>CM077116.1:225107342-225707342 GCA_039619475.1 Icerya purchasi
TACCAATAACAATGTAATAACCTATTTGACAAATGAAATTATGAGACATGTTTTTTTTATAACATAGATAATTGCATAAAAAAATTACCTTTTAATGCATAATGCATACCACCGATACCGCTATATAGTTCAATCACTTTCATACTTCTGAAAATTAAATCACAAATAGAAACAAAGCAGTTCTTAATAATAAATTATTTATAGATACAATCTAAACACTTTTTTCGATTAATTGAAGTAATCGAAGGTTTATTTTTGCTAATTCGCGAATTATACTATTTTTAACTAGTCGACGAATAGTTTTCGACTGAAATTATTTATTAAATTCTTAAATATATTTATGTAGCTAATTTTAGTGCATTAACCTTGTGATTTTGCATAACCGTTCGCATAATAAATCGCTTGTCGCGAACTGATAGTTTAGTCGACAAAATTCGATTTGATCTTTTTCAAAGCGCGAAATAATATCATAAACTACACTCCTCCGTAGGATGAAGTAAAGATACTATTTTATCTCCTCACAAACTCTTTTTTTCATGTTTAACAATTACTAGTTGTTTCCCTTCGAAAAACGTATTTCGGCATTTTACGAATAATTTTTAAGAGCAAAAAGTGACGATGCAGCCGGGGTGAGCTTCCGTTGCGCGTACATGTCAGGGTTATTAAAGAACATACTCCACGATGTCCGAGTATTAATGCAGAGAGTAATATTTTTTGTTTTTTCATTGCTATTAAGCCATTTGATTTCTTTTTATGCAAATACGTATAGAAACGTTCCATTTTTTTTTTTTTTACTTAGACTAATAAAGCATTTTTTATTCTTTTTATGTGTGCAAATGTATTTTACTGTTATATGCTACGCTCGAATATCAATATGGTTGCAGGCATTTTTAAACGAATTAATATTTAAGGTTTTAAATAACTTCCTTTATTAGCATTTAATCAATAGTTTTATGATTTTTACAAATTTTAAACATTATAAAATTAAACAAAATTTAAAACTTCCGATTATTCTATTTGCTACTAAATCTATTGTTAAGCTCTATTTATTTAGGAAACAAAAATTGGTAGTACAATAACGGAATAAAACTTAAATATAAACGAAATCCTTAATTAGAAGTTACAAACTTCTCGTAATTTGTATGCATTAAAAATTAAACATATTTCTTAAAATTTTCACAGTATATAATAGAATATTTTACATACGACGAAGTAAACAAAAAGATACAGGAATATAAGATACAACAGTACTAATGCATTTAAAATAATACATGTCATATATATACATATATTATATATTACATTCAAAATTATCATTAATAGAAACCATCGATATGCAAAAACATCAAATTTAAAATAGCTGTAAATCAAAAAATCACTTGAAATCACATTACAATTTGTAAACTATCACTTATTTCATTATAAAGCAAGGTTTTTAGATTTATTTGGCTACTTCTTCGTTAATTTTTAAAGGATATCTAGCATATTCAATAGATAAAGATAAATTAATAATAAGCCCTACAGTTGTTAACCATGTCACTAATGGATTAACATCGGTATCAGTAGACGTAAACTGTTTAAAAATAAATTCACTTTTACACGGATGTATTACATAATAAGGAATGCGAAAGTAAGGGTGTTCAGTTTGAGAAATAGCATTCCATTTATCAACTAAAATTTGATCATTATATAACGGATGAACCAATTTCCATATATCATTTAATTCCATTAATTTACCATCAGCCGTACAAACATTAAAATACAAAACAGGCACACTATAACTGTAACTATAAAATATGTTATATTCCCACAAAATTAGATCTTTTTCGTTTAAGCTAATTGCACTATTTTTTAGAACTGACTTAGTTATATAGCAACCCCCATTTTCCGTTTCTATTTCACATAAAACCCATTTATCATTTAACTTTTGCGATATTTCAACAAAGTGAACAGCGCACTTTTTAAATAATGTAATGCTAAAAGGCATGGTTAATTGTATAAAAACGTAAACATATAATGGTTACCACCACTTAATAAATAAATATAAAAACATCAAACCATTATTAAATGGTATCTTTAACTAAAAATTTAATATTTACTTAGGCCCCAGCAATTCAAAATATTATCTAAATTTAATCCGATAAAGAATCGTTTAAAAGTTGAACCGTCCAACGATATGGGACAAAATTTTGTACCTGTATGCACTTCTTCAAATTTATTATGTAGATGTAAATGACCGTCACCTGAGATTCTTGTAATCGAGATCAATGTGGAAAAATTTTTCGTTCCATCCGCGAAATCGTATTTGACACTTCAAAAATTATAATTCCATTTAGTTGGACATTTCAAGTCCGGCAATTCATTATCTATTATCGTTACTCGGTTGAATTCTTGTTTGTGATTCCGTTGCACGACAACATTGCCATTCTGTCGCGGATCAGTCGCAGTCGCAGGGCACAACATAACACATACATAATTTTGTCGTATTGTCGTTGATTTATAATAACTACAGAATAGCGACACGACAGATCCGTCGAAAATCTATTTCTCATTGTTTTAAATAGGTTGTCAAGTGTCAACAGCTTTGAAAAATACAACTTCGGCTTTTAGCTTATGGAAACTTAAATATAGCTTTTGGATTAAGCATATAACATATATTAACTTCACTAATTTTAGTATAAAAGAAGATATGCGTAAATCTATATTTTACACGTAATGTGAATCGTTTTAATCGAATTAGTCAAACTTGTCTTGTCCAATCCAGCATAAAATTATTTTAATAAAAATTGTGCAACAGAACCTGCGACATTGTCGCGCGACAGAATCGCGTCCACGGACTTACAACGTACAACCTAGTAAAATTTAACGATCAGGAACTACTTTACTATTTATTACGTCGAAGTACCCGTCCCTTTTTGTTATCAAAGATTACCGTTTAGTAATAATGTTGCAGAAAATAGAAAAATTTGATCAAATTAATTTAACGTAAAAAAAAAAATGTGTATACATTAAAATTTATGAAAATTAATTCACCTAAACAATCCATCTAATCAGAATTATCTAACATCCTTTTATTTTATTCAATCACTTTTTTTCAAAAATTTTAACATATATACATCTGGAAAGTATTTGCCGGTACAGTAAATTTTAAACTTCTGTTTAGTCCAATCTGAAATTAATTATTGAGCTAACATTAATATAATTATTTGAAATCACGAGGAATGAAAGAGTATCCTTCATTCTTCATAATACTGAGCTTTAGTTTAAAAAAACCTTAACATTAATGATGTTCAAATACGGTTTTTTCAATATTTTAATAGAATTTAATTGAAAATATTGTCATTCATATTCGTTATAAAATTTTAAATTAATTATTACAAACAAAGTAAAAATTAAAAAAAACACCTTTTTGGTGAAATTTTTAAAATTAAAAATAATAAATAGTTTTAAATAATATTTTAAGAGTAAGTGCCGGCCGGAAACGTAAACAATCGATTCACATAGAACAAGGCGGCTTTTAACATATTTTCTGCACTATAAAATGGCTTCGGAAACTGTATTTAATAACTTATCAAAGTTTGTATTTAAGCGTGTATTAAATAATAGTAGCGATAGAAAAGTTATTTTTTTGGAAGCGTCATTAGAAAACGGTGAAAAATTAGTTGTTATACTTGAGAAAAAAGCGTTTACCGAAGAAATTGCAAAACAGTTATTCAGTAAAAGTTCAATTCTAAACAAAGAGTTTATTAACGATGTTTACGGTAGTTATGAATGTATTCCGGACGTAAAATTAAATGGTAAAATTTATTTGCGATTTATTTTAAAATTAACCTTTTTTAGAAACAATACTAGCATTAAAAATAAAAAATATTTTTGAAATTTTTTTTTCTTCTAAAATTTTACTGATAATTTATTTTTATAGGAATTAAGACAACCGTAATTTATCCAGCAACGGAAGATCATATAAAAAAATTTCAGTTTCAACCATTTCATGTTATTGAGGAGTCTCCAAAAGCATATGAATCAATAACTTTACCGTATGTGATAGAGAATAAACTTTCATTGCAGGTTTGTAAGATCAACATTTTTAATTCCGGTATGGATCATTTTTTCGCTAAGTATATACAACACTATAATTGAAATGATATGTTTATTGTTATGATATAGCTGAAAATAAAATACCTTCATTTTATATTTCAAAATATTTTTTTAGGTTTGTGATGTAAAATTTACAAACAATTTCGCATATGTATATGGCGTGTAAAAGTATTTTTTATTACATTTTATTATAAAGAATAATTTTACAGTAAACTCCTAGAATTGCCTTTTTCGGTCCATATTGCTCTGCGCAGTTTTGTTATTGTGTAGTTCACTCGCTATACAAAGAACTATTCGTGTTAAATTTTTTTATATTTGATTTGAAATTTTAAAAAATACAAATTTATAATTTTTGGTTTTTAAAATAATTTAAATTTAACGTAAGTAATTTAGTTTTTAATTTAATTAACATTTTAACTATAAATTTTACAATAAAATACTTGTTTTTTAATGACGATTTTTGTAAATGTCTTTGAAATATCAACTTAAAATTTTTAAAGTAAAAAAATCTTTATTCTAAAATTGTGCTTTGCATTTTAAAGTTATGCAAAATAATGTATATTACACGTAATAAAACTAGCTGAAAGCTAAATGATATGCCTATCTTAACCTACCGCTGGGTGTAGGCAATCCCTGGCAAGATAAGTTGGCCTAATCTCCCGTGCTGGCCAGGCAAATTGGGAAATGCATTTTATACCTGCTGTCAAATTTACATGGTAATAGTTAATATGCGACGTTAATGAAGACGATAGTGTAGACGAAAATGAATGTAGACCAGGGGTGGCCAACCCAAATGATCTTGCGGGCCAATTTGGAAATGTATCATAACTCCGCGGGCCGCTTATAAAATCATATATCTCCATATTAGATTTAGACCCATTAAAGACATTCTTTATAGTGAAAAATTGAAACATAATGAATTATTATTATTGTGTTTACTATTATTCTTACATGTAGACATAGATAATATAATAATGATACCAGGATGGTCACTACATCACTGAGGTCACTTAAGAGTGAAACATAAAACTTGTATTAAATGTTCCAACATGCGCACGCATTATGAGTTCGCGGAACATCATTTTTTACGACTTTGGCCATCTCGCGGGCCGCGGGTTGGCCACCCCTGGTGTAGATGCAAGACTACACTCGAAACTGATCACAATCGCTTGTTATCAATGTAGTCCCGCGTGTGTCTGCCTACTACACATCAATCGCGACGATGGTCTAGTTGCTAGAACGCTTGACTTCCGTTGCGGAGGTCTCGGGTTCAATCCCGGGCGACGACAGAAATTATTACGAGAAATTAAATCTAAATAACCGCTATAGAATCATACGCTAGGCAATTGTAAACCACTAAATATATCACACCATACGCGCGTTATTTGATGTGCGGTAGTCAGACACACGCGGGACTGCATTGATAACAAGCGATTGTGATCCGTTTCGAGTGTAGTCTTGCGTGTAATCGTCTTCATTAGCGTCGTATAGAACAGTTGCCGCAAAACACAAACTATGAATAAGACCAAAAATGAACTGTAGGCACCTGTCATCTAGGCGCTTACATAGATGGATAAGTGTAAATGTTTTTAAATAAAGTATTTAGAAGTACATAATTATTTATATAAGTAAAAATTGGTAATATGTAAGGATAACTCGTTTAATTTTGTTATTGCCACTATGCCTATATGAGAGATGTCTGTTATAGCTTTTCGTTTAATCACCAGTAATTAGATATAGGTAATTTAACTTTTGTTCACAGTGGGTACATAATATATTGGATCATAAGACAGAAGTTGACAGAATCGTATTTGAAGATTTTGATAAAGAAGCTGGTTTTGTATTATTGCCTGACTTAAAGTGGGACGGAAAACAGATAGAAACATTATATTTATTAGCTATTTGTCACTGCAGAAATATTAAATCGTTACGAGATTTAAATGCAAGTCATTTACCGCTGTTAAAAAATATTCTAACTTCCGGAACGGTATGTATTTATCATTTTTTAAAATAATTATCAACATTGTGAATAAATATTTTCTTCTGTACAAGTAATGAGTTTGTTAATTTAATGCTTAAAAACTGATTTAGTAAAAAAAATGGACAAAAACAAGTTTGTTTCACGTCCTTAATTGTTTGTTTTTTTTTCTTTTTCGGTTTATATATTGTAACTCTTCAAACTTCTATAAATTCGAAAATCACGATGTGATTCAGAATGAAGGATAATTTTTAAGAAAAAGGTATATGCGCAATAGTTATTTTCATTAATGTAAAGTTCTTTTGTTTACTTTTTGAGTTAAACAGTGATTCTGTAAATCTATTAATGCAAGCTAACTTAACTTCTGGCAGAAGGAATATTACCATATAATAACTGCTAGATAACTATACCCGAAAGTGCGATCCAGGTTGCTGCTTACTGGGCGAAGAAAAAACTATGATGCTGACCGATACGATAAGAAGAAGAAGAAGAAGTCAGTCGTAAAGTAAAATTTCGACACCCGTCATTTCTTTTTCAACATTTTTATTTTCGAATATCTGAAATATTTAAAAAACTTTATCTTCATATCTTCAACTTTTGAGATGTGCTTATGTAAAAATTTCTGGTATCGTTTAGTTCGGTTTAAAGCTGCTGCATATAGAACACGGTACACCGTCATGATGCGGTAGAGCAGTGAAATTGTAAGATGGCGTTAGTTACACAGAGTGCACTATGATAACATAGATATTAATCGAAAAATAAAATATAAAAAATATAAATCACCGACTAGTTTCAAATTATATCGTCCGTGATAACAAGGAGCGGTATGTTACGGCGGCAAAAAAATCGTATCATAACGTGACGCGGTAAAGTTGTACAGCTGTACATTTCCTCGCGCGGGCGGTGTTGCTTTAACAGTGATTAAAAAAGTGAATTTTAGTGTTTCCATACTAGAAGTTTGAAAAATTTTAGTCCAGCTTGTTTGAATTATTTTTGTAATATACTTCGATACTTTATATTGTGTGTTTTTCAAATTTTATTTCTTCACTATATTTAAAATTCTGAAAGATAGAACGGCAGCTAATCGAAGTAATAAGAAATCGTGATTTAATTTATACTTTTAACGTGAAAATAGAAAAATTATTTTTTGGTACAGTGTAATTACATAACGCAATTACCAAAAAAGCTGAAAACTTATCTTTTTATTAAATATTCAATGTAAACATTTACATCAATTTATAAGTCGCAAAAGAAACCATAAACGTACAATGCAATAACGTTTATTATATGTAACAGAAAATGGTCTCGGTATTGTACTTTTAAGTAATTTGGTTAATGAACTGATAAAGTTCAATTAAAATACTAGACATTTAAGTGGGAAAAAAAACAGTCTTTGTTAACCCTTAAATGCCCCCACATAGAAAAATCAAAGTGAAAATTATTTTGTATACTTTATTTTGCTATTTGGAATACATTTAACAATAAAACTTAATATTTCAGTTCCGCGATCCTATAGAAACTAAATTACGTCATGTTCTTTATAATGCACACTGAGCGCTTTACGGAAAACCATTGACGTTTAGAAATGTTCTTTATAGTGCACACTGAGCACTTTACTGAAAACCACCAACATTTAGAAATGTGCATTATAATTAAGGACAAAACTATGGGGAGGGTGGATATGGGGGTGTGACACCACTTAATAATTTTAAATTGTGAATTATTCGTCAAAATCAGAAAATATTCGGTTAATTCGGCAAAATTGGAAGTATCTTTTGGTTATTTTAGCCTACGAATAATTTTCTTTTTTTATTTATTTATATTTCATTCGGTCATGCGGAAAATTGAGTGATCCTCACCCCCAAAATAATTGGCTATGAGTGTTACATAGAGAAGTACTGATAGATAATAATGTGCACTGAGAACAACATGAAACCACTAATAAAATGTAAATCACAACAAATTAACAGAAATATTGATTATTCTCACCTGCTTCAATTGCATATATTACTTTGCACAACATTACACCTTACTAAAATAAATAATTTCACAGAATTCAGTGAATAACAAATTTATCACGTTTCCTTTTAAAGTGCGAACAAAAAAGAAATTATGCTGTGTATATGTAATATTGAAGTGCATTTGTATTGTGTGCGCATCTGTGTATGTTATCGTTATTTTTCTTTGTGATATTTAAAGAAACAATTACGGTTTTTTAAAATACATAATCTTATGTTACACTTTGAACACAGTATTGTGGTTTTATTCTCTGTACATGATCTACATCGTCCGATAGTTGTGAAAATGGGCTAAATGTGATCTAACTTGTCCAATCTTGAATCACTTGGTGGAAGAGGTTGTTTGTTTTTTTTCAGACACTTCTTTTTCGTAGCGGAATAGTGCTCGGCTACATTTAACGGCCTTCCAATTCTAAGTTTATTCTTAGTATTTAGAATATTGCCAATAGTATACCTAAATTCCTTCAGAGGTAAACATGTTTTTACTTGTTGATGTTCAAAGTCACGCTTATATAATAATAATAACCAAGCATTATTTACACAGATATCGATATCATTTGTGTGAAAATAATGATAAATACCATCGATGAGATTTCATTGCAGTTCTGTATAATGCGACAAGCATATCGGCTTCATCATCCATAATATATCGGTTATTATAATGTTTTACAATTTTCGGGCACGACACTGAAACTTTTGTGCTGTTTTCTTTACTATAGCTTTTTGCTATACTCTAAA
The DNA here is from genome assembly GCA_039619475.1 of Icerya purchasi. Taxonomy (NCBI): domain Eukaryota; kingdom Metazoa; phylum Arthropoda; class Insecta; order Hemiptera; family Monophlebidae; genus Icerya; species Icerya purchasi. Next base: position 225,116,175 of record CM077116.1, read on the forward strand.
GGAGGTTCTGCACCGACCTACGAACTAACTGAAGATACACATCTGTTATCATACCATTCTGTATTGTAACATTAATTTTTTTCTCGTTATCTGTATTGTAATCAAAACTACCGCGACCTAATTTCTTTAACTGTTTATCTTCCTTTAATTTACAATTTCTTAGTCGATTATTTAGTACTGTACCAGATGAAAAAATTCCATATGAGTCCTATACGCAAATAAATAAAAACGCTTGGAAAATAAATTTCTTTGCAGTTGTAAATGCGCGTATATTTACTACAAAAACCACCCCGCATAGGAAAAAAGTGATGATTCCTTCATTCCATGGCTGACATCTGAACTGTACAATATTTCCTTTAAATAAAGCGAAGTTTCCATATCACGACCGGTGTGCATTACCGAGAACATTCTTTACTAATGTCAAATTTCTACATCACGGCCGGTGTGCATTATAAGGAACATGATTTTTAAATGCTTACACAGCCAAAAAAATACACTTATTATTTTAAATAATAACATCATTTGAATTTTTACACTTTATTTTGTGTACTAACAAAAAAAATTACTGAAGTAACATTCTTTCAAGTCATATTTTACAACGGAGAAATTTTATCATTTTAGTAAACTGAAATTTATGAAAATGTCAAGTATTCATCATTATATAGGAAGCTTTTGAAAACGCACAGAAACCCCAAATTTGGATATATTTAAAACAAAATACGGTATTATACATTACTATAATTTTTTCGTACCAATTTAACACAGAAGTATTTAAAAATGACTTCAAAGTTGATGTTCCTTATAATGCACATGGGACGTTTAAGGGTTAACGTATTTTTAAATTATGTCCGGTAACAATACTGCTGTAGGCAAATAACAATTTATATAATAATAATATTGAACGAAATTAACATGAAATTAAGTAATTTCTGTTCTGTTTTTTCTTAATTTAACATTAAACGAAAAAGCATAGAACTATACGCATTGCATAAAACCATATACTACGTATGACACACATAGCTTCGTGTGTGAATGCATAAAACCGACGCGATATTTTACAGCTCCACCGCGTTCTGCTTGCAACGGCGTTTAGCATGATTTTTATTCGGCCCAAAATTTCTTTAAAGTGTAAACGTTTAAAAAACAATTTTATATAATCTTAATAGACCATATTGCTGCGGTCCATTTTTCTGGGAGAAATGCCATTCTTTTTATTTTTTTAAGATAGTCTGAAGAACAAAAAAAATTCGAGTTGAGGGTTAAAGACAGTATGATTATCTTACACTAAATGAAGTAATTAACAATGTATAATATAATTACTTTGCAATCGGCTATAGCAGATCGATAATTTATATTTACGCTTTTAATTTCGTTAAGTATCGATTTATCATAGTTGTTCTATCTATTTAAAACATTTTAATAATACTTAATGACATAAATATATTAATAATCCGATTTAATGTATTTTTTTTCTTCAGAAAGCAATAAAAGATCGCTATAATATTGATCGTTCGAGACTGCGAAGTTTTATTCATTACCAACCTTCGTTTTATCATTTTCATGTACATTTTACCTATATAGATTTCGAACCTCCCGGTAATTATAATATTGTATTCTAAATTTTTTTATTTTTTAAGAATAACATTACGCAAAAAGTTTTCGCGTGCTTCATATTAACATCAAAATCACAATTTTTGGTAGCAGACTGGTTAGAAAAACCATTGAAATCGAAATTAATGAAACTTTTAATAGAATAGAGGATGATGTGCAGCTTAATTCGGCATAGAAACCTGTTGTCAGTTTACTGAAAAAAAAGCATACTTAACAAGAAAGATAAAAAAATTCTATAAAAAGTACTGGGATGTTGGAAACCACTCGGGAAAGTCTCAGGTCAACGAGTGTTAATGACACACCGGTTACTAAAAATCCAAGCGTGGTCAGTAGTGAGAATTACGCACGTACGAATTTTGTGCCTATATTTCATGAGAAAATATCTTTTAGAAATATTTGAAAAATTTATGTAAGAAACCAGCGCTAGAACTTTTAGAGAATTGAAAAATAAAATTATTTATAATACTAATATGCGATCAAGACTTATTATCAAATTTTAAATCTCTCCAACTGTTTACATCTGAAGATCGTGATAACATAATGTGATTTCATAATGGAATATTATACATATTATAATGATTAAAACGAAATTTTCAAAACTTGTAATATATTCTATTTTAACTGATTGAAAATTGCAGGAAAAATTAATGCACATTAACTACACTAAAGTATTATTTATTTTATTAAACTGCTTTAAAATTGACGTTATTGTAGAATAATTATTCAATTTATTTAGTTGATGTGTTGATTGTTACAGGTGGATCGTTTGATAGATCTCATGCACTGATTACCGTTATCAATAACATTGAATTGGTATCGGATTATTATCAGCGTAGCACTATACCATTTCTCGCAAAGCAGTCTGAGGGGCTCACACAAAAATATATTGATAAAGGTAACCGGCTTTCGCCTGTGATTATTTTCAGTTGAATTAATACGAGTTACAGTTTGGATTTTGAAATGAGTTTAAAAATCTTGAACATTCAGTTTTCAAATATATATATATATATATATATATATAAGTTAAATTAAAAATAAAACTAGGTAGATATAACAACTATTTAGATGAAAAGCGACAGTCTGGAAATATTTGTTATAGCATTTGTAGTCAAAAAAAAAAAAAAACTAAAGATAAATATTTTTACTATAAAATAAGTAATAGTATTTTCTAAGATTGGAGCTTAGAAAAATTTTATTATGCAAGTATCTAAAGTTAATATTAATGAAACGAGCGTGCTCTTTTTTTTTTTTTTAAAAAAATAATTTCTAATTGATTAAGGCAAAATAAAAATTTTTTCAAAAAAAAAGAACAGGATATTAACTAAATTTTTATATTACATATTTGAAAAATACAACATGTAGACATATTAGAATTCTGCAACAGAAGTTGCAATAGTTTCTAGGCGGAAATGTTTATTTTAAAATCTTAAATATTCTTCGGCTATTGTGGTTTGTTGTCGTAGATTGTATACTTAAAATTTGTTTTATTTAAGTAGTTTGCCCAAAAGAACAAAAAACTGAAGAAAGAAATCTTTAGTGGAAATATAGAATTCACTTAAAATAGTAAAAATCTAAACAGCTAATAATATATGTGAGCAAAACCACAGACAACAGCTCGTGTATATGTATATATAAAATAATTCGTTGGTTTTATCGTTCTAGTTGCTATCACACGTTATACACAAATCATTCTGCACGAAAGAGAACGTAGTACTAGACGAATATAATATATGTGGTGCTGTAATTATAGTCACAATATAAAATTATGATGGCGTAAATCTCGCAAAAACACAGATCACCGTTTGGCGTGTATTGATTTAGTTCCGTATCGTGGTACGTCAATAAAATCTACATGTCCGGAGAAATTGAAGCCGAGTGGCTGAAGTCGTCGTTTGTACAAGGGATGTGGCGACTGTTGTGCAATCAGCCTTATGAGTCATCTTTTGAAACTTCTTGAGGGATTATTGAGCATAGAATCGGAGCTAAATGTGAATACGTTTTAAGTAAACCCTAATTTGATTTATGTGCAGGTTTTGGAATAAGAGAAGTTTTACTGGCGGTTAATGTATATTACTTCAAAAATGTAGAGAAATGAATGAAGACGACTATGAGAAAGCATTCGATAACGTCCAACATCACAAATTAATGGATATTCTTCAAGCTACTGGAATTGATGAATATGATTTAAGGATAATTAAGAATCCATATCGGAACCAGACAGCTGAGCTCATTCTAGGGAACGGGAAAAACATTGACTTTGAAGTCCAAAGTGGAGTACGACAAGGATGTGTATCCTTTCACCCCTACTATTCAATTTGTATGCTGAGCAGGTTTTTAGATTAGCTATATCGGACTTACCCTTGGGCGTTTTAACAACATTCGCTACACAGATGATACTACTATTATTGCAGAAAACGGAAGAGATCTTCAACATCTTCTCAATGAACTTAACGCAGTTGGAAAGTCATACAATTTGAATATAAACGTGAAGAAAACGAAGTGAATGGTAGTCAGCAAAGAAAATAACTTTAATCAAGTCTCTGTTACGGTAATAAATAAGAAGATTGAACGAGTTGAAAAATTCAAATACTTGGTTTGTTACACTACTGAGAACCTGGACCCAGATACAGGAATAAAAATGAGATGCAGTTATGCTCGGAGTGCCTTCACCAGCATGGAAAATCTCCTTTGCGATAGATCCTTGCGTCTAGATATACGTCAAAACATTGTGGAACGTTACATTTATCCAATCGTACTATATAGAATTGAGGCAATAACACTCAATAAAAGACGATTAAATCGGTTAGAAGCTGTAGAAATGTGGATCCACAGAAGGACGTTGAAAATATCATGGATAACTAGAAAACATGGAACCAAAAAGTTCTAGAGATAGCCAAAACAGAAAGAATGCTAATAAAATATTTCGGTCATATAAGCAGAGGAAAGAAATATCAACTCGTGCAACTAATCCTTCAGGGAAAAGTAGACGGAATGAGAAGCCGGGGAAGGCGGAGAACGACCTGGTTAGATAACATCAAGGAATGGACGAAAACATGGTCGTTAGAAAGACTCATGCAAGGTGACAGAAATAGAAGTTTTTGATGCTGACATATGTGATGATCAACGCTCTTCGAAGAGTATGACACCAAGAAAAAGATGATATTATTAAGTTGTTAGACTGATTTGGCCAGTTGGCAGTTCTGTTTGTATACAACACTGTTTCCATCTTTATTGTTTACAATCTCAATTATGTCTCGCGTTTTTTCTTTAATTTTTCACACTATTTTCATTTATTATACGGCAATATTTCCAACAATTTCGAAAATTAGTGAAAGTTACGATGATTTAAATTGGCTGGCCAAATTTAACCTCTAACTTTAAAAAAATAATAAATCAAGAAAAAGTGAATAGTAGTGTGACTGATGTTAATTTTTTATTGTTTTAATTTTGGTATTAAAATTTAAAAAAATTTCTTGCATAATTAATAAAAAGTTTACGTTACTTGTTCTAAGAAATGGGCACGACAGTTATAATTAGTAATTATTTGTGTGCATACTTTTTTTAGTAACAAAATTAAGGTTTATTTTTTTTATATTATTAACATATTTGTGAAAGCCACTGCGTGTATGAGGTTAATAAAGGTTGGTAAAATTTCATTATTATTATTATAAAATCGTAAAATAGTTTATATAAGGAACAACTTGGAAGTTGAAATAATTCTGGAAACTTTTTTTATACGTCGACAATTTTTTAAAATTCTGGAAAGTCCGTCAATGAAAATAAAGGGAAAATCGTTCCCCTCGACATAGACACATTCACACACATATATATCAAAGAAGCGTAATATGCTGATTCATATTTTAAATGATTTCAGAGGAATTGTGAAAATCAAAAAAAAGTATATACTATTAATGTAATAAATGTAAAAAATTGTGTTTAAATTCTCCGTGTTTTTAATGTAATGCTATGTAATACATTCGGTGATTTTTAAATTTTGGTTTTTTAGGAATTATAAAAAAAGTATTGGAATCGAACGAAAGTAGTTAATAAACCGCTCACGAAGAAGGCAGCTGTTATCATTATGATCATAAGTAATTTAATTATAGAAGTTCGGCCTCGGTTACAAGCTTGTCAGATTTATGCAAACTTTTTGGACGATGCGACTAATGATGATCTGATAACCGTATCGATTAAAGATAAGGCACTTTGTTTTTCGTTAAAATCGACCAACTGTCAGCAAGAGCAGCTTGTTCCGTTGAAAGGATATAACTTAAAGTCCAGTTCGGTGACTGGTTTGACTCTTGGAAAAAAGTGTATGTCATTTCGAGTCGCCATTGAACGGATTGATGGGTTGAAGATGTTCGATATTAACGAATTTTTAGATAGTTTGAAGACGACGTCGATTTCGACACGTCCGCAATTAGAACCAACTAACGACGGTATCGTTTCGTTGATGTGTATGACATGTCGGCATTCTATCGTCAACAATGAACTTGTTTTTAAGCGATTCCTGCCGTTGCCCACCGATGGTGTAGAAATTAGCGACATGTTTTGCCATATTACGAACGATAACGGCAAACATTTAACGCCTAAAATAAAATCGAACGATTTCCTGTATGGCGACTGTTTCTTTTATGTAAAATACGACCCCGAATTGTTCAGTGCGGTAACATTGACGGACAGAAGTAGCGGAGGAGATTGTATAGTTCGTTGCCGAAATTGTCGTGCTTGGCTCGGTATCATTAGTTCGAAAACGGCAGCGCGCCTGAAATTATGGTACACTACGATCGCGTTAGAGGGTATAGAGAATCAGTTACGAACGCGTGAAAACAGTTCATTGCGCGATTTCGTCATAACTGTAAGAAACGCGTTGAACTGTTTAATTTTGAAACGCAAACTGTTAGTAAAATGTTTCCTAAATGAAAAATCGACGCATTACCTACCGATGTTGGTCGTCGATACTAATTTGGAAATGTTCGAAGGCAGTTCCACGATCGAAAATCAGCCGTTTACTTTAGTCAAACACCGCGTAATGAAGGTATTATTTGATTTTCGAGAACAGTTCGTCGACGACGAGATATTTAAAATGAACGACTTGGTCGAAGTAATCGTATCGGAGCCAATGATGCGTGCTGGCAAATCAGAATTATTCAGATCTAATAAAGCTTTACCGGAATTCTGTTCTACGATAAATAATTTACGAGTGGGTTATTTAAAGATTGAGTCGTCTTAATGACGATATAATGTTTGTTTTCTATAATAATTGCAATTATGAAATATTAATTCCTTTTTTCCCTCCTCTACATACCATTCTCATTTGTGATAAAAAACTGTTTTTGTATTTCCTTTTTCATCTGTGTATATCTGATATTAAAATAAAATATTTAAAATTTTGTACGGTTTTTTCTGAGTAAATTATTTACGGTGATTCAAAATCAGTTATTTATTTCATTTTTGATTACCACCGTGTTACGGTATCGAATATATATTTTTATTTTAAAAATTCGTATGGATTATTAAACAAATAAATGCATGTAATGCGTGCACATATGTATAAATCACAGACGTAGCTATAAAGAAAATTGACTAACGTGAGCAAAAAACGTACAAATAAAGCGACCAGTTTTTAGGACTAAAGATTAAAAATCACAGTTCTCTAGTATATATTATCGTGAGACCTTAAAACGAGTAAAAGTCTGTCTTCACAGTTTCGTTTTGTCTACAACAGCCACAAACAACCCTGACGGAAGAGCAGAGTGAAAATAAATCTTAGCGATATTATATACATCGGAAATATTCAATATCGCGCGAATCACAGCATCGACAAGATATCGATATCAAATGTATATATTTCTCAACATCAAATGGATATCGTGAAATACTTTATTAGCTAATCGGATATTCGCAATAATTAAAAAAACTGGGTGCTATTTTTTAACTTCTCGTACGAGCTGTAGACTGTAGCAGCTATCTCTCTCTCTAAGCATCATGATTACCTGCTTGCACATTCTAGCTTTACAGATAATACGCTATTTCTAAAACGCTTATTGGCAATTATAAAATCAATCTGATTTCGGATTGTTGTTCCCGGTGTATCGGCTGGAGATTTCCATGTATATAGCCTTCTCGGTGGTAACTTGAAGTATGTGTTCATAATAGTTAAGTCATTTTGTTGGCAAAACTGTACTAAGAGATCCCCTCTGTCGTTTCTGACTCCCAATCCAAATGGTCCCGTTATCTCTTTTGTAATTGCATTTCCCACTTTGACGTTGAAATCCCCTATGATGTATGTGGCTTCTTGTTTTTTACAGCTTTTTGCTGATGCGAATACAGACCACAACCTGCTACAAGCAAAGATACGCATAAGAGTAAAGAAAATCCAAAAAACTAAGAAAATAGGATTAGATCTACAAATTCTACAGAACCATGAAATACGGGAAAAAATAAAAGAGCAGGTGAATGATCAAATACGAAATATGAGAGACACTGGAAATGTTGAAGAAGACTGGAGACAAATAAAATCTGCAATTAATACGATAACAAAAGAGCAACTTACAAGGAAACAAAACAGAAAACACAAGAATTGGATGACCAGCGAAATATTAGACCTAATGGAGTATAGAAGAAAGTGGAAAAATAACCCGCTTAAATATAAAGAAATTAATAAAAGCACTAGAAAAAAGATCATACAAGCAAAGGAAGAATGATTGAATGAACAGTGTAAAGAGATTAAGCAATTACATAGCAAACATGATGAATTTAACATACATAGGAAGATTAGAGAAACGATGCATACATATAACAAAAGACATATAACTTTTTTAAGGACGGAGAACGGAGATATCATAACGGATACTGTTAAAAAGGTAAAAACATGGGAGCAGTATGTGAAAACGCTGTTTGATGATCAAGAAGAAAGGATGCCACAGGAAGAAGGGGATACGTTGCCAATCTTGGAATCTGAGGTGGAGATGGCAATCAAGCAAGCTAAAGTGCGGAAGGCGGTAGGACCTGATGAGGTGCCAATAGAGATATTAAAAATGTTGGGTCCTATGGAAATCGAGAAAGTTACTGGCTTTTTCAATGTAATCTATAAAAATGGGAAAATACCGGAAGATTGGCTAGAATCAAGGTTCATTACCATACCAAAAACAACAAATGCATATAGATGTGATGAATATAGATTAATTAGTCTAATGAGCCACGTTCTAAAAATATTTCCGCGTGTAATTCATCGACGCATAATTAAAATATGCGAAGAAAACATGAAATGGAACCAGTTCGGTTTCCGTAACGGAATGGGTACAAGAGAAGCGTTATTTTGTATAAAAACATTAATTCAAAGACAACTGGAGTTCGGAAAATCAGTATACATTTATTTTATAGACTATTACAAAGCTTTCGACAAGGTACGGCACACGGAATTAATAAAAACATTAAAAGATATAGAGGTATCTGCCAATCGGATATTAAGATTATACAAACGCTGTATGAAAAACAGCATGCAAGAATATTAATAGATGAGCAATTAACAGATCAAATACCAATAAAACGAGGGGTTAGGCAAGGATGCGTATTGTCGCCGGTACTATTCAATCCGTATTCTGAGGCAGTTTTTGCTCAAGCTTTAGATGAATGTAGTGAAGGGATGAAAATTGCAGGCGAAAGAACTTCAGTGATTCGCTTTGCTGACGATACTGCACTACTGGCGGAAAACGTAACAGACCTACAAAGACTACTAGACATAGTTGCAGTAGAAAGCAAGAAAAAAGTAGTGTCTGTATAAATACTAAAAAAACAAAATTCATGGTAGTTGCAAGACAGCCTAATCTAAATGAAAAATTATTTTTGGATAGCGAAGAAATTGAACGAACGGAAAAACATAAATATTTAGGTAGCTGGATAACACAAAGTAATGATTCTGATATGGAAATACGTACTCGTATAGAGATGGCCAGAAACACATTTATGAAATTAAAAAACACCCTTTGCGATATCAAGCCTAAGGATCAAGAACAAGATATTGCAATGTTACGTGTGGTCAGTGCTACTGTGTATGGAAGCGAGACATGGGCCATAAAGGAAAATATGAGGGGAAGCGTATATCATCATTCGAAATGTGGTGCTATAGAAGAATGTGGAAAATACCGTGGACGAAAAAGTTAAAAAACGAGAGAAAGTACTGGAACTAATGGGAACTGACCGAATATTAATGACAATAGTAAAAAGAAGGAAGATAAAAATTTTTGGACACTTCATGAGAGGTGAAAAATACAAATTACTACAGACAGTAATAATGGGTATGATAGAAGGAAGAAGAAAAACCGCTTGGATAGATAATATAAAAAAATGGACCGGAATTAAGAAAACAGAAGATCTAGTCAGAATAGCAAAAGATCGTAATCAATTTCGGCAGATAATCCAATCCATACATGATGATTAAGCAATACCCGAATCGGGTGGCACGAGAAGAAGAAGAAGAAGAAGACATTCTAGCTATGCAGATATATAGGAATAGTGTGCATATTAGCCACGCAAGTGTACGCACGCAAGACTGCACTTAGAACGGACTGTAAATGTTTGATTTATCGATATACAAATGCAGTCGGCTGTATGTCTTCTGTATACTAACTAGCGCGTATACGATGGTATACGTGGTGATTTGCCATTGCCGTCCACGTGATTATTAGCGAGTATTTTAATTTTTCGTAATAATTTTTGTCGTTGCTTAGGGTCGTACACAAGACTGCCGTATCGGAAGCCAAGCGCTCTAGCAACTAGGCTACCGCAATGACTGTGAGACAACCATGTGCGATAGGAATAAACTCAAATTAAATGTTTCACTTCAGTTGCAGATATTCGTAGTGTTATTTGGAGAAATTACTGGAGTTATTTAAATGATTAAAATACAAATTTCATGTAAAGTTCGCGCATGGTAATTTCACGGTTCGCAATTACGATTGCATATAGGTATATGCATACTACATTGTAAACAGTAAAAAAAATTGATAGCATATTAAAATCGCTTTTATGACATACTTATTTGACAACGAATGTATGTTAAATGGTCTTACTTCTACACTCTAATGATATGTTCCCATTTCAGATTACATATTAATTCTAATTGACAGTATATCTCCATTACGCAATTACAGCTGAAATTTATTGCTAAAGTATTCATTGAAAAATACAAAAACTTCCATGTTAAATAATCAATTTTCTGGGTTTTATCAATTGGATTTTCTTTTACATAAACTGACTCCCGGTAGTTACAATTTTAGATTATCTTTTAAAGTAAGATAAAATATCATGGATTGTGAAGTTAAGCTTTCCATAATGGTACTAAACCTAATGGATCTGAAGAGAATAATGGGGTCAGATGCTTTCTACTTAGGGCCTGCCTCTGTCACTGTACATTAACAAAAGATAAAATAAATTTATATCATACGTCAACAAGCTAACCGACTGAATAGAAGACGACTTGGTGCTCTTAAATCTTCTCCTATTCCAACACTTTTTGCTGAATCTAATGCAGCACCCCCGTCTATACGCAGATTTAATTTAGGCTATGGCTTTCTTTGATTATTTACTAATTTACATTTGAAATACGTCGAGGATAATTTTTTTAAATAGATTAATCGCAGGTGAAGGGAATTATTTATTTCTAATTTTCAATCGTAATAAATAGTAAATTATTAATGTATTATAAAATTCAAGTAATATAATTATAACATCCGTTCGAATTCAACGTTAATCATGTTATGTAATAATCGGATCGGTGCGATGTGATTCGAATACTTCATTAATGACGTAAGTAGTTATTGTAATTCTCACATTAGGTGAAGATTTTAATTTGAATCAATACATCATAGTTCTTTTGGTTACAATGTTCTAAATGGTGTTTATCATTCGTGTAGCACATAAGTGACAGACGTAACCAAGAGTAACGTAGATATTATATAAATCGAAGTTGAGCTTACTATTATAGAATTCGAACTCGCTTCAAGTATTGTTCTTTGTTACTTTACATATTACTAACGGGTTGATTTTAGTAGTTAAACTGTTCGATTTGCGCATAAACATTTTGTGTTATTATACGAACAATTTTTTTTTTTTTTAGAAAAGTTAAAATATTGTTCTAAGTATATAATTAGTCGACATTTTCTCTGCAACTGTTTTTTTAATATATTCGAAAATCCTTTAAAGTGTTTATCGTTTTTGTATCTGTTTAATTTATAGTAGGGTAGACGTTTAAACTATCATTCGGTTTTGTGTTTTATTAGTGAGCCCAATTGGATTTACAAAATGTTCTTTTAACAAAAACTCGGCGCTTTACCGGGTGCTGGGAAATATCTAATTCTCCGCTTGTACGGAAAAAACTAATCGTATCGTTATACTATTTTTCTTCGCGCTAATATAGTTTTCGGATCTTCTAAACGAAGAGCAAGCTCGTTTTAAACCGACGGCTTTTTTATCTTAGCACTCCATGGCGCTTCTATGCGATTGCAACATGCGCCCAGCATACATATAAACACGATCGGCTTTTGCTTTGTATACTTCGCTGCCAAGTTTTTATTTAAAGTATAATATTGCGTTCTTTGTCCTAACACGCGTACACGCATAAGTAATATGTATAAACAATAAAAACAGCCGTAAGTTCACATTTGTGTAATCCGTAATAAAAATAATAATATAGTATAAAAATGGACGGAGATAAAAGATAATCGAGAAGTTACACAAAAAAAAAAAAAAAAACAAAAAAAAACTAAAAACTTCACTGTATGACTGACTAGCGCGCGATTCTGTTGTATAAGGGTTTTTCTATTTTACCATTTGGTATATTATGTACTTTAACACAAAGCTTTTTTAAATGGACCGCGATAAAATCGTTGTTGCTAAATGACACTGTATTAAAGTTTCATGTATATAAGAAGTTAACAACGTACACAAAGGAGGAAAAAACGCAAACGATAACCAACAGAAACATATAAATATATATATATATATATAACTATACGTGTAATGTATACAAGGAAACAAATTTTGATTTTACAAAGTATAAATATGTTCTCACACATAAACGAAAAACTTAACCGTAACTATATTATTGAACAGCTTCAAGAGAAATAATAAAAATTAAAGATGCGCAGGTGTGTCTAGATGTTTAAACGAAAATACGATTTCATATTTAAAATCACGCGACAAAACGAATTCGAATGAAATTATAAAAAATTTAAAAAAAAGCAACATACTTTAAGAGAGAGAGAGAAAAAAAATATGTAAAAACGGTACTAGAATTTTAGTCGAGGTTTTTTTAAGATAACTTTTTTTCCGGAAGACTGTATGCACGTTGAATATATAATCCAAAATGATAATGACGATGACGGTAGTATAATTCGAGAAATTGTTATAAAATTCGATGATTTCAAATGAGATAAAATACGAAAGACAATAATACGATACGTACGCGTATTGACATTTACAATTATCAAGAGATTCATTATGCGCGTATTGCACTAATTATTAAACGAATAAGAAGAAAATAAGCAAAATTAACGAATGAGTTATCGTAGTGTGGTATATTCCGTTTTCTTGTTTACAACACTTGGTCTAAAGCTGTAAAAACAACACATGTAACATTTGTATAAAAATTGTAGTTTTCACTTAAAAAATCTGCTATTTCATAATAGAATATTTTACGAATATTGCGCGAATAAATTTGTAATTTTCGTTATCGCAATTGTAAAGAGATACAAACGGGGATAATTGCATACGTGGTGACACATTATTTATTTTACGGACGGTAAATTCGGAAATTCCGGTTAATTGGAACACATCGGAAAGTGGGCAATAAGCGTCGAAAAATAAGAGGACTGCGTAAGCGGTAAAAATACAGCGAGATTTAATGAAAATAATAAAAGCAATTACAAATTGAATGTGAATATTCCAGAAATATCCCATCTACAGCTAAAAAAGAAAAACAACAAAGACAAATGTAACGTCATATATATTATCCAAATCTCCGAAGTAGACCCGAATTAATGTTTAATTAGGAAAGAGAGAGACAAAAAAATATTAATAAATATGAATGCAAAATAAGCTGAAAGAGACCACCGCCTTCACTTACATGGCTCTACCATGATATTTTTTATAATTATGAGATGGGCGTGATAATTCAGGCGTACTTCAGATATTTCGATAATAGGTAAATTATTCCCATTAATCTTTATTTAATACGCGTTTTTCTTTCTTTTTTCCGTTCTAGGTGAAAATGGATAGAAAAACGAATATACATTAAAAGGAGCCGCAGCGTTTTTTTTTCGCCATCTTTCGATTATTAAAAAGTAACTTAAATATTTAACGGATATATTATTTATTCTTTTTTCTTCTTCTCTAAAGTAACAAATTTTAACTAATAGATTTCGATATTAAATTATGCTAATAATTATTGTTCTTCTTTATAATTATTAACATTAAAAACCCCGTTCTGAATAAAACCGAATGAAACAAACCAATTTCGTATGACAAGGTGTCATTTGGCTGCGATTTAAAAATAAAAACTTTATGCGTACACGCACGAAGAACATGAACAGAGAAATTTTATATTCCATTAGCGCTAACATTGTCTGTTCCTTTATATACGTATTCTCGAGGTATTTTTAAACGTAGAGTACACAGTTCACTTTAGATTCGATTTTTACATTTCACTTACGACAGTAGCGAGAATGTTTATTCGAAAATTCCAGACTCAAAACAAAAAGAATTAACCCCGACTATCTTTGTATCTGTTCCGAACTTCCGGCATTAATAGAAAATGATTAGTATTAGTTTAAACGGTGTAACATACAAACGGAAAGCAATAAAATATATAAAAATTCGGCAACGCTCACCTTGAATAATGCGGTTTATCTCCTTTAAATTCTCCAAAACAGAATTCGCTGAATAGCACAACGCAGAATTCGAACTATAACGAGTAATGTTGTCCAGCTCGTTGGACAATATACTTCTTTTATGTTCTTCAGAAAACGAACGCCTGTTAAAATATTTACAGCTACAAATAAATAGTTGTATTTGCAGATTAAAAAAAAAAACAAAAAAAAATAATTAAAATTTTCGATATCCGAAAATAAAAAATCACTAAAACCGATAATAAAACATTAAAATTATAGCATTTACTGATACATTTTAATTTTTTCGTTTTTGACGGTTTCAAACTAAACTTAATACCAAAGGAATCTGGAAAAGTAAAAAAAGGTCAATCAGCCTATTTTCATTTTCACTGATGCCATTTGGTTTAGCTATTGTGAACCTTGGCATACTGTCGAAGATATGGCGGAACCACCATTTTTTTAAGCTTATTAAATTGAAGACGAATAGTTTTCAACCTATCTAATTAAACGTTTTTTTTTTGTTTTTTTTTTTTTTACTGTTGACTCTATTAAGGTTTGAACTATTTGACGTTGTACGTACGACATATGCAGAAGAAAAAACTTTTTCCAACTTAAAAAAAAAACTCGAGGTAAGCGTAATCTACAGCCGTTCAATAAAGATGATCTAGCGTTTCAACTATTAATCTGTTTATATTTTTCAACAAACAACGGCTTCATTTTAATTATGCTGTTCGAGTGAAATAACTTTTCGATATTATTTCATTCGGAGATTTTCTGTCAGTCCACCCAAAATAAAAGCTTTCGACTAAAAATAGTTCGTATTCAGTTGTCTTTTGATTAGTAATTTATATAGCGACGAGTACATTATGCGACATGTGTTATAAGGTTGGAAAAGTAGAACCGCTCTACTGGAGGCAAAAAATTGAACTCTAGCTTACTGACCACACTAACCTTATAGCCAACAGCATCGGGCAAATGAAAACTACGGGAAAGAGCATTTCATCCTGATTTTGGTTAATATTAATAATAAAACAATTTCAAAAAGTGCTTACGATGTTTGGAATCTTTTATCTTATCACACGAACGAAGCGTAATATTTTAACATTTCACCATTAAAAAGTCTATTTAAATTTTTCATTTCTATATCAGATTTTTCTAATATTTAATCGATCTAATTAATTAACATTTACGCTGCTGATTTTCAAGATGATGAAGAATACAACTCGGAAACAAGCTTTGTTATCTATACATATATAAAAATCCCGTGTCTTTATGTTTGTGCAGGATAAACTCGAAATTTACTTAACCGATTTTTATAAAATTTTCAAAGTACATGCAATTTAATCCAACTCTTAACAGATAGCATACTTTTTGTTTTAATTATTTACATAAATGTATTTGTTATATTAAATAATTTAATCCATCAATTAAAAAAAAACAAATTTAATTGTTGGCTATTATGTTTTAATTATTTACATAAATATTTGTTGTATTAAATAATTTAATCAATCAATTTAAAAAAACAAATTTTAACAATTTTATTATTTTTTGAGCACCAACTACTTTTCGTGGCGACTTTTGTGTATCGCGCGATGTTAATCGAAATGCAACCATGTTTATCGCTGGCGCATGGCGTTATTATCGATGAATGATAAAATAAACGTTTTTTCGCTCTGTCGTTTACAAAAAAGTTCGTGGAATATGTAATTATGAATGTAGAATTAATATGTGTTGATGATGCAATAGTTCCCCATTATGTAAAATACATAGATAGGGATGGTGCATTTTCGTCTCTATCTTATTTATTATATAATAATGAATTATTAGGAGTAGAAGAAAATGCATCGTACAATATGTTTGTAAAAACTGGAAGAGATTTAAGCAATATACTCTATTGGACTTAATGGGGAACATATAAAAATAAAATAGAGTATTTAACTGATCTGTCAAATATTCGAACTTTTAGGCCAAAACCGCCGTATAAATTTTTTAAATTAACCGTTTAACTTTTTTTTTTAATAATTTGCTACCAGAAATATTAAAATCTTTACTCAACACTGTTATTTTGATTTTATGATAATAAATTAATTATAATAAAACGCTCGAGACAGAGTGGTTGAAAGATTTGAGTGAAGATGTTCTCTTAAATGTGTAATTATGGGAGATCACCATGTGAATAACTCGGCCTTTTCAAAACGATGGCTGTGTGTGTTGTTTAGTTGAGTAAAACTTTTTGTTAGATTACGACGGACAGATCGACAATCTTCAGCTAAACGTGAAACATAAAGACTATTTTTTATTAGACGGTGATAAACATGTTTCTCAAAGAAAGAAAGAATCTTTACGTAAATAAAACTCCGGATAAAACAAAAATGTTTTAATGAATTTCCAAGTACAGATTTAAACGGGCATTAATACACGGGCGAAGCCGTGGGGCACAGCTAGTTTAATATAAAATTGTATTTTATTTAATTAATATAATTTTTTTCAACAGCTGTTTGAAATGGTGTTTATAAACCTAATTAATTTAGTAAATTTTTGCGTATTAATTAGATTCATGGTTTTCCATTTTTTTAATAGTACCTTCGAACGTTTTTTTCAATATAAACAATAGGTGAATGTTGACGCCTTTTTGCAGCAAATTTTTATTCATATTCAACTTTATACTTCGTAGTTAATGTTAAAATTATTATTAAATACTTTTTTCTCTACATTTAATTTAAAAATAGAATTATACAAAAAGAAAAAAGAAAAAAAAATTAAAGCCAAACCGAATAAAATAATTCCTTAATCTGGTACATTTCGCTTCATAATTGAGTAGTAATGAGATATATGGTGGCATTATTATTGATCGCGAAGGTTTGTAAAAGTACGATGGAGTATTGATGGAGTGATGATAGAATAATGATTAAGTAATGATGGAGTGATGATAGAATAAAGATTAAGTAATGATGGAGTGATGATAGAATAATGATTAAGTAATGATGGAGTGATGATAGAATAATGATTAAGTAATGATGGAGTGATGATAGAATAATGATTAAGTAATGATGGAGTGATGATAGAATTACTGAACCTGTAAAGTCCCTAAAAATCACGGCTTGCGAAAATTTGATACAAATTAGACTTTATTTTTCGAAGAGTTTAGATTTTAAAATGATTGAACACTGAATAATAATTGTGAACGAATTCAATTTGAGAGGATTCCAGTTAGCTCTTAAAGTTTCACAACCGCTTTAAAATATCCGGAAAAAGTTGTTCTTTTAATAACTTTTGTTCATTATTAGTAGCTTACTAAATTACTGTTGTTACGATTCCTCTTCAAAATGTAATTCCCATAATTCCTCTTTTCCCTGACATTCAGATGATATGTACGTAGCTCATAATGTTCTTTTTTTAAATTGCAGAAGTCAGTTTTTCATCTAAAATTTAACTGTAGTTCTTCTAATATTCATTCTCTAACCTTTTTAGGACGAATTTAAAATAATTTCTGTATTTTTCACTTCCATTTATAAGTAAACTTAGTAAGAATTTTTATTGCACGTTAACTCGAAAAAAATTATCGCAAACCTCAGTTTTTCCACTAAATTACAAGCCGCTTGCTTCACGTCGATCGTCATTTGTGCGACTGTTGTCATCGTTGTCAAATCACCGTATTCGAAATTTGAGTAAAGTAGCGAAGAACTAGATCCGTTGCTTAAAAGCGATAGTCTACTACCGGGAGGTGAATTTTCCAAGGACGTCTGCAAATAAACAAAACATGTCTAATTACATAATATGTAATATGAAAATTGTTTAATGTAATATTTTATAAAATTTTTATTTTGAAATTATTAAAAAATAAATTCACGTTTTTTGCTTTGTTATATTATGAATGAGACTAGTTATAAAAACTTTATTTATTTTCAAGTCTTACTCGCATACACAAAATTATGTAACTTCTTTTAGGCGTATTAGTACTCGGAAAAAGTATAAACGACAACGTAATACTAAAAAACGCTTTATTTTTCACTTTAAATAATTTCCTTTTTGAAAATATCTTTCGGTTATTTTTACATTTTTCCCGATTTTACGAAATAATTCTCGGCTTATTCCCAGGATGAAAAATTCACGACTTATTATTTCTGGTTCGAGTACTCGGAATATTTTTGAAATTAATTTCTTCCTATTATTTATGGCGTTAATTCTTTTTCACCTTTCTTCTTACGATTTCAATTTATGTGTTTTTTTCTTCGGTTTTCTCGATCTTTTGCATTAGATTAAACCACAGTTTTGACCCTTCCAATCTTATACTTTATTCTTTCTGCTCTAGAATTTGTTTATATCATCTATTTCCCTTTTGGTCTTTACTTTCTATTTTTTATCCAATTCGATTTTCTTTCCATTAATTAATTTGCACGGTTCCGATCGGAGGAATTACCTACATTCTTGCTGTACGCATATAAGTGTTACATACTCGTACTTTAATTTTACAGACATGAAACTTTTAAAAATTCCAATATTTGTAGTACATCAATATTTCCAACTTCATCGTTTACTTCATTATCTATATTATACACCGTACCACAACACTAAACTGTATTTATTTTGCTTTTATCTTTTTTTTTTTTTTTTTTGGCAATCATATTTTTGTTCTATATAAGAGGAAAACATTTTTTTTGCCGCTTTGTTAGATTTTTATTTTCAATTACTTTCGATATACGCGGTATCATTTGAAAACCTAATATAATTTTTTACTTCGGCACTTGGATTATCAAAAGTTTAATGTTTTCTGTATGGATGTTAAAAATGAAAATAGGTATAGTTGCCTTACTGCTTTCTGCAAATTCATTTATCCCGTTTACGTATTTAACTGTGGTATAGGCAGAAAAAAATTACACTACATCATTTTACATTTTAATTTTGCAAAAATTCACTTAAATGCCGATAATCAATGAGTGCACCTCCTCCCTATATTATATAAAAATATATGCGCGCGCGCTCGTAAGTATATATATATATATTTGTATATGTCTTGTGTGACTGAAAACGACTTTCAGAATTTTAACGAAATTCCGGAATTTGAGTTTTTTAGGTGTTAGAATTCTATTAGTAAATATTTTGCCTTCAAATAAACATGACAATTTTAAAAGGGAGGTAATCAGTGATCATATTTTTATCGTTTATTAAAAGGTAAATACATAATACACCTCATGGTAAATAAGTAGCAAACTGAAAATAGATAACTGCGAAACTCATTAATACTCCGACCGATTTGCAAGTTCAAAATTGATCACGGCAAAGATCAGCTTCACCGAGTAACTATATATTGCGACGGATTCGGCCGTCATGACTTTCGATATTTCTCACGCTGCACCGAATTAAAAAATGATAATGATTACTTTTCTCCGAATCCTAAATTCCATATTTTTCCGCGTTTTGACAGTTTCTCAGGCCTATCTGCTCCGATTTCCATTTCTCCGGCTTCCTCGGGCAGCGTGCAAACTGAGCATTCTTCGACCATAATGCTAGATCGACAAATTTCGTGGGAATTGCTAATGTGCACGGCGCCAATTTGGCGATCCGTGCATATGCGTGTGTTAATTATATGAGGGTGGTTTGTCCGATGTTTGTCCGGTCTGGCGTTGTGTGCGACGGAGATGCGAATCGAGCTACGTCGAGGCGTGAGAAGTATTTCTAAGAACCCGAAAAAACCGACGCAGGGTACCCGCCGTTCCACTGATTTTAAAATGTTCTAGAAAAATCGGTGGCGTGTTAATTTTTTATATATGTGTTTTTATTATTAAGCAAAATGGCCGTTTTTATTAAATCGTCGTCGAATTCACTGTGGGAATTCGGCCGATCAGTCTTCGCTTCCTCCTGGTCGCAATTAGATCTCAATTGCTATACGCCGGGAGGCTAACTTTTTTTCTGTTATTCATTGCTATACGCCGTTTGAGGCAAATTTTACTGTGATTTTATATCCGTATTCATTACGTGCAGGCTTTTTTGTTATATTTCGTTGCATTAGTTTTTTGGAATAAACCGTTTTTCTCGCGATTAGAGATTTTGTTTTCGTTATTCGGACACGTTTTCGTGATATCTCCGCCGCGGAGACCTTTTTCTTTTCTTCGTTGCCCTTATAAAAAGGCCTAAGCTCTGCTCGGCTGGGCTACCGGTCACGATACACCGAGAAGTACCGTTGGCGCCCGATAAACATCTTAAAAGAAATAAATTCCGAAAATTTATTTTTATATATATGTATATTTTTTATATTTTTTATTTTTCAACTTTTTTATATATATTTTTTTTTTTTTTATCGCGGAGACCTGGTCAGTCAAAAATAACTCCCGGAACAGGGACTTGTGAAGAATATCAGTTCTTTACAATATTTATATAAATATATAAAATAAATACGCACACACATATACATACATAAACCCCTAACATTCAAGAGGGATACATTCCAAAACTTTTTCGTAAATGTTATCTGCCCTTTTTATAGGTTATATAGGGATATGAACTAAGACGCCAAAAAATAATTTAATTTTTAACTCAATTATGAGAACTTAAAATTAGTTTTTAAAAAAGGATACGATATTGATTAACACTGAATTTTCTTCTTGTAATACAAATTACAAGTTGACTTAAAATATGAATGAAAATAAAATTAAATAATTACATTCGAATAAATAATTGCCAACGCTACTATTTTGAAAATAATGTAGTTATTTTCTTCTGTTGAACTTTCGCGCAACTGTATTGGTAAATTTTACAAGGTTCTACCACTGTACTCGCTAAAATTTTAAACACCTTTCAATATTCAGGTCGCAACTTAACATCGTTTGACATAAATTATTGTTCAGAATCAATTACCAACCAATATTTGTTTTTACGGATTTTTTTTTGACTCGCACCTTTATTTATTTTTTCATTTTTTTAAAGTAATAATTGATATAAGGTTTTCATTTGAAGTCTGTTTAAATTCGATGAAATAATTTCTTCTATTTTTTAATTCATCAAAAACTTTCACCTCCAATATTATGAGAAATTTTTTAACGATGCGTTTAATTTTTTTTTTTGCAATTGCTGAAAATTTGGAAGCTTTTCTCAACATGCTCTTTTTCGTAGTAGTCCTAATGTCATAAACACAGTCGAGCTTATTCAAATTTTTCCAATGGCTACTGACAAACACTTCAGAATTCTACCGATCTATTTATGATGTACATACGAGTACTTAGCTTTAAAATATGATGTAAAGTTGACGCAATATAAATTATGTATTCTAGAGAAAAAAATGTTGGCAGTACACATAACAATTTTGTGCCTTGTTCTAAAAAAAAAAAAAAACAAAAAAAACACTAAGATTTATTACTGCATTAACAGACGATGTGTTTAGTGATATTTTTTGTTGCAATCAAAAATAAAAAGCGCTGAATTTCAACCGAACCAAGCGTACACATTAAAAATTTTACATTTAGCGAATGTTATTAAACTTATTTAAAAGATACATACTGAAGGGGGTTTCGGTACTTTCCACTCTTTCCCGCTGTAATTAAATTCATTTTCTTCGGCCGATGTATAACCTTCTGGGGAATCAGCAGGCCCTTGAGTCGCGTGAAATGACGCCGATCGTAATACTGTATTATTACCACTAAAACAATTTGAGAATATGCACGAGTTATAACAGTTTCTGAATGAATTATTTTAAATGTAAGCAATTATTAAATATCAAATTTTTATCATGCACAATTTTACCACATGTTTATGAAAAGGTTTTATAATGTTGAATGTATATAAAATAACAAGTTCGCAAAAATTAAAAAAAAAAAAAAAAAATACAACAAATAAATAAACCCCTTAAAAGAACAATCAAACACGATGCTACAAAAATAAAAATAAAAATAAAACAGTAACAACAAAATTTTAGGAAAATAATTAAAAAATTATTTAATGAAATTTTCTCAACTCGATATTTTAAAATTTTATAAATGAAAGAAACAGTAATTCACGATTATTTATAATCAAAGTGACATTTTAAGTATGACCATTGCTTTTTTTGGAATCCATCTTGACAATTGAGAGCTATCTTTTTTATTAATAGTTCGCAGTTAATTTTAGCCGCACGTTTTACATAGCCCTACTACAATATATAATTTTTGCTTTTATACATAATAGAATTTCGATTTTAATAAAAAATAAAAATAATTTTTATAATGAAGATAACAATCGGTTATATATACACGAATACCGTATATCAGCAACTAGCAGCTGCAGTGGCGAAAATGTAAAACAAAAGACCAGGTAAGTGTAAACTATTAATACTACTAATAATAAAAAATTATATACTAAACTATTTTTACCTTTAATTGAAACCATATTGCAAAATACGACAGCTGATATATTATATTACGTATAAAGGATGTAAAGTCAAACCCCCCAATATTCGACGTTAATAATTAATAGATTAAAGCATACTCGCGCAAAAAAATAATTTTCACCCATTACATTATATTGTAATAAATCGTCAACTAGAAAAATGTTATAATAACATTAGAAACACGTTCATATATATTTATATATACATGTGGCGACATAGCATAAAACGAAAAAAAATGAACGAATAGAACAACAGCGGATGGCGAGAAACGAATTGAAGACGATTATGCAACACACAAAAAAAAAATTATTGGAAATTTGATTATTGAAAGAAAAAACATTTTTTTTATATATCGCCAGTTTTCGAATCGTTTTGCCAGAATTTTCTATTCCGGATTATTCTCTCCGAATTAATATAAATAAAGGAACGATAATCTTAACTTAGTCCAGTTTTGCGCTGATACGCGGTCGAGCGACATCGAATTAACCAAGACGTGAAAACGCTGAGTGATCGGTAAATCGTTTGTTTGTACGTGCCCGCGATAACGGAAATTCTTTTTTTGTTTTTGTTGTTCGTTTCTTTTTAATAAATTTATTTCGTAATAAAAATAAAAAAAAAAAAAAAAACTTTCGTAGTCGCGGGCACGTACAGACTAACGATTTACCGTAAACTCAGCTTTTCGCGCCTTAGTTAATTCGATGTCGCCGACCGCGTATCAACGCAAAACTGAAAGCTAAATTAAGATTATCGTACCTTTATTTATATTAATTCGGAGAGAATAATCCGGAATAGAAAATTCTAGCAAAACGATCCGAAAACTGGTGATATATAAAGAAAATGTTTTTTCTTTCAATAATCAAATTTCCAATAATTCTTTTTTTGTGTGTTGCGTCATCGTCTTCAATTCGCTTCCCGCAATCCGTTGTTGAACTATTCATTCATTTGTTTCCGTTCTATGCTAATAATAATAATAGGTGTAGAGGAAGAAAATTTAAATTAATACAGGAATTAATAAGTGGACCCATTATGATTTTGTTTTATTTTTTATATTAAATATTAAGATAACAAACAAGTTCTCTTTTAAATTTATAAAACAACAAATTAAAAAATATCGTTTTTTCTTATCAAATTCAACGTCCATTTGAAAAACCGTTGCTATTATAAAATCTATTAGAATTTCTTTAAATCGGTAAATCTTACGAATTGTTCGGAAGAAAATATAGGAAAAAGAAGAAAAAAACTTCTCTGAACCAGAATGTGAAAAAAAATTGTTTATTTATTTATTTATTTAAGGTCGCCTTGCAACTACAAGGTTATTGACGACCACAATTAACAATTACATAAATAATCAGTTTAACATTTACTGACACAATTTAACACAATATAATTTCAAATTTCATTGATTAACTTGGCTTCTTTGAGGAACATTAAGGTCTTGTAGCATCCGCTGGTTGAATTGACACAGTCCTTGAGGTTGTTCGGTAGTTGGCTTCTGTTTAATTAGTATGTGCTTAACAGATTGTTCCAAATTACAGAAGTCGCAGCTATTTTTTTGGTTCTCTGCTAATTAGGAATGAGTGGGTTAGCTTGGTATGCCCAATTCGCAACCTTGAGAGCGTAACCTGGTCTCTTCTGCAGAACGAGTCCACTGGATTAGGTTCTAGGGGAGATTCTCTAACTTCCGATATTTTTGGGGATTTATTTCTTGCCCACTCTTCCCAGACGTCATTCCAATGGTTTCTCATTGAGCTCTTTATGCACATTTTAATTTCAGAAGCTGTGGTGGCCATTGAGTTGCTGATTTCTGTGTGGTTAATTGCCTCTTTTGCCACTTTGTCAGCCTCTTCATTCCCAATTGTTTAATAATATGTTTAATTCATTGTAGTTGAAAATTATGAACGGATTGATAAGATTTTTAAGTAAATGATTTCTCTATGAGTAAGAGTAAGAGCTAATATGGTCTCTAGTACTTCGCAAAAAATTACATCTTTTCTACGATAAATTACAGCTAGCTATTTTCTCTAAGTTTATACTTCTGGTTGTTTTCATTTAAATTATTAATTTACCTAAGATATAGTGCGATTTCTTTCACTCGACTTAAAATTGTAAATTCCTGATAAAATCAACTAAGAGCAGATTTTTTTGTTTTTTTTTTATAAATACAACATAGAGTATCAACTTGTTTTCTTTCTGAAAAGTACCTGACTTTATTAATTGAAACAATTTAATACTGAAATATGTTTAATTTATGTGTAGAAATTAACTTATTTTTCATCACTGATTATATCAATTAATAAGAACTATTCCAACGTAAAGTAGAATAAAAAAAATCAAATGTTTAAAGGAATTATCTATTTGTCAGAATTTAAACAATTTTTGCAGTTGACTAAAATATCTTCCTAGATTGGGTTTTATAGCAATACGGTTATGAGAGAAAAGAACGCGTTTTTCTGACTAATTATTAACTTTAACTAATGCGATTTGAGAATTGTTTTTGTCGTACCTAAGAGTCGTAGAAACCGATCGCAGTAATGCACCACCACTATTCTTCTTCTCCAAGCTTTTTCGCTTTCCTTCGGCTGCAGCTTTCATCGGGTCGTAACTTTTGCGTCGTTTCCAATTTTGAAATTCAATTTCTTGCGATGATAAAGTGGTATTACTTCTACCAGTAGCTTTGTTATTTCCGGTTACCTTCTTTTTTAGTTGTTTTATTTGTTTGCTTACTGAGAATTTTGGTGACTGAAAATCGTACAATTTCTATATTATTAAATTATAATATAATACCGCCTACTACTTATGATAATACCAATAAAATTACGGACATCGAGTTGTTTTTATAACACTTTGTAATACCTCGTTCAAAATGTTCGTTACTTGACATAATTAAAATTAACATTCCAAAACTGTTTTATTGAACTTGTCTAAATTGTTCTTATAGCACAGTACTATCATTAATAATACTGAAATAAACATTTATTAAAATAATATATATATATATATTATAAAATTCAAACGAGTTTCGAATCTGAAGGTTTCATGATCACGAAATATTACAAATATTAAATCAATTGAAAATTAAAAATATCATATATAAAATAAATCATAAACGCTGAAATAAATGTTAGCGCCTGTCTTCATTAGTTTTAATTTAATGTTGTAATATTTTTAGAATTTATTTCAACAAATATTGTTTATGATTCACTTATATTAATTACAACGTAATTCTTAGGCTACTCCCAATTAGAAAAAATGTCTCAATTTTATGTAACAAAATATGTAATGAAAAATGTAACGAAAAAATGTATTAATTTTATGTAATGAAAGTTAAATGTTAGGATAGGAATTTTATGATTATGTTATTTTTTTTGGGTTGATGTTAGTAAGAATTACGTTGTAAATTTTAATCATTTTATACAAAGTATAGAAGAGAAAGAGACAGAAATGTACAGCCCCCTGACCCCTCTTGCTTACATTTCTGTCTCTTTTGATCAAAATTTACAGCGTAATTCAAAATCGGTCCACATGAATATGATAACATAATCACAGAAATCCCATAAAATATAACAAACTTACATAAAATCGGGACACATTTTTTCTAATAGGGGGTAGCCTAAGAATTACATTGTAATTAATATATATACATATCAGGGGCGGATCCAGAAAGACATTTGAGGCAGTGGGGAGATTATATAATTACGTAAAATCTTCTACGATAGGCGGTAGATTTGAGAAATACCCCCTTGTTTCATAAAGAAAATCAAATAGCGACCTTTGTAGAAATTTAAAAATGTTTTAAAAATACATAATTATTACAATTTAATTTAAATTTAGTTTTATTTTTAGGTGAAAAATAAAACGAAATTATAAAATTCTAGCTAAACTGGTAGTTTAGAAATAGTAAGAAAGATAGTATTTTTATTAGACTTTACTTCTTTTTTATTTTTGTTAAAAATCCGATCCGAATTCTTTGTTCATGAGCAAGTAAAAAAAATATATACATTTCACAATGAACGATTTTCATTTACATCATAAAAAATAAAAATTAAAAATAAATAAAAATGGCAAAAGATCGACGACAGTTGTGTTTAAAATAGAATAAAAAAGGAACATTAATACTTTTACTAGAAAATAGTATTAAATATTAGTCATAATTAAATCTGTACGTAAAATTCAAACAAATCTTTTATAGCATAAATTATGTTTCTCCGTTATAACAAATTTTTTCATACAGGTTTTGGTTCTTGGGGCGAGGGGGATGTTCCCCATCACCCCACCCCCGTGGATGCGCCACTGTATATATATATATATATATATATATATATATTTGTTTTCCAATTGGTTTAATGTTTGAATATTCCGTGATCATAAAGCCTTAATCTTCGAAACGCGTCGGAATTATATATTATTTCAATAAATGTTTACTTCTGTATTATTAACAGTAGAAATAATGAGTGATCTCAGTGAAAGCATGGTACTATCATACCAATTTAAAAGTAAGAAAAAAATACCAGCGGTGTATCCGGTCGAGCGAATTTTGCCGAATCTAATGAACGATCCTTAGCTGTATGAGCGAATAGGGAAGAGCGGTGTATATCGCCGTTACTAACTGAGCAAATCGATTTTGAATTATTAGTGGAAGCAACATCTGAAGTAAGTGGCTTCTGTCTTACAGGAATACCGGTTTTTACATCTGCAATCGGTTTGTTTAGTCGATCTCTTCTCAAACTAGAATAAACGAAAGTAAAATGAATAAACGCAGGACGGCAAAATTATCAACATTACTTTTAAAACTGTTTTTATTCGTCCCTTTTTATATCTGAATAATGGGAACTGATCTTAATAAACTACTATGCTGTACTTCATTATCATTTATTGAACTGTATTGAAGTTACAAAAGGAAACACGAAAATTTTAATGAAATGAGACATATGACTTTCTTTTTCTAATTCAAACAAAAATTTGGCTGTAAAAATTTAATTTATAAAATTTTCTAGATGCCGACGCTTTCGGTAACACTTTTTTTTAGTTTGTATAGCGGTTATAAATAACAGTGTTATCTCGCGACAGTGTTGAAATTCTGAAAGCTAGTTTCTATTTTTAATTTGTAATTGCTTCTAGCGACAAATATGAAACACAATTTTGTTTACAAAAGAAAATTAATCGTACCAAAATACAAAGAGATCTCTATTTTTTAAGAATAAATTAATATTGAAAAGTTCATTAAAATTAGCTGAATTGGTACTGAATTGTAAGAAGATATAATCAAACAAATAAAATTTAAAGTAATAATGAATATAACATAATACGATATATTGTTTCATTCAAAATTTAATAATAACTTCAAATACACCGATTAATAATAAAATTTTCTTCATATAATAAACGAATGAAATAAAAACAAAAAGTTTTACTCGATCATATTTTATATATGCACAACTCAACGAATAAATTGTATATATATATAAAAAAAGAATTTCAATTATCAACATGCGCTCTGTGTTACATGCAGCCAAGTCAGAAGAACTGGCTGGCACTGGCGTGTACGCGCGCACACACGCACACACACATATATATATATAGATTCCCGTGGAACGCTTAAAAATGGGTTTTTAAAGATGTTATAACTTTTATACCACTATAGATAAATATAAGTTTCAAGATTTGTCACGAAATTTAAAATATCTATAAAATTACCGAAATTTCAGCTTTTTAAAGTTAACTGTTAGACCAAACACCCCATTTTAAACAAAAATTTGATTGGTACACACGCACAAAAATATATACAGATATATCACTTAAAATTATCAAAATTACACAGCAACATCTGCTGATTGTAGAAAGCTAGAATTTAATTTTGCACACCAATAATTAACCGTACGTAATGAATAAAAAAAAATTACAAAATCGGAAAATTTTCGAAGTAAATCCCGTAATGGGCATAAAATTTTCAAAATTTTAAATGCTTTTTTAAAACTAAAAATACACAGCGTAATGTCTATTGACAGTAAAAGGTTCTAATTTAAGATTTCTCGACTGATAAATTATGACAAAATTGTGAAACCTAAAAAATAACTAATACTAAGCCCTAAATGAGTTCTAATTGTCAAATTTTCAAATATTTATATTAAAATACTCAGCAGTAACTACAAAAAAAAAAAAAAATAATAAAATAATAAAACGAGTCCCATAGCCGTAACATTTAAAATTCACAATGTACTAAGCCGAAACTGATGAGAGTAGGGAGCCAGTTCTTTTCTCTCGGCCACCTTTACTTTCCTAGATTTCTCTAATACCAAATTCTATTTCAAATTAGGTATATACTTGGTAACGACTAGAATTCGGAACGAAACAAATCTTCAACCGGTGACCGCAAATTTGATAGCCAAGCACCTTAACTACTTGGCTGCCGCGCTACAAGTTGAAATTTGGCGCGTACAACATTTGTAACTTGCAAATAACAGGAAAATTATGAAAAATGAAAAATTTTATATATAAAACCCTAAACAGAAAAGAATCTCTAAATTTTTAGGTAAGTTTATGAAAATCAAAATAACTAGCAACAACTGTAAAAGACAGAAAGCTTTCAACACTCCTTATTTGTCAATAACAGGTAAATTTAAAAACCTTGAAAAATGATTAACACAAAGCTCCAAATGAGTTCAAAATTGTTAAATTTTGAAGTGTCCTTCGAAAATTGAGATATATAACATATCCTATTTAATATAAAAAGTTGAAATTCAGCATGATCCACACTTCTAACTTATAGTAGGAAAATTATGAAATCTAAATAATTGGAATTACGAAACTTTGCACAGCCCAAATCCTCAAATTTTAAAGTGTTCATTTTAAAAAAGAAATAGCTACTAAAAAGTACAAGACATAGAATGCTGAAATTTAATAGGAAAAATCTGCTTGACTTATAAATAGCGGAAAAAATGATTATAACTGGAAAATATTAATCATAAAACCTCAAAATGATTCCAAATTTTCAAAGTTTTTAACTTTTTTTTTTTTTTTTTTTGTTATAATAAACGAAATACCTATCCTTAAATGCAAAAAGTAGAAGACCGGAATGTGTTTAATGCAATGCTCCTGCTGATTCGTAAATGATGGAAAAACTACGGAAGTCAAAAATTTACGAAATATTAATGCCTAAATGGATTTAAAATAGTCCAATTTTGAAGCGTTCCTCTAATAATTATTAGTATGCACAACGTAATGTTTACTTAACTAAAAAAGCTAATTCCTCTGACTTATACGTACGACGATCATTTGAAAAAGTAAGTTTCCTTACACTGCCACTTGAACAGAAATAAAGATAACACCGTAAGAAAATTAAAAATAGTGGATTTGAGCTGTTTCATTTTTCAAAACGTATTCACCGCATAAATTTAAACATTAATTGTAACATAGGAGGAATTTATTTAAGCCAACGTCATGAAATTGCGGAGGTGTGTTCTGGAAGAAAAAGGTTTTAACTGCTGTTTTCATTTTATCATCCAAATTGAATGTTTTTTTACTTTAGCGATAAGCCAAAAATTATTTCGCGCAAGGACCAATCAAATACGGAGGATAGTCAAATACGGTTGATTGAAAACGTTTAAGCATGCTAAGAGTTGTTAAGTATGCGGTCTCGCTTTGCCGTGTACGATGGAAAACTTTTTTCGCCTTTTACGTAAGGATACAGTGTGTTTCTTCAATCTTTTAGAACCTGAAAATATCTTTTGAAACTGATGGTGGTGGGTGCCCCTTGGACACAGCTAGTGAATGTTTTAAAATGTCAATGTGACGTTTGCATAATTGGTTTTCGTATATACACTTTATATAATTCTGCACGCATATCTGTTATATCCTTATTGAAGCCAACGCACTTCACCACCCTACCGGTAGCTCCTTGTTTACTGATGCATCATTTCCGTTCTATTCACGTAAGCGATTATTAAATTTTTTACGGTATTTATCAGAAACTTAAATATTTGACGTTCCTCACACATTTCATTACATTTCTGTTTACTTTTGTTCAAAAATGACAGTGTCGGCAAACTTACTATTGAGTTGCCGCTTGTAACAGCGAAATTTTAAAGGCTAAACATTTGCAAATCCAAAGTCCAAGATAAGCTCTTACTGTCTAATTTACATGTTTTTCTACGAAAATGAAAATACACAACGATAAATATATGACGTAGGAAACCGAAATTCGGCATTACATTCCTATTAAATTTTACGCATTAAATAAAAAGCCTTAAATATTTTTCAACTTTAAAATATTATGATTTTTTTTAAAAGTCAAAATACCTGAAATTTTCTGGAAGAAACAGAAACTTAAATATAGAAAATCTGAATCGTACAATGATATTACAAGATTCTTATCGGCTTTAAAAATAACAGGTTTATATAAATTTTAGTTACCGAATTATTAAATTTTATAGTAATATTAATGAAAAGTATAAGGAACCAGAATAAACTTTCAAAAGTACAAAAGGATTTTATAACGGAGGTTTTAAAAGTTGTAATTTACTCGTTTCAGTGTGTAATTTCATTAATTACTGGAATGTAATATTTAAAAATACTCAAAAAATTGCACCGAACATGTACACTCATAAAAAAAAAAAAAAAATTAATATATTTAAATACGAAGTTAGAAAATATCTTCAAATTTTAAATAAATTAGTTCTAAAAATGATGAATTGTAATCAATCAAAAATAATGTTATTAGAAAGATAATTTTAGAAATCAACAAAAACCAGTGATACCCACACAAAAATAAGAATCCGTATAAAACGTATAGTCAAGTCCAGTAGCTCACAAAAAGTATCTGATATACAATTTAATTATCAAGTTGTTTTTTCTTAACATGTTCATACTAATTTCTAACTTTTCTTTATTTATTCTTTTAAACACATCTACAGTTTTTATTACTTTACGCGATCGATTAACGTGAAAATTAAAGAGAATATGATAATAACATAAATACAAGTTAATCTATAATTTGTTATTCAGTTATAATCAAGTCAAGTTAGTGATGCTTTTACCGAGCCTTTACGAAATATATACAGTATATAAAACAATTTAAACCAACATCAACGAGTTTTAATTGAGTAATGAAGTACGGTTCAACTTTCTGGGTCATCATTGTATTGTTTAATTTCATTGTTAAGTACAGACATAAAAATAGAAAATGTTTAAAAGAAACAAATGAAATAAATTGAAAATTATTACGAACATATTTCAAGGAAAAGCAACTTGGTAATTAAAAATTATATATCAGATACTTTTTGAAGGCTATTAAACTTACGTTAGTTGAACTTTTTATAGAGTTTCTTGTTTTTGTGCAGATATAGAATTAGTTGCACCCGTGCAATAATTTAAAGTGATAGATTAAAAAAAAATGAAATTATCAATACGTAAATATGAATTATCTAACAAAGTGTAGCTTTAATAATACACAGCTGTACAAACGGTAAATATATGTACTGAATCATGAATTTTTTTTTTTTTAATGACTTTAAAACCGCGAACAGCTGCAGATTGAAAAATACATTTTTTTCCTTCTTCTTTTATTTTTAATGTGATTTATTTTTTTTTATTTTTTTTATTTTTTAATAAGTTGCGGGTTCCACAAGGCACACTGCCCGTCTGTGGGTGCCCAACACTATTATCGTTTATTCATAAATATGATTACAAAACTTCTTAATATCTACTTATCCTTATATACAGTAAACTTAACATACGATTACACTTGGCAATCATTCGTCTTAAATATATATATATACACGATCGATTCTCCATCATTTGCCCATATACCATTAAAAAGTAACTTATTGTCCTTCATTTATGTTTTCAACCAGCCACTACTTAATTATTAGTTTCCATAGTCCTATCTTTGTGTTCATTAAATCCTCTGGAATTCGTACCAGCAATTTAATTAAAACTGCCTCATCTGTGTTGTGTCTATCTTGTCATTTATACCTAACTAATAAATGAAGTGCCTTTTTTCCTTTTTATTCCATCGCTGTTTAGCTGTCAACTGACACCTTCAATTGTTGTTGCGGAGAAGACCCGTCTAGGCGGTTACATCAATGGTCAAGAAAAATATTAAAAAATTCACTAATTAACATATACCATCTCTTCGCTTCTTATTCGGCCTATATGTACGGCACTTTATATCACGTAAGTACCCAAAGTTAAATATCTAATTTTTAAATTGTCTCTCTTTATTCGGGACGTATTTCATGTTTTGTATTTACTGTTTTTAATACGATAAACAATTTCGGTGTTATTTTACACGTAAAAGTAACACTTTTTTTTTTTTTTTTTTTTTTTTACAAAAAACACGCGACTATGTCTTGTAATAAATAAATAATAGTCAGCTGTTAGATGAGTCGTTATAATTAAGATTTATAAAAAAATAATATTGAGATAGAATGTTTGGTCAAAAACTTCTTCAAAGAATGTATGCGACTGCAAATTATTGTGGTGAAGGGCCTCCGAAATCTGGTCATTTCGGAAGACATGTTACAAATAGAAAGCTATCATTTTAATCCAAAAAACGCACAAGCGTAAACAAGTTTTACTATCATATAAATATGTAAAGTCCGATGTAACGTACGTCTAAAGTGAACAGATAAAGTTAAAAGAATATATAGAAGCCAGAAGTACCGAGAACAGAAGAAAAGTAGACTTCTTCAAGTGTAACGTTCAACAAGAAAAACAGTTGTGGATAAGATGTACGGCGGGAAACGGAAACTACTTAAGATCATTCAAAAAATGATAAAAAAAGAAAGCAAAACAGAGAAAGAAGAACAAGCCGGTAGATTGTGTAGGATAGCAGTTAAACATAAAATATGACGCTGCGAATAATTTGTTGCCGGCAGTTCTAATACAAGGCGGAATAATATGCGTATACAAATACAAATATAAATAAAGAATAAAAAAATAAAAATTAGTACTAAGAAATAATTTCACGGAGGCTGAAAACAAAGTAGCTTAATGTTAAAGAGCGCTAATCCGAAACGGTAATAATGATCATGGTGGCCGCTCAAATATAATTTTTAAATTTCCAGGGTTTTCCCGGTATTTCTTGATTGCTAGAATTGTGCAAAAACAAGAATGGATTTTTTTTTTGTTACTATTGATAATATTTGACCGCCGCAGCATATTTTATAGGAATAAAATGGAACTCTTCGTAATTGATTTCGAGTGTAAAGTAAACATTAAAAAACGCATTTACTTTTCAACGTTTCGAACGATTTTTTCTTATTAAAAATATCATTTTTGGCTATTTTTACTCCTTTTCCCGATTTTACAACAAAATTTTCCGCTTATTCCTGGTTGGATGGTCACCCGGATGATAATAGTGAGCATTTCTTAAAATGTAAAAATGGTGAAACTACTTTCAATATTACATAATTCACAATAAACAGATACATTACTGCGCAGGGTTTCACGGTATGTTATACTGTAAAGCTTCGTATCATCTTCAATGAATTTTAATTGTTGCAGTGTAGGGGCATATCTTACCTGAATGCTCTGTTGTATCGTGTTATAGATGGCGGGTTTTCTAATTCAGTTTTAACAGTGCTCCCGGTTCCATTTCGATTCGACGGTGAACTATTATGTAAGCTATTATTCCGATTAACATCTGTACCGATCACGTTTACATTTGTTTCCGAGTCTATTCTTTTTTGCAGTGCAGATACTATGTTTTCGGTTTCCTTTAGGTAGCCTTCCGTTTCTCTTAGGTAACCTTCAGTTTCCTTTAGGTAACCTTTGGTTTCAAAATTATTATCATCCTGACATTTTGACTGCACGTTAATCTATAAATAAACAAGTTCTACTAAGACTTTTTAATAAACAAAGAGTAGCATTAAAAAGTAACGAATCAATAGAGACAACGATTATCCTTAAATTTAAAAATATTTCAGAAAATTAAATCACGTTGTTCAAAATATAATGAAATATAACATTTCAACCCAAAAACGAATAATTAAAATAATCCCCAATATAGATGACACATAAATTTCTCACACTGAATACTGTAACAAAATAAAACACACCGCATATGCATAATTAATAACTCACCCTAAACTACAAGTTAGCAAAACTTAATTTTAATCGGGAATAAGAATAATTTTCGATTAAGTTGCATCAATTTAAATTATAAATTTTATTCTTTTTTTTTATAATTGATCCTAGAAATCGATTTAATTCATTACGATATATAGTTTATGTAACAATGTTTACTTTTCCTCTTTTCTTTTTTTCCAACAAAAATTTGAAAAATAATACGATTAAACATCTATGTTATTGTCTAATTTTTAAAACCTGACATCGAATTAAAATTAATTTCACTTTTTTGTTTTCACATAACCTCGAAATTAAATCTTATCGTATTCGGATTCCACAATATTCCGCGCAGAAACTTCAAAGCACACACGGAACCAAATAAAGTTTATTTAAAGAAACATTTTATTTTACGTTAGCTATATTAATAGCTTTTCTAGAGTAACAATTATAATTACTTAGTAGATTAATTTATTGCTTTTTCTCTTTTGTACACTTCGAAGATGTTACCCTCATATGATTTAAAATTGCTTATCAGAATTAATTAATTACATTACGGTGTGCACATTTTTAAGAATGCTGAAATTTTTAAAAACAGAATCAAAATTATAACAATAAGAAATTAGGTTAGACGGCGAGGGTGAAAGCTTCGTGTGATGATTTAATGCTTGATGTTGTGCATTCGGTGAGTCTAACTAGTTGTGGGAGTGCATAAAAAAATAGCGTAACAGCTGAAAGTTGTTATGTGTGAACAAAATTACGAATACACAAATAATATCTATATCAGTGTTTTATAAATCCTCCCCTATAATTTAATCGTTACATTTTAGTTTAGAACGGAGTAAGGGTAACGTAAACCTGACTCTATTTTTTTGTTACCATTCTTTTCGCCGCGATTGTTTTGGGACCGGCGAGTAGGGAGTTTTACTCAAATTTATTATGAATTATCGCAATATCCTTCAAAAGTTTATCAGCTAAAAATTATCATTTGTGTTAATGAGAAACATGGGCCACCAAAATTATTTTTAAACCACTTATATAAAATGTCTCAATTTCGTGTAAAAAATAGCGTTCTTCGTTAACGATTTATTACTTTCGTGTATTCGAATTCATTTGCATGCACACACATTCATTTTTTCTACCGGTCTCATTTTTTTTTCTTTTTCTTTTTTTTTTTTTAAAAAAAATTAATTCGTATTTGTCTGTCAGAAACACCAAATCAGCGCTAGCGATAATTTTCGATATTTCAACTAGTGGGATTCGAACTGAGTTTCACTGGAAGGAAACGTTACCTAACCAGCTACGTTACACTGTAGTTGGCTATCCCATTTTTAAAAATATTACGAAATAAGAACAAAGTTTAAAAACTTGCACTTTTTGGCGGGGCAAAAAAAAATTTACAGAAAGTTAAGCTAACAATACTTGTACAATATGTTTTCGAAAAGGTACAAGCCATTTACTATTGAACTTAATGGGGAACCAGATAAAAATAAAATAAAATATTTAACAGATATGCCAAACAAACTTTTGGCATGCTATATAATGAAATTAATTTTGAAATATATTTAATTTAAATATTAATGTAACAATGAAAACAAAATAAGTAAATAAAACGAAGAATTTGCAAACATAAATAAAATAATTTGCAAAAAAAAATTATTTCATTATTAATATATATTAATACAATATTGTTTGTATACAAATCTTAATTAAAAGCAGAAAAATAATAATAATCATTTACATTTCAAGCCAAAGGAAGAAAAGAGGTAAGTAGGTAGAGTTTATTGAATAAATAAGTAGTATGTGATTGATGGAAAACTACAAGGTAGATTATAAGATGACAATAGCGATCAAAGAAAATGTATTTAAAAAGATATTAAATACGGAAGTGAAGCCTTAAGTAATAATTTAATCGCACACACACACAAAACTATGTTATTATCGTTAATTATTACAATCTTTAATGAAACCCATGCCTTGCAATAAAATATAAATAATAAAATGGTATATGGGTTCTCAGCAGGCAAACAGAATTAATATTATACTCGTATATATTGATGTAAAATTTGGTTTGGTTGAGGGTCCCGATTTCGGGAAACTAATTAATGTAGATTCAGTTTGATATTGACGATCACTGTTCCAGCGCTATTTACACAAATTTCCGAATCTTTCTAGACGCGATGTTGAAACTCGTACCCGGAATTCAGATTTTTCTTTTCTAATGGAACTAAAAAAAACATTTTGGGTCCTTAATCCATAATTAAAAAAGTTCGGAGTCTCAGTTTTTTTTTTTTTGGTTTTTTATCGAAATGTGTTAAATCTAAATGTCCCTTCTCGAGCATCAGGCTTTTCTCAATAAAATAAAATTGAAATAAAAAAATTATAAAGAAAATGAAGGCAGCGCAAAATTAAATTATTGCGAATGCATATGAGACCCTTCCCGAGGAGTGTCACCCATCATAGGCCCAGATTCAAAATTTAATTTATGGAACGGTTTTAAAGTTAATTACGATCTTTTATTTGACATGTTAATGGTAATTTGACTAGATAAAAAAAAAAAAAAAAAACTTCTAAAAACACGCTTTCCTAAAATATGAACCCCCGAAAAAATTCGCTAAAAAATAAAATAAATTCCTTAGCACATATAACTTAAAAACATTTTTTCAACAAGTACAATAAATTTGTGAAAAATTTTCTCATGAAAAATTAAATGAAAAGTGTGGGCGCTGGCATAAAATTTTTGGACAAATATTACATAGTACACACCGAACAAATTGATCATGTGTAGAAAATATAATATACTACACTGCTTGATATTTACGTCACATAGTGCATACGCTAACTTTCTGAAAAATATTATACTACAAATCGAGAAAATTCATCAGTCGAAAGAAAATATTAAATTAACAGCAACACACAATACAACTTACTATACATTGTAAAAGTTTATCAAGAAGAAGAGTATCAGTGAATATGTCAGTGCTCACGTTTTTCACTTTAATTTTCCATGAGAAAATTTTTCACACAATTATTGTACTTGTTGAGAAAATGTTTTTAAGTTATATGTGTTAAGGAATTTATTTTATTTTTTTAATTAATTTTTTTTTGGTATATTTTATAGAAGAGTGTTTTTAAAAGTTTTTTTTTATTATTATTTTTTTTAATTTTCTACTTTTTAGTTATACATGAATTTTCCAAAATATTTCATAAACGTAATTATTACATACTTTATTTAATCTATATGAATAAAATGTGACACATTTTTTTTTTTTACAATATTAAAGCTTTATTCAGTTTTTTTTTTTGTTTTATTTTGAGCTCGTCAACTGGGGAGCTTTATTCAGTTTATCATCAGGAGGTCAAGCATGTCTGGAAAGAATATCTCTCATGCATTTCATTTCTTTTAAGGCGGCAACATTGCAGGGTTTATTACCGGTCAATTTGGAAACGCCACTACCTGTATCTGTACAGCTGAGATGTACGAATAGGTAGTCGCCGACGCTCAGAAGCTGAGTATGGCACTATAAAGAAGAATTCTTCGATTTGAAGACCATGAATAGATCTAACTCTACTTACGCTGACGTACGCTTGTCCTGGAGCGAAAAGTTTCGAGCCTAGATATACGACAGCGTAGCCAACGGTTGGTCCTTGCATTTTAATGCTCGCCTCATATCGATCCAATACAAGTCATTGTAACTGAAGCTGAGCAAATATGTTGGCCGACCTCAAAGCATCGAATTTTTGCCAGACACTAGTCGAGAGCTGTACACCAACAGGCAGACAGTCCTCTCAAACTTTTCGTGATCAAATGAAAATTTTAGGTGTAGCTGCCTGATCCAACGAACTTTTTCAAAGCAAATCTGTATGGTTCCTTCAATTCTCTTATACTCGAACATAGACAGCACATAAAACAGATAATCGTTTCGCTGAAATCGTGGATCACTTACCAAAATCCGGTATTGGTAGTAGTTTAGAGAATTGATGTGGCTCGGGATTCACCCAATCCATTGATTCCATATGGAAACGGATAATACCATGCAAGCTCTTCTGCTTTCAATTCGTTCTCGGTATTAACGATGTTATTTCTAGTTTTTCTTTTGATCTCATTGACATTATCAGAAACTTCCAACACATTCTCGATATCCGGCTGCGCGCAGTCGATTGGAGCCATTACCGATGTTTAGACCTAGATGTTCAATGGCTGCGGCTGATGCTGAATATCCATTGGGTTAGACTCAGGCATGTGTGTAGTTCTTCGATAATATTCAGGTCTTGTATTGAAACATTCTTAAGGTAGATGTTGTGTGACAGATTTATGAACGGCCCCCAAACGAACCTCTTTATCGGTTTGGCTCTCAGTTTCATGATGTAGGGTGACAGCATTACAGACAGCCTCTAAATAATCCTGACGTTCTTCGTAACTTTCATTTGCGCGTAGCTGTGAATGTTTCTGACGATCAATTCTAATTGCATTTCACACTGATCTTTCATTTCAGCACTTCTCTATTTCGATATATATTGATTATGCTTCTCTAATCTTGCTCGCTTATCATTATCATTTTCTCCGAGTCTTCTCATGGTACTTTTTACGAGCTCTTTCCAAGCGTCGTTTACGTTGAGTGGTTGGTTCTTTCATTATTGTGATAATTTTTCATATTTGCAGCTAACTTGACTGTAAACGTAAAAATGATAATGCTAAGCTCGCAAGATTAGGTACGCGTTTTTTTTCATTTCCTTTTTTTTTTTTTTTTGTATTATCCAGTAACAGTAATATATATATATATATGTATGTATATATGTATGTTCGATGATATTTGGCCTAATTCCTCGGAGAAAATCTTACATAACTTACATATCCTGTAACGCGTATAGATCGAAAATAACCACAGGTTATTCTTTTGCCATCTAAAACAAAGGTTTATGCAAAATGTTGGAATTTTTCATCAACGGAAAATGCCTTAAATAGAGCTTCTCAGATTTGATTACAGACAAACAAACAGACGTGAAAATGAATTAAAGAAAAGTGTTACAAATTCATTTAGGACAATGCATATCACAGCTACAACGAAAAATTACGAAGTTGCGACAACGTAAGTTTGAGTCATGAGACACAACGATCGTTTTTTGACAGACTATCAACGATCACATTAACAATATTCGGCAAGACAATTAAAATCGGCCGTCGCGAGGATTACTTCCGCACACACAAAATTTCAATGTACTCTTAACGATTAACTCGAGCCGCGTACTCTACTCCGATAAAATTTCCAGACTCCATAAATTCGTTCTCACTGAATTCTGTTGTACAACTGCACGTGACTTGCCAGTACGTGTCAATGCAACCGGCTAATATCAGATACGTATACACCAAGATATAGGGTGTGACACGGGAACCTAACGTATTTCAAATCGCTGTTGTAGTTGGAGTGAGGTAGCGAAGAGGTTACAGCTGGTGGTGGTAACCTATTGTGCCACATTTTGTTTAGTAGTAGTGTCTCGTCACGATGAGTGGGTGGACCATAGAACAGTGCGTATTTACGGTCGAGACGTTTTATAAGAATTAAGAATAGTATGTGACTACTATCCACGCGTACCGAAAACCCTTGCCCACCGAAACAACTGAGCGTTTATGGGTGAAAAACTTTCGTAAAAGAGGGCCTGTAAATAAAACAGAGCCTCCGGGGCCTGAGACGTCCGTTCGAATGTCAGAAAATATCGAGCGCTTGCGCGTGGTCTTGAAGAACAATCCGCAGAAATCACTTCGGAAGCACGCCGCCAGTCTGCATCAGAACGAAAGATCGATATGACGTATTCTTCATGAAGATTTACATTTTTATCCGTACAAAATGTTAATAACGCAAAAACTGCTAGTCACCGATTATGCCACCCGATTCGAGTGTTATAAATGCTTACTCCATGAAGTCGAAAAAAATCAGTTTCCGCTAGACCGATTTTGTTTACAGACGAGGCTCAATTTTATCTGCATGGCGATGACAACACTTAAAATATGAGCTACTGGAATGATGGAAATCCGCGTATAATTCGAGAGAAATCTCAACACTCCCTGAAATTAATCGTTCGGATGAGCGTTTCTTCGTACGACATCGTTGGTTCTTACTTTGTTAAAGAGATGATTAGCGGCGAGCGCTACCGATAAATGTTACGGGAGTTCATTGTGTTTGAGTTAAAGAGAAGAAGAAAACTGTCGTCTACACGGTTTCAAAAAGATGGTGCCGCCACATGGCGCATCGTAACAGAAACGCTCAAAATGTTGCGAAAACATTTTTATGGCTGAATAATCTGGCCGCCGCGCTCGCCTGATTCGGTTTGTTGTGACTTCTTTTTACGGGGTTATTTGAAGTCAAAGGTGTACACCAATAAACCACAGGGCCTGGCACAACTCTGAGTGAATATTGAACGCGAAATGGCCCGAATTTCCAAAAAAAAAAAATTATCGTCAACTTCAAGAAAAGATTAGAAAATTGTGTAAAAAAGTAGGGGGATAATTTTACGCGATATAATTATTAAAACAAAATAAAAGTTTGTAAAATTTCTCGTTCTTTTAGTAAAAAAAAATTCTCTACGGTAATTTTATTTAAAGTTGTGGCGGTTTGAAATGCATTACGTTCTCTTGTCGCACCCTGCGCCTACTTCGCTGAATATACGACCGAACGCAGATCCGATTGAACATATCCAGAAAATAATGACGTCGATCGAGTAGGCATGCCCGTACGAAAATAATAAATAGTCAACGATGAACGGTATTTTTTACACGAAATTGCTAATAACAACACTGAAAATAGACCTTTTATAGTGATTCGGAAATAATTTTGATAATTCACGGTTCTCATTAACACAAATGATTGTTTTTAGCAGAGGAAGTTTGAAAAAAATCGCCGGTAATTTGTAAATGGATCTGAATAAAACACCGGAAAGCAGTGGATTTGTGACTATATTAGATGTACATTGTTTTTGACAAATAACCTTACACGGTAATATAATTACTGGTTGTTTGATAAAAATTATTGATCTAGTTATAGGAAATAATAATAATAATAATAATCATCATTTAAATATAACCGATATTAACCTTTGGACTGCTAAATGGCTGCTTGCGTGAATGAACACTGGTAATATTATTTCCCAAGTTTCGGCGGGCTACTATTGGAGAAGGTATCTTGGATAAATTTTCTGAAACAATCACATTTATATAATTAATGTATTTTTCTTTTTCTCTATTTCAGTTGTTACTGAAAAATCAAGATAATTTATTAAATAATTTCCGAAATCTCTTAAGTTAATAAAATTGAAAAGTAAGCAAAACTGTATCAGATAAAATAGATTTCTACAATGGCAACTGCCGACGGAATGCGAGAAAATAAAAACGTACTTTTATTGCAAAGTACAATATCATTTCACGTCTTTCTACTGCAGGTACGTTGTTTAGTAACTTATACAAAAGGTTAATATACGTTTCCGCTTTAAATTACCAGGAAAAAATTAAGGCCTATTTAAAATTTTTCTAACAGTTCTCATTCACAAATTTCAACTGGACTCTTTTTAAAGGCTCGGTCTCCTCGTTAAACGAGTATTTCCTTCTGCTTCGCAATGCAAATTGTAGAAATTAATAATTCCTTCTTTCAAAAACTGGCTTTATAAACGTAAATTTCGCAGAAACGCTAAAAAATAAAAATGCTTTTTTACAAAAAATAAATACAGATACTTGAAGGTTTATTATAAAAATTTAAAAATGCACTAAAAAGTAAAAAAATAATTACTCCCGATAAGAAAATATATATATATCAGAGTGATACACTTAAGTGGTGATATCGTAATTCTTATACAACATCTTAATCAGAGTCGGCATCAAATTCATGTTAGGAACAATTTAATCAACATTTAATGCAGTTTTTAATTATTCTTTTAATATGAATTTGATGCCAACTCCAAAAAATTAATGTTGTATAAGAATTACGATATCACCACTTAAGTGTTATATCACTCTGATATACATATATTTTCTTATCGGGAGTAATTATTTTTTACTTTTTAGTGCATTTTTAAATTTTTTATAATAAACCTTCAAGTATCGGTATTTATTTTTTTTTGTAAAAATGCATTTTATTTTTTACTTTTTAGTGCATTTTTATTCAATTAAATTAAAACATTTATTTCGACGGTGTGAAAACATCAAAAGCTACATTACCATATGGTAATTTGGCAAATTTATAGTATTTTAAGTCAATAAATCTAATCCGACGGTGAAAACAATCATGAATGAAAAGCATCCAAAAAGCTTCAATCTCCCGCATTACTATTAAGGATAACTCAAAAACTACCGGTCGGACCTTGATCAAATTTAAATGGGACCACATGACAAACACCACCTTTCAAATAAAAGAAGAATCATCAAAATCGGTTCATCTAGAAGAAAGTTCTGTGGTAACACACATAAAAAAAAAAAAAAAAAAAAAAAAAATACAGTCGAATTGAATACCTCCTCCTTTTTTGAAGTCGGTTAATAAAAATGTTAAACTGTTTTAATTAAGATAAAATTATAATTTGCAATATTTGCGTAGAAATGCAAATATCAGCGTAAACAAAAAATTTTGACACTATCTTAAGTTAATCACTACTAAGATACACTATATCTTATTTTAAATATAAAATTGACTGACGTACACAGTTATTCATTGAGGGTTATTAAAATACGTGTAATGCTATTAATAATTAATAAAAAAAATTATAAAATGTTTAAACACAAAGCTCTGAACAAGCTCCTAAATTATAATATTTGTACGAATTATAAAAACGATAAAGTTTATATCTATTTTAAAGGGGTAGCAGAAAGTAAATTTTAATTTTACCTTTTTTTCAAAATAAATTTAAACCCTTAATAAAAAAGACCCCTTCTTTTTATGAATATCATTAGAATTTTAGTTTATTTACTTTTTGCGATATGACCAATGTGAAATGGTAAGCGTCATATGACGGGGGGGGGGGGCATTTTAAAGACAGAACATTGTGATGGTCTATCAGTTCCTTTTTTCTTTAACAAAAATGAAATACTACCCCGATTTTATTCTAATACATCCAACTGGTTTTTTGAAATGTAATAAAATATCATTAATTTTTTGCTATACATTTTTGTGTAGAAACCTAGAAATAGTAACGAATTCCCTAAATTCAATTCAGTGAGTAATCAAAAATGATACTTAATAAAGATAATTTGCATTTGCAAATACTATCATATT
Organism: Icerya purchasi; assembly: GCA_039619475.1. Classification (NCBI taxonomy): domain Eukaryota; kingdom Metazoa; phylum Arthropoda; class Insecta; order Hemiptera; family Monophlebidae; genus Icerya; species Icerya purchasi. The sequence continues at coordinate 225,160,352 of CM077116.1, forward strand.
GTAATAAAAAATGCAATTGAAAAAAATTAAGAAGGTTAAAGTTATTTAAATAAATGAAGCATAATTACACTGTACAAAATTTTCTGATGATATAAAATTACTAATTACGAACGAAAAAAAAAAAAAAAAAGTAATGAAATTAATTATGAAAGTAGGATAACGACAAACAAGAGTGTATCAGTGAAAAGAAATAACGTTTTAGCAAACAAGAATATACACCAGATCGAAAAACTTAACAAAAAAAACTAATTACTTTTAATGATTCTAAATAATGATCTCCATAAAGTTTAAAGCATCAGTGGTAAAAGTAAGATACAAATTTAAAAAAAAAAAAAAAAAAAAATTCCTTTTTAAGGCGCAATGTTTTAGTTAGTTCAATAGTAGTAAAGAATCACCGAGTAATATTATTAAGTCACCCCCCCCCCCAAATAAAAGAAAAATCAGAGTAACCAGCTCGCGGTGTATTGTGATCAGTAAAGGCTATATCAATAAATTTCCTATTATATACATACTTCACAAAAAATGCAGTATGCGTCAAGAATAAATTATACAGCTACATACAGAAACCTACAACTATGAATTGTTTTTTAATTCTTTTTTTTTTTTATATTTTCAAAAAAAAAACCTATCGCTCATTTTATTGCTTCTAATTTAATCATGTATACTCTACTTCAACACATATTTATTAACATTATGATTACTTTTTTCGAAATAACTTAATTACTTGTTCCTTCAATTTTCTGAAATTACTTAAAATTTTCTGGATCAAATTTTTTAAATTACAATTTAATGATATTTGATTTCACATTAATACGCGTCGAATGTCATGAACCAGAAGTAAATGGAATCGTTTGTTCAGGCATGTCATAAATTTGTATCTCCGGCCTGATTACATAAATACACCTTCACAGACATTTGTATAAAAATCGTTTTCTTGAATTTTCTATACCTAAAAATATACGTATATCACAAAATTTCCAATTTTGATTTTTGGAGTAATTATAACAATTTTCACCTTCGCCAAATTAAGAAAAAGGGAAGTTCAAATTAATTATATAATTACTACACTACCCGAATTTGTGTATATGTGTATATATATATATATATATATATATATATATATATATATATATACAGTGGGTCAAAAAAGTATTCGATCACTATCAAAAAAGGCTGTAGAACTAAAGCGGAACAAAGAGGGATGGAAAAAAGTTATATGTTACAAAGAGAATGATCAAATATGGGTGATTACACCACACGTTAACCGTAGCAGAGAAAGATAACGTCGCAATGACAAAAAATAAGGGAAAACCGGGCAAAAAAAGTATTCGATCATTCATAAACAGATGATTAATGCGTATGAGATAAGACAAAAAAAATGCATTACAGTAAATGTAGGCTATTCGATTAAGTGCAGTAGTTTGTACACATTGCTGTGGTGTTAATAAAAGTGATAAAGTAGTGTTAATTATAAGCAATGCCACCAAAAAAGGTCGAGATACCTGAAACAGTGCGTGCGCGAATAATAACTTTACGAGAAACCGGGCTAAATTACCGTGAAATCGCAAAAAATATAAATTATTCGTACGGGGGAGTATGGGGCGTGATTCAGAGATACAAAAATACCAAAAAACTTGAAAATGAAGCGCGAACCGGAAGACCGAAAAAACTAACGTGCCGAGAGGGACGCGGGATTATCCGTCAATCGTTGAAAAACCCATTTACAAGCGCGCCCCAGCTAGCCGCTAACCTTCAATCAAGGTCAGGCAAAATTGTCAATCCGCAAACCATCAGAAATATCCTCCATTCTGCCCAAATTAAGGGTAGAGCACCACGTAAAAAGCCCTTTATTTCGGAAGTAAATCGAAAGAAACGATTAGAATTTGCAAAGGAACACGTTAACAACCCGGTAACTTTCTGGAATTCCGTTATATTTTCCGATGAAAGCAAATTTAACCTGTTCGGATCGGATGGACAGGAATATGTATGGCGCAAAACCAGAACCGAGCTACACGCTAAAAACTTGAGGCCTACAGTAAAACATGGAGGCGGGAACCGAATGGTTTGGAGGTGTATGGCAGCTAGTGAGGTCGGAAATCTGGCCTTTATTGAAGGACGAATGAAAGCAACTGGTTACATCAACATTTTGCGTGGCAATCTAAAAGACAGCGCTGGCAAATTGGGCCTGGCGGAATCATTTATCTTTCAGCAAGACAATGACCCAAAACATACCACCCACGCGAATTGCTTCTGTATAATGCCCCACGTAGGTTAATGACACCTCCTCAGTCTCCTGATATGAATGTCATCGAAAATCTTGGAGTTATCTTGATACCCGAGTCCGTAAATGCAAAATATCTAACGCTAAGGATTTAGAACAAGCTTTACAAGCTGCATGGGCGGAAATTTTCCCCGAGACAACACGTAATTTGGTGAAATCCATGCCCTGACGCCTACAAGCCGTCATTGATGCTAACGGAATGCACACAAAGTACTAGCATCGTCTTTTCGTTTGTAGTAAGTGTTTTTTTTATTGTAGTCATTGGTGATCGAATACTTTTTTGGTGTCATTTTTTTTATTTTTTGTATATCCTGTAGCTGTGTTTAACTTCTTTCATTCAAGTACATGTTTCTTTCTTGTCTTTTCTTTTTCTACTATATGTAGTGTGTTTTAGCCCCGTGCGTTGACCTACTCCAGTCATACGGGACTTTTTAGTGGTGATCGAATACTTTTTTGACCCACTGTATATATATGTATATATACATGAAGAAAAACATACAAATAAAAATACTGTAAAATTGGCATATGTTGAAATTATAAAATTCTAGAATTTGCAAATTAAAAAACATGTACTTACGTTGTAATCTTGGTGGAGCTTTTAAACTCTGCGACAAATTAATCGGAGGAATTGAACTTTTTTCCACCCATTCATTCACCAAAATAGTTTTACTCCATGATTTCGGTGATGCCTGTTTATTATAAAATATTTGCAATTAACGTATGTGTTGTAAAAAATATACGGTAAGCTCTCACATTATTGTCCCCAGTTCATTTTTGGTCGTAATTTTAGTTCGTCTGTTATTCATAGTGTGTGAACTAATACAATTTATAATTTAGCCATCCATTGTTCTGAGTAAATTTGAAATATTTTAAGACCAATAAATTGGGAAAAGAGAGGCTATCAGCCTTTAGCTTTTGAATTTTTAGCCATCCATTATTCTGAATAAATTCGGAATATTTTAAACACTTTGTAATATTTTTATTTAATTTGTAATAATATATGAAATAAATTGATACGAACTAAAAGGTAGCTACAACAAACGTATCACTGTGAACTGTAAAGAGGCAGAGTGAACTCGAGGCGATAATGTAAAAATTTACCAAATACACAAAACTGCTCTGCATATAATGAAGAAGAAAGATATATTAGATAATCCATGTGCACTGGGAATCTTTATTATTTAGTTTCAGGATAAAAGAGTAAATTTATGGTTTCTGTAGAATGTACAAGATGTTTCTTGAGACCCAATTGATTATTTAAAACAACTTTAAATATAGTGTAATAGCATTACAATGAAAATTTATAATTTCCTCCTTTTTTTGGTATCAAAATGTAAAAAGAAGAGGCAGATACATAAACCGGTTACCGATAATTTAGTTTACAAAAAACCAGTATATTATACAGTATAATCGCATTATCATAAATTCTTTTTTTTTGGTTCACTGAATTTTTGTATTATTTAGACGATTTTAATTATTTATACAAAACTTAACAAAAAGTGTGGTGAAAGTATAAGCTTTTCAAAAACTGTAAATTTAAAGTAGAAAATACCGAAAGTTACAGAAATAAAATTCTTCGAAAATTACATTAAATTAAAAGGACGAATAGCCATTTAAGTAGATTTATTGTTTTCTTGACTGAATTTTGTTATTAAGTTACATTCTTTTGACAAGACTAAAAAGTATGACAAATATATCTTAACAATGAAATAAATTGATTTTTAAAATTTCTATTGTTTACATAGTTTTCTATTTAAGTTTTAAATTCATTTTTTTTCTTTTTTTTGCAAATGTATTAATAATGTCATATTTTTTATAGTAAACTGTCGTAAGTGAAATTCTAACTACTTTCGAAATAAGTAAACATACATTACGTCGATCACATCGTTTGACTAAAACGAAAACTTTTAGATTCACTCTTGTAAAATAAAGGATTTGTTATATACGATAGCTTACTTCTGAAGCAACAATAATACATGAAAAGCATAGAGAAATGAAAATATTTTATGGAGTATAACGTTATTGACTTTATATAATTTTATATTACTTTCTTCTCCATTCTTACTAACATTATATGTCCAATTTCTCATATAAATATATACCATACGGTAGCGATTTACAATTAATCATTTTTTGTAGGAAACCGTTTGACCCGAGGAAATTCCGAGTCTCCTTTACACCACAATTGTTAGAAAAAAAAGAAAAAATTGAAAATGGAATTTAAATTACGGATTTTTTTTATTTTCTGGCCTGTATGTATGTTTAATAGATAAACGGATAATTCATTTGTATAATTTACATGTGTTCTGTTATTAGAACACTTGATTTACTTTACAAAACAATGCGGTATATTAATTTTTTGAAAAACAAATTTTGAATAAAATCAATAAATTATTATTCTTGAGCTATAAAAATGAACAAATTAACGCAACCAGAAATACATTATTTATTGGGAAAAAAGTGCCAGTTTCGTAGCTCAAGCTACATATTTACGTTATTCGTACATAACAAAATAAAATTATTGTTTTATACTAAAAACAAATTACACAAACTAATTTTTTTTTTTATTATAAATTTAATAAATTTTCAAGTTTGCCATACCTGAAATCGGTCAGGAACAATTTTAAACGATGTATTAAAATTGATTAAAGTATTTCTTTATAAAAAAATAATTCAAAATGTGAACAATTATAAAAATCAGACAATTATAAATCCGTTTTCACGTATTTCTATTTTTTGTAAAGAAACATGAAAATATTTCCTATAAAAATATACTTACATTGGTTTTATTGGGTAGATTCTCTTTTATACCAAACAGTTCACCAATATCGGTCCTTGCTTTTTGAACACTTGGATCTTCTTTATCCAAAGTGTATGTTCCGCCACTATCGTTATCATCAGATGAACTTTCATATTCTTCACTTTCTTTAGGCGGGATATTTGGATTTTCTTAAAAGTACAAAAATCATGAATAGTGTAAAAACTGATACTACGATATAACGTTTCACCGATTCACATCATTCATTAATTTTTTCGTACGCAGTTTACGGTTATAATTTTGATGATTTAAATTAAACATTTGAAAAAATATATATGTCTTATTTAATTGGGAATATATGAAATTATAACGAACAGAAACGAAAATAAAAACACTGTCAGAAATAAACTAACGTTAAAGTTTTACTCGAAAATTATAATAATAAAATTCTTACTAGTTCTATCAACGGTTCTAAAGTTTAAAGAACCATTAGCCATTTTAATGGGTTCCGTTTTAGTATCAGAAAAACTGTTATCAACCAACTGAAAATTATAAAACATTATTATATAAGTACTGTTCTTTACATTATGTTTCAAAATATGTTTTAACGGTGGTTTCCGGAGAATTAAATTAAACGACTTTCATATACATTTAAAAATATGGTAAATATTACGTTACCTTGCATTGTGAAGTATTAGTATTTACTATTGGTAATGATTTATTACGCCAATGTTGTCTTGTGAAGTAACTAACAGTTTTTTCTCCAGTACTCTTCTCGCTGAAGTCTATTACGAAAGATGTTGACTGACTCATAGATGTATTTAGAGACATTTTATCTGCTTTATAATAGCGAATAGCTTTATATTAATAGCACAACTTCAGAACTACTTTGTTAGTAGAACACGACACATATTAGTACACGAATGCTCTACTTTGTTATCTGATTAAAATCCACATAACATTTAAAACTCAAATAAATATGTATGTTAAGAAATATAAATATAATACAACCTTAATTTAGATACATTTATACTAGCTTTATCACTTAACTTGTAATCACTATCAAACCACAAAAAATCACAAATCAAATAATACTACGATATTTTCATTGCATAAACAGGAGGAAATTACATGGCTCTATTCCAGATCCTTATTCAGCGTCGAAAATATGAATATCGATAAAATTGTTTAATTTATGTCGTAATATATATTTTTCTAACAAAAATCAAAGGCGACTTGAGTTTATTTATAAAATACCGAAAGATCTGCTAAAAATATTTGTAATTTTTAAACATATTATTAGAACATAGTAATTTCTGTAGTGTAGTAGTTTAAGAACACACAGATGCGTAACTTATATTAAAGAAATTTTAGTTATCATTTTTTAATTATTGGCGTTATTAGATATATCACAAATAATGTAGTTTTTAAAATAAGCAAAAAAAAAACAATTTATTAACTAATATTTTAGTTCAGCACAATCACTTGCGCTATCTATGCGGATTAAGTTAACTAAAACACAATTTGTATTAGTAACAGCAGGTACGGTAAATATGCCGGTTATTTTTTAGTGAATTGTTTATCTTGATCCTTTGCAATAAATAAATTTTCATGTAGGCTTAAGGTTTCATGTAATTAGTACACATAAATGGCTACAGAGAAATCTGATTCATCCGTTACAACGGTATAGTAAAATAATTTTTTATATTCATTAAATTCTCTTGTTTATTTTTCAAAAAATTGTTGATACTTTAAAAAATAAGATCATAATTCGTTCTTTATTGTAAAACTGTTACGACAGTTAACTTCTAAGCGTATCATTCTCTTAATCCGCGAAATATTTTTCTTTCACCTATTTTATACGTTTTTCCCCATCCTTTTTCTTTCTTTTTCATTTTGTCACGTAGTTTCTTTTGCTGTTTGGTTTTTGTTTTCTGCTGGGTACTTTTTACATTAATAAAGGGGTGTAATTGTATTAGTAATTACAAAATGTATAATCTTTATTTGATTACTGTATTTTATAGTAAAGTTAGAAAGTTAAGTTTTCATAAATTTTAGGTGATTCCGGACAAAATTTTCGAGAAAGCAGAGGTTTATGGAAAATGGACTGGAAACAGTTTGTCATTATACGCATCGGTTAAAAATAATAGTACTTTTTTCGGTAAATATGAGATTTTTATATTAATATTGTTTGTCAAAATAATTTTGTTTTAAAAATTGTATGCTACATCATAAACAGATTTAGCTATGAAAGTAAAGAATTTTTTACTTATGTTATTTTATACGAGTAAAACTTTATTTTTATCCGTTTTTATATTTTATTTAGAACTAGACGCAATAATATGTGAAAAGTGAATTAAAACGCTTAATTATGAATCACTAAATTAAGATTACTTAATATAATTTCTTCTACTATATATATAATATTTTTCCAGTGTAACAATAAACTAGAAGTATGCCGATATGATAAAGCAATTTGTATAAAAATAATATCCAAAATCATGAGATTAGATGAATACACCTGTGAAATTTTTTTACGCAGTTCTAAAGTACTAGTAAAATCCTTTCAAATTTTTATGTATTAACTGTAGTTAATGTACCTGTTTAAATAGCTAATTTAGTTAAAAATTTACTCTTTATTTCTAAGTTTCATTGACTTAACGGGAAGTTTAACTTGTTTATCATAATAACCATTTGAAGTGCTCTGTAAAGTGAAATGTTTAAATGAAGTTGTAAATATTTATAGTCTGTATGAAAAAAACAAGAAAGGTAACCTAAACAGTTAGATGCCAAAACCAGCTGACTACATAGAAGTAAAGTAGCTGTCAGAATTATTATAAAAGTTTTAAATATTCGCTCATTAGAAAGAGTTCCGAAATATTTGGGACGGATGAGATTATAAATGATTAAAGTCGAACAAATTAACCGGAGAAATCAAAATATTAAGTTACAGTAGAATTCTAATTATTCTATCGATAAATATTATTTTTATTAGACGATATTTTAATGCGTTTAAAATACTATTTTCATTTTATCGTTATGCATTGTATATAATTATTATTTTGATATCGATTCAAAATAATTATGATTAATGTTTATATTTTACATTTTTATTGTTATTAAATTTACTATAAAGTAGAATGTTATAATTAATAATTATTATCGTGACGAAAATTATAAAATAATCACATTAGTTCTTTTTTGTAATGATTTCAGATAATAAAAATGAGCACGTTCCACGCGAAAGCAATATATACCAACTATCTCCAGACATGCTGTTATTTACTCCAGTGTTGAGAAAACTAATCAATGAGTCATGTTGCAACTTTTTATCTGGTCAGTCGTTGAAAAATATGCCCACGTCTTCTAGCGGGCCTGAGTTGTTGAAACTCAGTAGGAAGTATAGGTACAGTAATTAATTTAAATAATTGATTCTCGTGTTTAAAACGTATTTCAATCTGTTTTAGTAATACACCTTTTATTTACGAATTACGCTTTCATAAACAGATTTCTTATAACAATCAAAATGCAGTGTTGGCTTATCTTACTGATGTGGTTAGTTTTTAGATTACAATAGTTAAATTTAAAACATTTTTCGTCAACGTTTTAATATAGTACATATAGAAGATCGAGAAACAAGTATTCGTGTTAACTTTAACTTCGGGTTTAAAATCCTGAATCTATCGAATACAAGCATTTGCACGATGTGCTGGATTTAAAACGAGCAGAACAATAATTGATGTGTTTAAAACTTATGTAGATTATTATATTTCATTTCTGAGATTCTATTAACAAAATGTGGGTATTATACAGAATTATGTAATTTTAATAAAAACAAATAAAAGGTATATTTTCTAAGTTTAATTTCTTTTTTTTTTTTTTTAAATTCTACACCTATCTGTTGAGCTATCATAGAAATTATGAACTCCTTGCAGCAAAGTAGTGTCTAAGATGAATATATTGGAATTATTTGATGAAATCACTGATTTTATGCTTTGCAATCAACGTAGTTTTGTTGCATTGTCAAGCAAACTGTTTGCCGTCTAGTTTGGTTGATCGTATAGCTTCATAACGTATTCCGCGATGTAGAGTTTTATTGGAAACGAACCATGGATCATTTACCATCATTCTTATTGTTTTGTTCTGGAACCGCTGTATTACCGTTATGTTGGTCGTGAACTGTCGTCCCCCATTTGATATCTATATTTCCAGACAGGAGCTAATATTTATTTATAGATTATAATTTTATTTTCTAAGGACAATTTTGAGTGCCGACTAATTAACCAGTACATTTGTTGAACTTTTAAACTTAATTCACTTGTTTTGGTTTGAATATGTTTTTACCTTGTTTATTACTTAAGTGTTTATCTAAGTATTTAACATTGTCGCCTGGTGGCAAAATTTAGCGACTGACTATTAAAATATTCTTTGGAATGATCTTTCTAACGTTAAAAATTATTCGTTTAAATTTATCTTCATTCATTTTTATTCGCCACTGTTTACGCTATGCGGATATTTCGTTTAAGTTTTATAGATATTTACTAGCATTATTGGGACAATGGCTGTATCATCTGCGAATGTAGCTACTAAACTTTCATTGGTTATTGGGAGATCAGCTGTATGTATTAGATAAAACAGTGGTCCTAATACACTTCCTTGCGGAACTCCAGCAGATACGGGATATATATCAGATACTTCATCACCTGTTTTTACTTGGAATTATCTTTCTTGTAAAAATGAACTACTTAATTAATTTGTAGGACTGGTGTGGAAATTGAATTCTTATTTTTTCATTAGTCCATTGTGTCAAACTTTGTCGAAAGCCTGACTGATATCGAGGACTCCTGAGCCATAGACTTCCTTTTCTTCTAGACCGCATTCTATTTTCTGAACGACTCTATGTACCTGCGGGTTCGTTGAATGCTTAGTTCTAAAGCTGTATTGATGTGGTAGTATTTCTTTATCTATAATTTCATTTAACCTTTTTAATATTAATTTCTCGTATAGCTTGGAAATTATAGGTAACAAAGCGATTGGCCTGTATGAGGTCAGTTCCGTAGAAGATTTACCTGGTTTTTAATCACCATTATCTGGGAAAATTTCAATTGAATGGGATAGTATGCCATTCTTATCATTGCATTAAACATGTACATTAGCATGATCAATCCTTTACGTGGCAGTTCTTTTAGCATTTTAACTGTTATTAGATCATAACGAGGTGCTTTTTTAGGACGGCTCATATTTTTAATGGAAGTTTTAATTTTTTGCGGAGAAGTAGTCTTAATTGGAAGACATACATCTGTATTAAAGGAATTAAATGGTAAATTGTGGAATGAAGACAGTGGTGAAATATTTTCCAAAATTTATTGTATCTTTTCTTTATCATTATGAGTCCAGCTGTTACCCCAGGCTTTCTTAATAATTGCACTGGTTCATTGGTATTTTGAAATTGCGTGTAACTTTCCACAATGTATAGTCATGTGCTTGAGGGGATAATGAAGATACATATTCATTAAAACTATCGTTCTTTAATTTAACTAGAAAGTTTTTTATTTTTTTCGTTTGTTTATTTAATTTTATTTTGGCTAATGCATTTCTATTAGATTGCTATTGTTTTCTTAGTTATTTTTTCTTAACTAACTCTTTTAATATTTCATATGGGTAATATATTATCGGGAAGCTTGCCTGTTTAGTTGGTGTGCTCAACTTTGTCGCCTTCTGTAAGGCTAAAATAAACGTTTGTAGTGTACTACTTTCTATATTTTGCCCTGCCTTAAGCTGAACATTTAATTTTTTTTAACCGCTATTTGTCTAAATTCATCCCAGTTTGTTTTCTTATTATGTATTTTATGTAAGTTGTTTTATAATTATTCTGGTGCTTAGTGTTAGAGTGACTACTGAATAATCAGAAAATAGGCTCTATTCTGATTGTGTTTCCGTGTAGCTCATATGTAGTCCTTTAGTTATAAAGAAATCAAGTAAATTTGGTAGTTTTCCCATTATATGGGCGTACCGGTACTTAGTACCTGACATCTATTATTTTCCAGGACTTTCAGTAATTCTCTTCTTTTAGTTGTAATTATTCTGGATGCCCAGTATGTGTTTTTTGTGTTGTAATCACTACCTATTATGTAGGTATTACCTAGCGTTTTTAGGAAATCATTATATTGGTGCTCTGTAATTATATGTTTAGATGTACAATATGCTGTAGTCACAGTAATGTTTTTGTCCATGCACTGTATAGATGTACTAGTGGTCTGTAAAAAATTGCATTGATGTTGTCTGATTTCGTGGTGATTGATATTATTCTTAATTATTTACTATTATTATTTTTATGTCTTCATTATTTTTACTATTATTATTGTACGTAAAGTCTACATAACCATACGCTTGATTGTTTCTGGCTTGGGCATATGATAGTTTATTTCTGTTCCTGTTCTGATTTATTTGTTGTGTTCCTGTACTGTTGCTTCTTATAGTCCGATTAGGGTAATTACCACTGCCATTATTCAATAATACCGGATTAATTTTCTTTCTTCTATTTAATAATTCCTGATATATAGTGCATCCCATGCAATTAGCGGCGTGATTTACGTTCCATAGTGTAAATGATAGTTGTGTGTTTATTTCTTTATTACATTTAGAAAATATATGGTTTTTATCACATTTAACAGATCTAAATGGTCTTGAGCAGTTCGTTTTTGTATGTTCATACTGTTGACGCCTAATGCATTGCCCTACCATAAAGAAAATTTTCTTGTTATTGATTGGTAGACTATGCTAGAAATGCTTGAAACAATATATAAAATAGTTATATTGAAGTCACATTATTAAAAATACGGTAAAAAGTGGTACGGATTCGCGCTTCTACTTTAGTTATAATATAATTTTAATAAAATTTTTAATGAAGACTTGTTTACATAGACTTTCAGTAGATATAACGTAAACTATTTTATATATTTTTTTTCGACAGTTGCTGTATATTCATAAAAAGTGCTGTATAATTTTTAGTTTAAACTGACCATTCTTAAACTTTAAATTATCGAAAACGCTAGTTTCTTCGAAATCAGTATAGTGAATAACCACATTACCAAAAATTTGAATAAATTTAAATTTATTTCATTCGATTCTCTTTGTTAATATCGAATTATAAATTTATTCATCATCATGAAATACAGGTTTAATATAAAATATTTGTTATTTCCAGTTGCATGAGAAAAAATCGAATTACGTAGACGTTAGTTTTTTAGTATTTATATTATTATTTTTTAAGTTTTTAGGTTTGCATTTTTTCCCCAAGAAAGTGTAGGTGTTAATTGATATAAAACTGTTTATGAATTGTAATTATAAGATTAATAGATTGCTCATTTTGAGTTTGTAGTGTTGTAAAAATTTATGATCTAAAGTTAGCAAAATATGTTTAAATTATAATAAGCCAAAAATGATTAGATTATGTATTTAGAAATTGAGGATGGTTAGTATTGGAAAAGTTTATTTTTCAAACTGTTAAATACATTTTATTTTATTATTCAGATCTATAATTAGAGCGAATATAGAAAATTTGCAACGTGATCTGCATTCCAAGAAAAATACCGATCTCGAACTGAATAAAAATATTATCGGAATTTTATATAATATCGAATTCATTTGGCATCTTACTGAAATATTACATGTACAATCAGATCCAGGTAAATGAAGATTAAATTCTATTTTTATTGTGATTTTTTTAAAAATAATATTTCAGTGATCATCTAAATTTCTTCAGAATTATCGAATTTGTTGGGAATGCCGTTATTTAATATTTTGGAATATTATAATTTGTACTGTATTACTGTAGTTGGTTATTTTGTATAGTGGGTGTAAACAGTATTTTGGCATTGTCTTTGTTTATGTTGTACAATTACGAGTGAGAAATTTCCAATTTTTATTATTTAATTGAAATAAACAACAATATTTACGGCACTAACACTAGTTTCAGTAGTTAATGGAGTATTTTTTTCCCGTTTTCAACGTCTATGTAACGCTTTAAAAAATAATTTTGAATTAAAAAGAAATCAATAAATATCTACGAAATATAGTTATTGACATAAAAAAGCGAAACATAGAAAATAATAAATTATTTAAATTGTTACATTGATGAATGCGTATATAGTTAATATAAACAATTTAAATGAAACGTATAAAATCATAATTGAGAAAATGCCAGAACATATCAAGAAATGTCGTATTAACATTCATAATATCATCAGGCAGAAATGTATGTGAATCTGAAGAACAACTAATTGTTTCAGACCTTTAAATTCACGTATCTTTGTTGATGATTAGATAGTCTCGAAAACGTTTCTTTAGGTTAATTCATATATTTTTAGTTATGAGGTTGTATTATTCTTATTTTGATTTTATAGGAAAGAATTATTTCTAATTTAGTCATTTATTTTTTATAAATACAAATGTATATAGAAACAATAAAAATACAGATTATTTAAAAAATACATTAAAAATATAACGAAAACATTAATTAAGAAAACATATTTAGAAATAGTTAACCTAAATAAAGTTACTAAAAAAACATTTTAAGATCAATTTAAAACACGTTTTTTTAACGTGTAAAACATATGTTTAACGCGGAGTAATTTACAAATTTTATAAATGATTGGCTGCATGATATAATTTTTAAAGATTTAAAAAATTCTTTTATCGAAGTATGTAATAATATACGCATATTTGTGTAGGAGATGTAATGATACAGCAGTTGGTTGAATGGTTAAATTTTCATTACCCCGAGGCTGAAAAGGCGGTGGTGAATATAATCAATAAAAGCCGATTTAATCAAGAAATTGCTATTAGTGGAGTTGAATCGCACTATCCTGAATTTTGGAATGCCATAATTAATTTAGTTTTGCAAGGCAACCTGGAATTAGTGAGAACAGCGTTAAAATTACATTCTTTAGCAAATACGGAGATGTTTTTAGAAGCTGATAAAGCTTTAAGACAGATGCCTCGATTATCGGTCAGTATATATATATATATTGATATAGATTCCGTATTTATGTTTGAAAAATTATAGTTTCATTAAAATCATTTAATTCTCGATCTCGGGCATCATCTGATTGTTTTGTTGTCGCCAGCCGAAATTTATTAAGGATGCTTCCTAAGTTTTTCATATTATCATTTATTTATATAGACTTACGTAGATCTGTCAATGTCTGAATACATAACGTTATGGAAAGCATGGCATATCAACGTTAAGGATCAAGTTCGAGTAGGGCTGTTTTCATCAGACCGAAATTTAGAATTTATAATGAAGGTATGAAAAAAACATTAATTTTACAAATTTAATTGTAATGTAGGATTAATAAGAAATTTTAGGAATAATATAAAATGACTACAACTAGTTTCAAGTGTAGTATTGCGTACACCTGCGTTGCATATAGGATTTTTATGAACGTTGTCTACACGGCAACACAAGATTATATGTATATAAATATGAGAAGAATCATTTAAATTTTTCAGTTGTAAATATATTTCGTAATTACATTTTCTTTATCTACAAATTTGAAACAGAAATTTAAATTTAAAAAAAAAAGTAAAAACACGAAGTAAAATAGAATTTTTTTTTTTTTTATCATGTCAGCTAAGAACATTGCTCAATCGAAAGGTATGGCAGCACTAATGATTATATAGGAAAAATATTAGAAATAGAACATATGAATGAAGCTAACAAAGGAATAACCAAGGGAAAAAGAAAAGAAAGGATGCTATGAGCGCTGTAAGGCGTAGGGAGGCCAAGACGCAAAAGACCGGAATACAGTATCACGCGTTCTGAAGAAATGAAAGGACATTCAGAAAAATATGATTTGCATCACAAGTGAAGTTTGCTTCTGACGAATCAAAAGGGCAACGAGGAGACTGAGTAATGGAGAAACGGAAAAGCGAAGCAGGAAGCAACCTGTGATTTAACCGAAGTCTAATTACAGATGAGATAGTTGACGCCTCATGTTGGGCAAATTAAGAAACCGCGGAAAAAGAGGAGGAATGGGTTGTATGGATAAATAAAAGAAAGCAGGATTAGAAAATGAAGGATAGAGATCAGATCAACAGTCGCGGTGGCAACGAAAGGAAAGAGGAAGAAGACTTTAGGCTGGAAAATGACTAATAAAGCGACCGTCTGAAACAGCCGAACGTGCCAACGAGTCAACTAACTCGTTGCCCGAAATTTCACAATGACTAGGAATCCACAATAGATCAATACGGACAGAGCGGGAATGAAATAGATGTGAAATTAAGGAGCGTATGTGAAGCACGATAGGATCAGCGGATGGTTTAGGAAAGGGAGTAGCAATGGCTTGTAAAACGCCTTTTGAATCAGAAGATAAGAGTAACTTGGATATATTGTTAGTAGAGGCTATAAATAGGATTGCTTGTAGGATCGTAATAGATTTGGCTAGGAATATGGAGGAGAAGGAGGAAAGTTTGAATGTTTCAGAATAGCCGAAATCCGGCAGAGTAAAAGCCATTCTGACCCTCAAAGCTGATTTTGAGCCATTTGTGAAAATTAAAGTATAAGAAGGAAAGAGCGAAGATAAAACATAATTAAATTCGATATGAGCAGCGGGAGAAGACTTGACATATGAAGAAAGAAAGAGTAAACTGGGAGAGTAAATAAAATCTGGGAAATTATAGGTAAAGTAAGGGCATTTGGTGTAGGAAAGAACACAATGAGAGAAGGCCCTGAGACGTGAATAAATCAAGGAAAGGATTTGAGTTTTACGAGGGGAGGAACGCCAGTTGTTGAATATAAACCAGTAGAAATTAAGCAAGTAGGAATTGGTAATATGAAGACATTTGATAAGAAATCTTTCACCTAGATAAAGTATTCGCATGAATAAAGGATAGGAACCAGTTTCTGCCAAAATGGCTGAAATGGGAGAGGAATTCAAGGCACCGATACAAAGGCGGAGACACGTGTTATGGATTTTATTAAGCTAAAGGAGAAGAAATTTAGGAGCACTAGCGTAAAGGAATGAGCAATAATCGAATTTGGAAAGGATAATGGCCTTATATAGTATTAGAAGGATATAAGGATCCCCACCCCAATTACGGGAGGGGAGAACCTTCAACCAATTAACCCTTTTGAGAGCCGACATATACAGATAATTGATATGATCGTGAAAGGATAAGTTACTGTTAAGAACAATGCCAAGGTAAGAGACGGAACTAACTAATGGAATAGGAAGGTGACACACAGATAGGTTGATTGAGGAACGACTATAAGGACGATAAGTGAAAACCATAGCGGCTGATTTCCCAGGAGAAATAGAAAGATGAAGATCGGATAACGCATTATCAAGAAAGAAAAGAGAGTGTTTAAGTTCTTCGACGCGTAGATGAGTATATCATCGGCAAAGAATAAAGAAGTAGACGATATCTGAAGAGTGGCTAGGATGTGACAATAAATGTTAAAGAGAGTAGGGCTAAGACATGAACCTTGCGGAAGGCCCCGAAAGACCACTCTAGAATCTGAGAAGGAAGGAGTGGAGAGCTGAATTTATCTATTGTAGAAAAGCTTAAAAATTAAGGAAGCGAACTGTAACGGAACATTAATGGAACACATTTTATGTAAAAGATAAGGTAAGTGAACGTTATCGAAAGCGGAGGTAACATCAATGAAAGCAGAAATAGTATATTCTTTGCGAATAAGGGATTTGTATAGGTCAGATAGAAACAACGATATACAGTCCGCCGTTCCCAGTCCCGTACGAAAACCGAACATATTACTGGGAAGAATATTGTTGAATTCCACCCACCAGACTAGGCGTCTATTAATCATTCGTTCAAATAGTTTTGAGATTGATAAGTTTTTAATAACCAGAAAAGGAATGCCGTCCACTCCCGGACTAGAGGAGGAGGAATTATTTAAGGAAGAACGGAGTTCATTGATGTTAAAATCGGAAGACAGAATGTGCGTACAGGATGTAGGTGGAAACGCCGGAGGGCATATTTCCTCCAAGGATAGAACATATAAGGGAGCAGTTGAGTCCAGGAAAGAGATGAGCTTCTCCGAAGGAAGGTTGTAATAGAAGGGACGTTCGGACCGTGGGGATTGAAAGGCTTTCGCCATTTTCCAAAGATGAGAGATGGAGGTGGATCTAATGAATGATGAACAGAATTTCTTCCACACGTTAAACATTTTTTTAAAGTAATAATTCAGTTTCTTATATAACCGAGGTACAGAGATAGTATTGCATGAATATAAATTGTATATTACAGATAACTTAGAAGCCGGTATATTCATAACTGCTATTTATTTTGACCCGAAAAAAGCTTTTGACACTGTAAATCATAAGTTATTATTACATAAATTAGAAAAAGCTGAATTCCACTTGCTGCCTTCGAAATTGAAATATTTACCAAATTTTCCTAATTTATTTCGTAAAAAGTTGATTTCTTACTTCTTTACTTCCAAGCAGTAACAAAAAATTTTATTTTTTATTTCATTTGTCTTATTTTTATTTATTCTCTTTTGTTTTTATTTATTTATTTTTATATGTGTATATATCCATGTGTGTGTACGTGTGCGTGTAAATTTTAACCACGTTTTGTTTAAAAATTTATATATTTCCACCAGATGTGTATTCGATTTGGTTTTTTTTATGTATCTAATTTAGATTTTGTATTATTTTATTTAACCTTGTTCTGTTTATATATTTCCATTTCATTTTGTATTCAGCCTATCTAGTTCCATTTATGTATCTATTTCAGATTTGGTTTTATTTTTATCCTGTTCTGTTTTTATCTATAAATGTTAGATTCTTTTTCATGTTTGCGTTACATATTTCGAATTTATTATAATATGTGTTTCTTTGCTTTCATTACTCGCGTTATGCAGCGTATTTCTGGATTTTTGTACCAGTAATAATAATAATAATAATTAATTTGAATTATTATCATCATTATTATTGTCTTTATGTTTTTGTTGCTGTTATTATTATTAGTAGTATAAATAATTATTATTAATATGTTCTATTTTTATTATGTACATATATAGTATTCTAAGTAAGCAGATTACTAATATAACTACATGTTGTTAAACTAAACTAAGGACTACATGTAAGTGAATTTTTCCGTTGTTTGTCCATTAGATTATAATTGGGGATTTGTCGATAGTATCTCGTGTGAAACAATACTGTGGTACGTGGTATCAGTATATGATAGCATCACTTCTATACTCGGAACCAACGATGAAATTGTACGATTTATGCTACCACGCTCAACAATGCATATCGGAATATGGTGGATTATCCCAAATGAAATTGATTGATACTATTATATTGGCTCTTTTAAATTCTGATTTAAAACAGGTGATTTTAATCAACTGCATTATAGTAGTAACGATATTTCTCGGTAGTTATCCAGTTGTAGGGGTTACAAATCTGTAAACGAATTAATATTTTTTTTTCTCCGCTTTTTTGTGTAAATGAATTAAAAAATTGTTTTAAAGGAAACACATTTGGCGCATATTAGTGTTTTTAAAAAAGCGATAATGTACTGTTTCCGGACTTCTTACACACATTACTATATATATATATATATATATATATATATATATATATATATATATATATATAGAGAGAGAGAGAGAGAGAGAGAGAGAAAATTACTACAATACCATAACACTGTATATTATTACGCAGCAGAAAATAATGATTAAATGTAGATACATAACTTGTTTGTTAAAATTTATAAATATAAAATAAATGAATTCCTTAATAGCAAACAAAAACAAGTATAAAATTAAATTTATTTTAATAAATAAAAATAAATACTTTAATTTAGAAACATTTTCAGACATAGCCCACATCAGCTAAGAACCCAGAGTACACTCAATTAAAAGTAAAAAAGGTACTACAGAGAAATAATAGGACTACAAGTGTGTATGTAGATCAAAATAATAATAATATTGAAAGTAACATTCTAAATGATTGTAATAAAATACACGAAAACATTCATTATACTATGGAAAAGGAAGAAAATAACAAAATTAACGTTTTAGATATAACAATAACAAAAGATAAATTAACATACAGTACATATGTATATATATAGAAAACAAACAACAAACTGAAAGCTTCACAGTCATAATAAATAGGTTATTAAATACCCTAATGACTTCAAATAAAAAACAAATAGAAATGAAAATATTGAAAAATTTAGCAAAAACTAATAGCTATGATGTACAAGTACTATTTAATAATCTACAAAATAAAATCTAAATCAAATTATATACAAAAAACAAATAATAATAATAATGAAGGTTGGATAACATTCATATTTATAAACAATAGTATATATAAATTAACCGATATATATAAAAAACTAGGACTAAATGTAGTATTCAGAATTAAAAATAATTTAAGAAATAAACATTTTAAATACAAAAAATAATAATATTTATAAAAATAGTGGTGAATACAGAATAAACTGCATGAATTGTGAAAAATCATATATTGTTCAGATGGGCAGAAAAATCAAATGCAGATACAAGGAGAACATATAGAATCTTTCAATAATAATGAAATTGATAAATGCACATGTGCTGAATATGTAATAGAAAAAAATAAACATAAACTTATATGCACTAGAAAAAACAGTAACAGTCTTGGCTTCCTATTACGATAAAGGAAACTTAATGAATATAGCTGAAAGTTATTACATAGATAAATATAAAAATAATTTCTCTTAAACGATCAAATACTTGATATTAATAATCCTCTTTTTAATATAAAAATTTAATTTTTGTTTTACATATATTCTTAATATTTGTTTTGAAAATAGTTTGTCCGTTAAACTCGTTATTATGTTGTAAATAAAATCCCTCCTTTGATTGATTTGTAAACACTTTTCCTCTGTAATTGTGGTTATACCGTCATCCGCCTAGTATTTACCTATATAAATACACATGTGGTCCCATTATTTCTTTGCAGTATGTTTTTAGTTTTAATTAAGTATACTCTGTATTTTTAGGTGATAATGAGCTACACCCGATAACGTTTCTAAATTTAAGTATTTTAATCTATTAAATTAAATTTATACTTATTTTTGTTCGTTGTTAAGGAATTTATTTATATTTACAAAACAGTGATTGTTTTCATGCAGATTTAAATACTTTCGCGATATATTAACACTGCAGCAAATGATCAGTTATGTACACAACAGATAATGAAAGACACTAATGATGGAAATAAATCATAGTATTAATACAGATACTAATAACGGTATGGAGTAAGGCAAAGAATGACTAGCCAGATGACAGGACTAAGACTGTATTATTAAAATAAACAGAAAAAAATCAGCCACAAACCGATGGAATTGGAACGAATTTATAATTTTTTATTTTTGCTTTCAAATATTACACGATCGATCAATTTCGTAGGCAGTTAAGAAGTTTCAACAAACTTCCGATTGCGGTTGGATGGCGGCGCATATTACAAATCTGTTGCGTTTGAGCGGTAAATTGAATTTCGGCGACAGCGTTTCGAAGTAAGTATATTCGTTTTTTGTTTGTTTTTTTTCACTATCATTTATATATGACTGGTACAAAAAGATGCACCACCGTTTATGTAGAAATTGAAAAATACTGTAAATAAGAAAAGGAAATTGAAGAATTTTAAGTTTACGAAATGAACCTTCAATCTTTCCCACTTTATTGCCGTAAGTTGACATTTCACATAATTTGGAGTAGAGAGAATTCAGATATTAATAAGTGATTATACTACTCGGTTAGTAATTATAAAAATAAATTCTACGGTTAACAGTAAAGGATAAAAATTCCGCATAGTTCATAGATGTACTTCGACCTGTTTATTAATTCTTGCACAAAAGGGAACAGACCCAATTTACATTAGGAGTAATGTTGATGCTATTAGCTTGATATTTGACTTCAAATTTGGTAGATTTTGAATTTTTTATTTATACATAAGCTTTCTAATCATACATCATAACCAAAGATCGTATGCCATTAAGTCTAATATCTTTTTTCAAAATGGTTATCCAATAATGTTATGATTTCGCCAGCGAAACAGCAATTGTTTTATTGTGCTGAAACGACTAGTTGATCTAAGATGTAACAAAAATTCCGGATAAAATAATTCATGAACACTTTTAGATATTTTTTGCTATTCGTTGTCGATATGGGGACTAACTATTTCGTCAGAAATGAAATTTATTTTCGATAAATCACGAACATGTTTTGAGTTGGACTTTTTTAGATCCTGTGGTATTCTTTCATTGCTACGGCGCCGTTAATTTTACATCGTGCTTTGACACTTTTTTTTTTTTTTTTTTTTAACACAGAATTTTATAAAAGAAATAATTTAAATTACATTTTAGTATTCTTGAAGACGACGTACATAAATCGAATGTAATTCACATTATAGTATTATGTGTGTATTCCTTCCAGCCTATCTTTAAATTCCCATTGCGCAAGTATAGTATTCGAAACTATTCTGTGTGCAATGTAAATATTGGTTTTTCTTTACTTTTACTATTAAGATTATCTTATTTAGTAACTTTTATTTTTGTTATTATCGGGAATGGAACTAGTATACCTTGAGCGTTTTGTCTGCTCTACTATCACGATGATTCATATATGCGGTGCTTCTCATTTGTTTTACAAACCAAAAAAGCAAATATATACGAATAAATGAATTTTTATTTACCATGGTATTCTTCTTCTTCTTTTGTTGCCGTACACTATGCAGTGCGTAGGCTATTCTCAATAATTTCTCTCCCTTGCCGCCTTAATGAGTAAGCCGATATCGTTGATGTTACTCCAATCCTTGATGTTTTTTATCCACGAGTGCTTTCTTCTACCAACTGGTCTTTTACCATCGATTCTTTCTTCAAGTATTAGGCGCGGAATGTCATACTTTTCTTCTCTCAGCATATGACCGAGATATGCTATTTTCCTTTTTTTAATATTTCTTATGAGCTTCCTTTCTATGCCAGCTCTTTTCAGTACATTATTATTTGAGACTTTTTCGGTCCATGAAATTCTTAATAGCCTTCTAAAAAGCCATATCTTTGTAGCCTCTAAACGTCTAATAGAGCTGGCTCTCCACGTTTCAACTCCGTACAGAAGCACCGGAATAATGTAACAGTCTATAACTTTCAATCTTAGCTGGAGTGGCAGATCATTAGCTAGCACAGCGTTTTTGATTTTTCGGAAGGTTTCCTTCGCCATTCCACATCTTGTTTTTATTTCTTCGTCATTGTCTAATTTCTCATTTATTATTGATCTGAGATACCTGAAACTGGTAACTCTTTCAATTAAATTATTATTTACGATCAGATGACCCATAATATTTTGATCACCTCTTTTAACAACCATAAATTTAGTCTTTGTTACATTAATTCTAATACCGTATTTTTGACCTGCAGTAGAGAGTTGGTCTAACATACTTTGTAATTCCTGGAGACTTTCCGCGATAATTACTGAATCATCTGCATATCTGAGGTTACTAATTCTTTTCCCATTTACTTTTACTCCGAATTTTTCATTCTGTAGTCCTAGTTGGAAAATCTTCTCTATGTATACGTGAAACAAGAGCGGTGAGAGTATACACCCTTGTCTTACACCTTTCATGATCTTTAGGGTTTCAGTCTTCAGATCTTGATTTACTTTTACCTCAGCCTCTTGTTGCCAATACAGATTTTGTATTATTCGGATGTTTTTTCCATCAAGTCGAGTTTCTATCAGAATTTTGATAAGCGGATCGTGTTTTCTGTGTCGAAGGTTTTTTTATAATCAATAAAACATGTAGACATCTTGGCAGTGATCATACCATTGTTGCAGTAGTTGTGTCATACAAAAAAGAGCCTCACGTGTTCCAAAGCCTTTTCTAAATCCGAACTGAGTATCTCCATAATGTAATTCACATTTCCTATAAATTCTTTCGTGTAATACTCTAAGAAATGTTTTCAACATATGACTCATAAAGGATATTAGTTTTTTGGGGATTGGTATAAAAGTTGACTTCAACTGACTTCAACCATTCTTGAGGGATAACATCTGTATTATATATCTTGTTGAAAAGTGCTGTTATTGTTGGTATCCCAATACATTTTAAAACTTCTGCTGGAATTTTATCACATCCTGTAGCCTTCCTATTTTTCATGCATTTGATAGCTCGTTCTACTTCGCACTGTAGTATTTCTAGGCTTTGGTCTTCGCTATTTACTATATTTGTTTGGAGTACTGGTCGTTGATCACTGAATAGGTCCTTTACAGATTGTTTCCACGTTTCTACCAGCTTTTCTTGGTCTATAATTATTTCACCTTTTTGGTTTTTAATAGCAATTAGCTTAGATTTTTTTGTGGTTCCTATTATTTGTTTAATTTTCTTATGGAAGTTGAAGTTATCATGTAACTTCAGAAGTTCTTCAGCTTCTTCACATTGTTTCTGTACCCATTCTAATTTTGCTTTTCTGACTTCTTTTCGGATTATCTTGTGTATACTTAAGTAATTCTCAATATCTCCTTTAACTTTTGCAGATCTTCTTTTTTCCATTAGTTCCAGTATTTCATCCGTCATCCACGGTTTACCTTTTTGATATTTACTTTTTCCTATAACTTCCTCAGCAGCTTTGATGGTATATTATCTTTTATTTTCTTCCAAACATTTTCGATGTCTTCCATTTTAATCTCTGTGACGGATGGTATTTTAGCTTCTAGCTCTCCAATTAGTTTGTTTCTGATATCGACGTTTTTAAGCTTCTCTACATCTAACTTTTGATTCTCATTTCCTTTCTTCAATGTATGGAACTTAATTCTGACATTTGCAACTACTGGATTACGGTTGGAATTAATGTCTGCTCCCGGGTATGTTTTCACTTGCGTTATACTATTTTGGAAACGTCTATTAACTAGAATATAATCTATTTGGTTTCTTATAATATTGTTCATATTATCCTGCGGTGATTTCCAGGTATATAGGCGTCTTAGTGGGAGTTTATAAAAGGTGTTTTTGATTGTAAAGCCTTCTTGTTGACAGAATTCGATGAGTGTAGATCCTCGTTCATTTCTGTGTCCTAGGCCAAATTTTCCAGTTACACAAATTACCTCTTCACTTCCGACTTTGGCATTGAAGTCCCCCATTATAATATTCAAGTCCTGTTTTTTCAGATTCTTAATAGTCTTTTGCAATCCATCATAAAAATATTCTATTTCTTCATCAGATTTATGTGTATAAACCTGGACAATGTTAATATTTTGCATTAAACCTTTCAGCTGTACTAGTATTATTCTGTCGGACACAGCTATGACATTAATTTGACTCTCCCATTATAACTGCTACACCACTTCTTCCACTTTTCACTGGTCCGGAGTAAATAAAACGTGCTTCATCGTATTCAATAGTTCCACTATCTAGCCGTCTGTGTTCACTAATTCACAATATATCAACATCTAGTCTTTTCATTTCTTTAATTATATTATGTATCTTTCCAGCCTCTAATCGGCTACGAACGTTCCATGTTCCAATCCTAATTCATTTGCATCTCTTCTTATCGAGCGGGGGGATTCTTAGCACCCTCTGATGATTTAACACCTGCCCCGGACTGAGGGCTATGGCTTTCTGATTTCTCGACATAATAAAGATAGCAAGGGTTTGCAGAAACACTTGGGAGTGTCGTGCGGAAATGTAATACACCGTGGTTTCCCGTTGCTTTCGGTGTCTGCATGCCGGTTTCTATGGTTTCCATTGTCGCCATGCAGTTTTCAATCTACAACTGTTCCAATCTACTTGATTTCCACCTACAGTTGATACTGAAAGCGCTGCTGCCCTCTTTCAGAGTATGTGCCTATTAAATGGCGGCACGACTCGCCATGTCACAATGATGTTCTTGGGTATATGTATGATTTTAATATAGACAAGTTTTACCATACACCCTCTTTCACTGCCGCTCTTTGCCCGTGACTGCTAATTTGTTATTCGCAGCTAACCTAAATATCCGCAGGCCATTCCACTATCCGCCACCTGTGGACGCACCTGATTCCAGTTAGAGCTCTGGATCCTTGGGAGTACAAATACCCGCAAGGGGAACAACGGTATTAAGAATAACAAAACAATTATAGAAAACGTTGAAGATAGCCTTATTCGGAACAACAAGTGGTTTTTATAAACGCTAAAAAAATTAGAATTTGGAAATGTGTTTTCGTAACGTTTGGTAACTGTAGCCTACGATTGAAAGCGAAAATAATGTTTAATAATGAACGCGCATTTTTCTGTACACGGTGCATTTCCGGCACGCCACTGCACATTCCATATGTTGCTGTTAACTGATTTTCTATTCGGAGTAGATCCGTCTGACCATGTTCACTTATATAAACTCTGCGTTCAACTTCACGTGAGCTTCAGCACGTTTCGATTTTTGCGGACTGCAAAATAAAGTAAGGCCTCCTCTCCGTGTTGCATGCCTGTGGAACTTTATTTTTTTTTTTTTTTTGGTTCCTTTTTAATTTTCATTGTTTTTTTTTTAAAGTTCAATTGATCAAGTTCATGGAGTGATAAACTACAATGAATGTGCCTACAAAAAAAAAAAAGATGCATTCCCCTGCAGTATTCCTTGACGTCGCGCAGGCTTTCGATAAAGTTTGACATGAGGGCCTAGTGCACACGTTAAATCTGCTTCTCCCAGGCCACTACTGTGCTCTGACATAATCATATTTAAAAGATCGATCCTTTCAGGTTTATTTTAATTAAGCTAAGTCTGATACGTACGCTATAAATGCTGGCGATCTTCGAGGCAGTTGGGGCCTATTTTATACTTGCTTTACGCGTCAGATATGCCAGCGAGGCTAAACGCATTAGTAGCAATGTTTGCAGATGACGCCGCTATCTTATTTAAGGATATGACCCAAAAAGATGCTGTCGATAATCTATAAAGAGCGATAAATAAACTAACTGCCTGCACAGCTCGTTGGAGAATAAAATTAAGT
Source organism: Icerya purchasi (assembly GCA_039619475.1). NCBI lineage: Eukaryota > Metazoa > Arthropoda > Insecta > Hemiptera > Monophlebidae > Icerya > Icerya purchasi. Next base: position 225,186,389 of record CM077116.1, read on the forward strand.
GAAACAAAATCTATACATGTAGTCTTTGCGCTATGTAAAACTGCCTGCATTCCGGTGATTGTAAACGGTCCAGCGATCCTGCAATCTGATACGACGAAATATCTAAGAATGCATTTAGATGCCCGGCTCACCCGGAAACTTCATGTAAAGATGAAAACTAAAGAAATGAAACTTCGTTTAAAAAACTTGTATTGGCTGCTAGGGTTTAATTCCCAGCTCAGCCTTGCGAACAAGAGGCTTCTGTACGTAGCAGTGATTAAACCTATCTGAACTTACGGTGTTCAGTTATAAGCCTGCGCTAAGCCAACTAATAGGAAGGCGATTCAAGTAGTTCAGAATAAATTACTGCGCTCCATTACCAATGCACCATGGTGTATGTAAGAAATGGTACCATATATAACGATTTGCGGAATGAAACAATTAACGAAGTTATTTCTCGGTTTGCTTCGAAGTACCAGTGTCGTCTGCACCAGCATGTGGACCCGGAGATGGTAGAATTGGTCAGTGCAGTACCTAGCAATAGACGATTTAAACGCTAAAAACCATTCGATTTAATTTTCTAATTTTAACTATATATTATCTTAATTGTATATTTAATATCACATAAATTAGAATAAAGTGGAATATTGACAGTGGTCAATACTCCACGTATACTGTGTGCAATGGCGTATGTATCCATCGTTTATTTTAATTTTGGAATTATCGGTAAAGGGCCTTAAAAGACCAGTCCTGATGCAAAACTATTAAAAAAAAAAAAAAATTGTTATTTTAAAAATTTATGCCCGACTTTTTGATTGCATGTTAGTCGGAAATTTTTTATTGCGATAAAATTATGTTTGTATGTATGTTTAAGAGTTATTAGTAAAGCATCGCCATTAGAAGAGCAACTACTGTTGGAGTATGGTACGTTATTAATGAAACATAAATCATTATGGCAGGTGGGTATTCGCTATTTAGATCACTGTTCAAACGGCTCGTCATATATAGAAGCAATTTTATTACAAATGCCGCTCACCACAGAAACGAAGACGTTAAAAATAATAGATGCGGCGGAGGAAAGAGGATTAACAAACGTCGGTTAGTAATAAGTGTTATTTTCTTGATTATTTTTCCGTTAGTTACATGTAATCGAAAAAAAAAAAAAAAAAAGAAAGAAAAATTGTATGTTACTAAACGAAGGAGATAGAAAATTAAACAAATTAGAATGGAAAAAAGCTCTTTTAAATGCGGATTGTGTCAAGTAGGATTGTTATTTTAGAGATTTCAACCGAAACGAAAAATTAAAATTCTTGTTTTCAAACTTAATTATGAAGCGCGTTTGTAATTTCTGATGATTTTATCCGATGTATAATTATAACAATATAATCGAAAAAATACGTTATTTTTTACATTTAAACTAGTGTTTTTGCCGACGATTAGGTTAGCTGAATTATAAATATTATAAACAAAGTGGATTGTGTTCTTTTGGTTTATAATTTTTTTCATTTGTTCGAAGCGAATGCGAAACTATCATTCTGTTGATACAGAGTGATTCAAAAACTGCATTCTATAATTGAATTGAGTTTTATTTTATTATTGTTATTCTAATAAGAAATATAAAAAAAGGTAATTTTTCGCGTTTTTGTTATAGTTAAAGGTATATGTAAAATAAAAGGACAAAAATACCTCGATCAAAATCGATTCGGCGAAGCTTTGCAATGGGCGTGTCGATTTCCAAATAATATTTTTGCCACGCGTATAGCTGATAAACTATTGTATCAGTACAGCGACATCGGGTTGTTTACGGCCACTGATCTTTTAGAAAATTTAGGACCATATATATTATTGTGCGATCGCTTAACATTCTTAGGTATGTTTTTATGCTTCAATTATTTTTTACATTTTTCCTTTAATATAATATGTGGAATGTGTTAGATTTTCTGGTAAACTTTGCTTTATTAAAAACATTTAGTATATTTAAATTATTCTCAACGTTTAATTATATAGGTAAATACTACGAATTTCACCAGTTGTACGGTGTTGGAAAATTAAAGGAAGCATCTTCGCTGTTATCGCAGTTGCTCGAATCGAAAATGGCTCCAAAATAGTAATTATCATTTTATATAATTTTTTCTGTTTTTTGTTTTAATTTAACGCAATCCGCTTTAAATGTGAATTTGCGGAAAAGTACAGCAATTTTTTAATATCTAAAAAAATGTCGAAAATTAAGAAGAAGCGAGCGGATGATGAGATTGTAGTCGGAAAAATATATTCAAACTGGTTTGTTGTTCTTGAAATATGATTATGAATGTTTGAGAGAAACCTTGAAAGCCCCGATTAATGAATAACACCCGTTAATACTAAATAAAATATTGTTTTTTATTCGCTTTGTAAATATTTTGAAGGTAGTAATAAAAACGGAAATTATTCTTTATTTTTATTTTTTTTTTTTTTTTCGTTTTGAAGAAAGAGCGTTTAAAGTAACAGCGAATGTGGATTTAAAGGAAAAGGAAGAAATAGAAAAAAACTGCGGTGTGAAGGTCTGCTTTTTGATTTATGCATTTTAGACAAAGTGGTGCATTCAGTGTTATTTTCCGAATGAAAATAATTTTAACGCTATATAAAACGCCGAAATAAATTTAAAAAAAAAAAATGAAATATTAAATTTTGTTTTTCTCGGTTACAAACTTACGTTAATACTCAACTTTACTAATGTTGTTTATCACCTAGGGTACCCGCGTACTGTTATAATTTTTGATATTTAAATGATAGAAAGAGTTTCTTTTTTATTTATTTTCAAAGATAAACATCGTTATTGAGTATCTGAGTAATTCTAGGGAAGTAAAACTCCAATATTGATCATACTTTTGTGACATGTAGCATTCTAACTCGTACCCACTGCAACGTGCAAAAATGAGACTCAATAAATTCCACGGCATTATTCGATCTTTAAGATTTGATGAATACTCGTAGTCAACTCAACAAAGAAGATGAGGCGCTCCAATTCGTGATTCGTGCATAATGCTTAATAGAAATTTGTCTCGGATGTATAAGCTTACGAAGAATTTAACGAGTGATGAGCAATTATGTCCTTTTCGAGGCCGTCTCAGTGTATACCTTCGAAACCGGCTAACTATGGTATAAAAATCTGATGGATTTGCGATTTCGAAAACGCGTATCCTTTGCACGGAATAATTAACACTGGTAAAGTGAATAATACCCGAGAAAAAAAAATCAAGGGGAGAGAAAGACATAAAGGAACTTGCAACCGCGTACCGAAGAAGTGGAAACATCTGCATAGGCAATTTTTTCACAACTTTATCCATTGCCAAGCATTTGTTGGCATGGAACCTCACCACTGTTGGCACACTCAAAAAGAATAAACCGTACTGGTCCATCGGTTGAACGAGACACAACAGGAAGGAAAAAGATCACTAGTTCCTGTTATAAATTAACGATAAAAAGACAACGAAAAACACGCAAGAGCTGCACCGAATGCCAACTTCGTGTTTATAACGACCACTCGATAAAAATATTATAAAATGTATTAAATGTAATAAATAATAATAGTTTATAAATATAATTATCGTGATTTTTTATAGTTGAAATAAAAATTGGCCTTCATATCAAGCTGCTAACAGAGCGCGATGGCTTAAATTTAGTATAATGTTTTGCTACTAAAAAATAAATAAATAAATAAATTGAGCTTATAATTTTTGTTTGCTTTCGAACTATAAATAATGACGGTTCAGAAGCTCAAAAAAAAAAAAATTATTTTTTTCAAGTTTTGAATGCGTAAATATACGACAGTAGGTACCCCCGGGTACGCGGGTATTAACATAAGGGTTAAAATAGGATATGGGGTATTGTATTTATTTAATGGGATGAAAAAATCCCATTATTAATACTGCACCGCGACTAATAGATTCATATGAAAGCTATTTTTATATTTCGTTAATTAACTTTGTCAAACTGAAAATAATTGTAAGTAATAAGTTTCCATTTACCACATTGCAATTAGTTCTTAAACGGTCCTTTCTAAAATGTTTTTGGTTTTTCTATATAGATTCTTGAACATTTATTTATTTTAACGAAATAAAATTATAGTTTATACAAGAGCTTAATTTTTCAGAAAAATAATGCGTACGAATGCGCATTATTTCTCTTGAAAAATTAAGCTCTTGTATAAACTATAAATTTATCGTATTTTGTTGAAATATTGTCCTGTTACAATACCTTTTTTGTTTATAACTTTTAATTAATGTAAAAATAAAATCTTTTAGTTTTTTTTTCTTCCGGAAAAATTAAATCAAACACTTAATATTTACCTTTAATAGAAATATTCGAAGAATCTAACTGCTTACTTTATAATATCGTGCTTTTTTTGTGATAGGAAAATTTTACTTTCAGTAAATTAAAGTTTATTTCTCTCTGGTTTGCAATTGCATCAAATAGTATTGAACCTACTTATCAACTTACAGCAGTTTTACATGATTCGATATGTGTAGTAATTTATATTTATCGGTTTAATAGTTTCTGGTTAACATTACTATTGGATGCGTTACCGTTGTTGGAATATGAAGACGAACCGCTATTTTCTAGTAAAGAGACGGAAAATTTAATGTTTTGCTTAGAAGAATTATTAAACGATGAAAATATCGCTCCTGCCAGCGACATACTTCAGCAAAAAACGAAACTTATTCGTTTAGCACTGGCAAAAAATTTAGCTCGAGCATTTATACACGAGGAACATAGCAACGCGAAGACGAACGATTTAATTGTTATTCGCTGATAATCGGAAAAATGCGAAATATAAACTTTAATTTACGTTTTTTTATACTTTTAATAGTAAAATATTTAAATTTGTCTATTACATTATAGTATTATTATTGTTTATTTAATAATATCTTCCAAATGTGAAAAAATTGTATACATTTAAATTGGTTATGAATTCGATTACGTGTGTAGTGAATTCTAATTAATTAGACCGCTTTAGGACTTCAGAATTATTAGATTGTATATATTTAAAGAGTTTAAGGGAGAGTACGGGAGTTGAAAATGAAAGGGGGAATACCTTTTAATAACCTCTCTTGATTGTCGCTGCTTCAATATCATCTGTTCGTTTTCATTCAAGGTTATTTGTCTTCCTTTTCTCTCTTTTCTTACCTTTTCTTTTCTCGTTTTACTATTTTCTTCCCTTCCAGATGTCCTATTTTTGCAAAAATGAAATGGTGGGAAGCACCGTTGTTTTTAGAATAAGTATGTTGAAAATAGTTAAACTGATTGGAATATTAATGAAGAACGATGATAAATATTTTACGAAATAGGTCTGTTTGATGGGTAGTCGGGAGCTGTCATCAACGTATAACGCATGCCTAAGTATGGTTGGATCAGATGTAATATATTTTACCAAATAACGGTCGGAAAAAGAAAAAAACGAAATAAATATAGAAATTTTCGAAGATATAAAACAAATTTTAACAAACCTAAACTGTTGAACTTAACAAGTGAATCAAATTCCATACCCGTGGTAGTGTTTTAAAAGTGCGAAGTTAATGTTCACAATGTGTACTAAGCTTAGCAGCACTGATGAGAAACAGAAGTTCAGTTTCTTTCTCTTTACTGCATTTCTACATTTTTTCTATGGTATTTAAATATTTCAAACTGAGCGATCTTTGTCGTATATCCTACAAAACGGGTAGTGAATCAGATTGTTTTTATTACTATGGTCACACTTTTTAAATTATGCAAACTTAAATTTTTTTTTCCCAATCCAAAAGGTGGGATGAATATATCTAAATAAAAATAAAATAATATTGAAACTTGAATTAACAAATAAAAAAACCAACAAATGATACACTTAAATTAAAGCTATAGTAAAATGTAATTTCCTACAACTAAGTCTTGGAGCTACATTTAATCTTATTTATATATTTTTTTTATTTTTTAATTATTATTTTTTCTTATACAGCATATATTATTTTCAACATTATAATAGTGCATGCAAAAATATTTACAAAATGAAATTTACGTTATTCGTTCTTTGTTTTACTTCCATATAACAAAATTCACAAAAAAATTAAATTTATCATTGACATTGCTGTATAACTTATTGTTCCTTTTTATGATTGTATCATATATATATATATATATATATATATATATATATATATATATATATATATATATATATAAATATATATATGAATTAAATTATCAACTAGTAATGCGCAGATTGTTATATGATCTTTCAAACCTAAATAAATAATCTTTTTTTCTTTTTTCTTTTTTTTTTATGCAAACTTATAAATAGTCCCTTCAAATGAAAGTTAATAATATGGTTATTTTTAGGTTAGATGTACATATATATATATATATAGTCTGAATGAAACAGATATAAAATTAATTAGAAATCTATGTTGGGAACAAACGGCCATTGTTAAAAATTAAAAATGTAAATTCCGGCGAAATAAGTCAAGTACAACACGGAGTGAAACAGGGGTGTCCTCAGTCACCAAAATTCTTTAGTGGGTCGAAGAAATGTCAGATTAGGGAGATGGTTTTTTATGTAGACATGAATTAAACACATCTTTTTTAAATTGTATAGAGTTTTTTTTTTTTTTTTTTTTTTCTTTAATGGCCCGGCTTTAGTTAACTATCAAGCCATTTAGCCAGCAATCATTTAATATAAGAATACTGCCAACTAATGAAGGATACATAATATTTAATTGGGAAAGCGGTTATAAACAGACAACCATGGCCGTAAATGTTCAACATTACCCACGGAGGCTGAATAAAATCTTTAGGAAGGAGAAATTGGCCAGACTGAGTCCAAGATACATTACCGGAACTTGCCTAACCAGAAAATTAATAAAATAGGAATTACAATCATCATACACAATAATTATAAGAAACAATCATGGCCACAAATGCTTCAGCATAGTCCACGAATGTCTGCACAAAATCATAACAAAGGAAAAACTGCCCAAGTCGAGTTCGAGAAGCGCTGGGTTTCCCGAACATGGCAGGGCATCAAGAATTAGGATAATGGAACACGTATCATCAAGAGTTGCATAGAGTAATTAATAAAACAAATGAGTGTATGCTGTTAAATTTGGATGTCGTTTAATAAAATAAATTTTGAATAAAATATACAGGACCTGGTTGTTCTGGTACAGAAGACTATAAATGGTATACGGAGGAAAGAAACATTAATTGTTCACAAAACGATCTACGGTAATTATTTAGAGTTGAATAGGTGTTCTAAACAAAAAAGTGTGATATACATCAAGTAGTGTTAAACCAATGTAGTTGAATAATCATTGTCAACAAAGATTAGTAACTAATCCGGTTTAGTTAAATACTTATCAGGGGCATTCTATTTAAAAAACAGAAATAGCCATTGTAACATTCGGTAAACATTTTTACAAACAAAACGGACTACTCCCAAAGTGTAAAATATAATTATTTTAATATACTACCTCTATATATGTAATATACCTCTATATTGTGAATCGTTTGACTATCTTAGTAGTTGATTAATGCTTGATAGTTTAAACAAAAATTAATTCAACAATTTACAAATAATAATCCTTCGTAAGTATGTTAAAATAACGAAAATTGTTAATAGTATTTTCATACGAGAAAAATTTTCGACACTTCTGTACACGTGTTCTTTATTAATTCATTGGATAGTTCGTTTCATCTGAAATGAGAATTTTTATAATTGTTGAGTCACGAAAAATAAAAAGATTATTTTAATTTTTCCCTTATAACGAAGCGTGCGGTGAATTTTCTTCATCTTCTAGTTTTAATAAATAGGATGATATATTTTTATTTCGCGACAATTGCATCATATTTAACTATAATTCAGATTTCGGTGTATCGGGGTAGGAAAAAAGTATAATTTCTGTTTTCATAAAGTACGTTTCAAGTGCAGTCGTTCTTTTTGCATTTCCTTATATGTTGGATCGTGCGTAATGTTAATATCTTTCTCGTTTGGATTATAAATGAAATTTTTCTCGGGTTATTTCAATACGGGAATTCTAATTTACCGTAATTGAACTTCATTTATTTATTTTTTTTTATATTTAAACCGATTGAATCGTTATAAACTTAGCGTGACTTCTAAATTTTGTGGTGTGGCCATAACAGTCCCAAACATATTTAACGAACTATTATTGAGCATCAAAGGTGCTCAGATTATCAATTAATTCTTCTGTCGTCTAGGGCGATATGGACCCCATTTCATTAGTGTGGTCATATTACTTTAATATGGATCACGTTGAAATGTAAACTCAGTATAGTGGGGCTTGACTTGATTGTGGTTTAGCCGCGCTATTTTACTGTAAAGTATTATGCTCTAATAACAGTGTCTACCTTTAAATTATTTTTCTACTAATTTTCTCTCCCATTTCAACGAAATTGGCCAAAATTACTCATCATTCTGGATGTTTGTTCATTTCTCCTACTACTTAATTTATCCAGGGCAGTGCGGGTTCTACTAATTGCAATTGTGGCTATATTGTGTTTTGCTACTATCATACAGTAACTGCTGGCATAGTTCCTTCTGATTAATATCTTAATTATCAGTAATTTCTCTCGTTTTATTTATGTCAGTATTACTATTAATGAGCACCCTGCTGTGGCCTTTTCTTAAAGTTTTTATATTTTGTATGAATATCTATAAAATCCATGGTGTTGTAGCGGGGTTCTAATTCCATAAAGTTAAATCCTCAAGTTCTGCGGGCCAATGCACTGGCTACAATATAGAATTATAAAATTAAATGGATTATTAAACGAGTTTTTGTCAGTAAACAAAACGTACAAAGTTCAAAAACATGTTGAGTTTAAGCACCTCAGGCACCCGTAGTAGGACTCTGATAGCTAGCTAGTTATGTATTAGTTCGGTTGTTGTAGGCCTGTTATGGCAGAATCGTTACAAGAATAAATGAAAATGACAGATATAAGAACCTTAATATACAGCAATGATGACTCAGCTTTTTCACCGTTACAGTTGATTTTTGTGATAGATTCTTTTGTTTCTTACGCCAACCGTAACGTATTTGTTACTGTTTGGCTACGATACTTTTGTAGCTACTGAGAATTGGCTTAAATTGGAAAAATATGTTTTAATATGAAATGTAAAAAAAAAAAGAAAAAAAAACAAACATAAATGATATTAAATTTAGGTAGCGCACAAGAATATTAATATTTACACAATTTTCATATATATAATTAAAATCGATGCAGTTGGGATGAAGTAATGGAATGTTACTCTTGTGCTATATCCCTATAATAGTAATTTTAAAGTAAAAAATATGTTTCGTATTGAACTTTACCTGTTTCTTTTAGTGTAGAACGTTGACTAATTACAGAAAAAGTAAAGCTAAAAAGTGTTTCAAAGATAAACATGTCAAGTTCACACCTGGAATCGACAGAATATATTACGTTTCAAACGAAAATGTAACACAAAACGGATTCGGTATTATGCTCAGTGCGCATAAAAACGTGGGAGAAAGTCAGTTGTTATGATTTGGCTTTTTGCTCAGTAACAGCAGATTAACCAAGATATGGCTCAAGTACGGACTACAAGTAGGCTGGTATATTATGCGCGGTTCAGATTAGCAGGATTGCAAAGAAGTGTCCTAACCGATTCCAGCGGTATTATTTATTATTTTTCTAATTACAGGGGACTGCAATTTATTTCCTCTTAAACGTCTCATATATTAAATGAATACTAAGTAAATCGTGATGATCCTTTTGATCACTTGGTGCTGAAAGGTAAACATGTAGCAGCGCTGTTAGTGTTATTTACTTAACTTGTATTTCTTGCATCAGTTACCAAGCATTGACTAAAGAAGGTGTCAAGTGAGCTGAAAATTTTTGGCCGTCTCGTGGCTCAGAGGCTGCTTTTTTACGGATTTGAGTAATAATAAACAGGAGTTCGATGAGATGTTACTTCAGGAAGAAGATGAGGAGAGCTATATTAGTTCTGTCCCGTAATTGCGGATATGAGAATAATAAAAGCGGTACATGCTGATAATGAGATTGTGAATTAGACGAAATGCCTCTTATAGCGACTGCTAAATAAGTGAAAAGTTGAGAAGGGGGAAAAACGAAGAAATAGTTGTGTTCAAAGTGTTGTTTCATCGTTAGTTATTGTACGAGATGGTGCGAAAGTAAGACACTACGAGTGCAACATAAATTTAATAATTGCTTATTTCGAAATATTATGAAATAGTTACCGTTCCAGGTATTTTCGGCTTGTATAATGTCGTAGTTTATTTTGTTATTTAGATATTCTACATTATTTTGTAATCCGGCAATTTCTTCTCTGAAACATGCGAGAGAATTTTTAAGTGCGCATATGCTCAAATAAAGAGGCTAAATTAAGCGATAAACTGAACTTTCAGGGCGTATTATACATTGTGAACGTTTTGAGAACTTTACCGATAGAAATAATAATTAGCGTTGCTCTTTTCGTTAAGGACTAGCAAAGTAAAATGAATCAAATGCAGACTATAGAATATCGCTAAATACAACGGAATAGAAATTTGTTTAGATTTCATAATTTAATCAATAAAATTAACATAAAATTTATTTTTTCGTTTTTTTTTTTTTACTTTTTTAAATCTATTATTTTTACTTTAAAAAAAAAAAAAAAAAAAAAAAAGAAGATTTGTTGTCTATGTTAGAATTCATGGAAACGAAATATCATGAATTTTATCGTTGATCGTAATAAATAAATAAACCCCTACGTCTGTATGTATATACCTAATTTACTTTAAAATAAGTATGTTGATTATTAAAAAAAAGTTGTAATGCTGAGATATCCATACATGGATCTCATATGCTTATTTTTTGTGAGTAAAACTTTGTAATTTAGCCGTGTAAAACCGCTTTTTTACTTCCCCTGTAAAGTTAGGTTTTCTTGACTACCTTTTCCATGTCAATGCCTCAATTCTAATCGATATTATTCGGTACGGGTCGCAAAACGAAACTTATTTCACGTAAATTCGAGAATATTTTCTTCCCTTTCTGCTATCGGTGTAATCGGAAAGAAAGTATCTTTCATTTCGGAACAATAGTTTAAGTGCTCATCGAGAAACGATTCACAAGATGAGATGAGCTCTGCAGTGCCACGCTGGGCAGCACCGAAAGAAAGACAAATTTTCGCTGATTTTTACAAAGCTTTTTTCGCTTTTTTTTTTGAAAAACTAAAGAAACAATTTGATATTCGCTTTATGATGAATCGCGTCGACAAGATGCATGTTAATCGTAGTGACCTGTATGTATTTTTCTCCGCAATCGACAAAAGCAATACACCCGATTAACGAAAATAAATGCAATTTAGGTTACACCGTTTCAATTAGCGGTTTCTTTGCTGTGACTTCAGGTGGCTTTACAACTTTTGAATCGTGTAATGGATAAATGTTAACACTTTATACTGAATTGAGGCTATCTAAACCAGTCGCGAAAACAACTCAAAGGCACCGATAAACAAAAAAGGGCATTCATTTAATTTTTTCCCATAGAGCACCGAACGATATTTTGATTATAAATTTTTTTCCCCCTATTTGGACCACATTTGAAAAGGAAAAAAAAAAAAATGATGCGTGTATCAGTGTGTACACGCGGAGGAAGTGAAACTTCTTTGGCTTATATGTATTAAATTCTATGATAAAGTTTTATTTTAAATTAATTTTTAGGATGGAAAAGGTATCAGTATAAAAATAATAAATCCAAAAAATTTTATTATATACATTTATAAACAAGTATCATTATCATTGGTATATTTCAGTTATGCTTATGGGTGTTTCAGTATATACTTTTGTTATCAAAGGCTTGTGGTAACTAAATTAAGAAATATAAGTTTTGCATTCAGTATCGTCTAAAAATCTTGAAGATTAACTACTAATGTAAAACTACTTATAGTAAGTACCAAGGGCGTCGCTAGCCGATGAGCCCCCCCCCCCCCCCGGGGGGGGGAGTCAAGATGATGGAAAGAGGATGTGAGTTATGGGAAAAATAAAATTTATAAGTTGTAAAGACTTAATATTTCATTAAACAAGAATAAAATCTTAATTAAAACATAATTTTCATGGGTTCCAGGGAAAATTGTTCTACCACTTTATTATAAAAAAGTCTTCCAAATTGTCCGTGATTACGCGCCTACGAATACTCATCATGACCAGTTGATTAAAAAGTTTCAAAGCTCCAAAGGGAGCAACGATCCCCCCTTGGCGACGCCCATGGTAAGTACAAAGAATTTTCTGAGTAACACCGAATGAAAAACACGTCGAATAGACGCACGTATTTGATTTCACTATGTACTATATGATGTTGAAAAATATTCACATCTCCCGGTGGTCCGTTCTAATCCTGTTGCGGAAGGAAGTACGAACAAAAATAAGAGACGCACAAATAAGCACGAACGATCATATCACTTTCGATGCCCACGCCCTGATATCGGGGCGGGGCGGGCTGGTCCCATCGCGCTACACAGATTAGAAGAGAGGCTCGTACAAAAACTAACAGCGCATAAACCGGGTCAAACGAATGAGTCTATTTTAGAGTGGTAATTCGAAATTGGTGGGACTCGCGAAACACACCCCTAAAAATAGGGTACTTGATTTTATTTTACTTAGTGTTTATCTAATGTTTATTATTTATATTTATAATTATTCATAATTTTTATTAATTAATTAACAAACAGAAGGTACAGAGTTACGCTGTATTTAAAAAGATATTTATCAATTTCGGTTTAGTGCGGGCACGAATCAAGAAGGTGCATGGTGCGCATTAGAACTGTAACGTAAGTTTTACTTATACCCGGATAAATTATTTTTCAGTTACTCACTTATGCCTATTTTCTTGTTCGTCTTGTTTCCCTGTTAACATTCGGCATTCTTCTTTCAAGGAGTCAATCAGCTGTGATTGCGATTGCATTCTGTTCTCTAAATTGGACACCTGTTTACCTGTCGGCGGTGTTTTTTTAATAAATAGATTAGTTTACCCCGAGGGAAAATAATAAATAAAAGAGAGATACGAATAATAATTCGATTGATACATACGCACCGTGTTTATCGTCCATATTGTATATTATGTTCGTAAGTTGCTGTTGATTGTTCTTCTGTTGACTATCTAACTCTTCTTTCGCAATTATCGTTAGCTGCAACTATCATCGAGACGACATTATTATTGCAGGTTGTAATTTTAGCCCTTTTAGGCGACTTTGGTATAATATATATATATATATATATACGAAAGCAAAATTACACAGTTTAAATGCGAAGGGGGTATTAACCTAACTGTTTGAAACTAATGCAGGGACATTAGAGGGGTCGAATTTTTCATAACCCTTACAAAGTGGGCCAACAACATATATTGCTTAACCTGCAACTATAACGCAATCTTCTTATCGTATAATCGTCGGTTATATAAGAAATGTGGTAAATAATAATACATAATTCTTAATTATAATTCTAGTTTCAGTTTTGTTAACCAGGCTCTATGGCTCCGTCTTTTAGTTCATTGATATTCTCTAACGTTAAATGTGAGGGTGCAAATTCATTACAGTCATCCAGTATATGTTGCATTGTCTGTTTGGAATTTCCGCACTGGCATGCAGCTGTCGCCATCATACCTCATTTTTGCATTAAATAACCGCGCTATGGGGAACTGTTACCAAGTAATGTGGTACGAGAAGTGTGAGGCATGTTCTGCTGGTCTGGTTACTAGTTTTGGCCAGGATTCGAAGAATCAGTTTAGAGTAGGGGGCGATCACGCGACCTTTCGGGATTTATTTATTTTTGTTAATAATAAAATATCTACTATTTAATGATCAGCAGATTATCTACATTCCGGAATCTGTCAATAGGAAACCCAATTAAAACGGTTTTAACCATAACCACTGAACTGGATTCTAACTTCACCAGTTAAAAAATACCGAATTAAAAATCGACGTATTTACATAAAAATCTTTTAAGGTCCGTTTATATCTTCAGACATCGAGCGTGTCAGACACGTGTCGTGTCAGACAAAATAATATATTTCTATGCAGTGTGTATTAACGTATTTACATCTATCGTAACGCGACCGCACAGATACGGTCAGACACGTATCGTGTCCGGTCCGTAATTTCGGAAAGAATATTTTGTCTGAACGGTTCCGTGCCTGTACGTGTCTGTGACTACTTTCCGGGCAATGTGAATAGAGTATCGGGACCGTGCAGACTTTTTTTGCCTTTTTTCTTTTTGCCATGGATAACGAAAAGCTGATAGAAATTGTAGCAGAATATAACGATGCCTTTATGATTTAACGGACAAAAAATACAGTGACAATCAGAAAAAGGATCAGGCGTGGAACGAACAATAAGTTCTTTAAACAGCGTCCAATATTCTCCTTCTAATTTTCTTTTCTTGAGCATCGGATGTACAGTCATGCGTTTTGCTCCTTTTTTAGTTTTATCCCGGTCTGCTTCTTCTTCCAGTAACGATGCAATTATGGATAAATCTTCCTCCACAGAGAGAAGTGCCAGGATCATTTTCAACATAAATCGACCTGCTTTTCCCACTAAAGCTATTCAGTAACTGCCGGTGAGAGCAGCCGCGTCCGACACCGACGACGGTCTCTATCGGTGTCTAACGGTGTCTGACACGGCACGTGTCTGACACGCTCGATGTTTGTAGATATAAACGGACCTTTATTGTCTGTTTCATTTTTCTTCGCACATCCACTTGGACGTAATGCATATTGACGTTTCACGAGATTAAATTTGTACATTATGAAACTGTTGCGTTCGAAAATTTTTAAAATTTATACGTTTTATTTGTTTTGTAGTCTTTTTACCCTTTTGATTTTATCTGCTCGCTTGCCGCGTATAACTGTCTGCGTTATTACAGCAGGACGAGTAAAGGAATTATTATAGAACGTTTAAAAGATTGTTAGTATTAAGGAAAGCCGTCCGAACCTGTTCTGGGTGATTGGCTAAGAGAATGTGCAGGAGTTTGTCCTTAATTCTACTAAAACAATCGCATTGTTTTAGGATGTGTTCAACGTAAGGTGTATCAGTGCTGCATTGCAGAATGTGCAAAAAGTAGGAGGAGAGACTCCTTACAAAATGTGATTGTGTGATGATACGTATGTCCAATGTTAATATCTGTTGAGGCTAGAAAATTCTTTTTTCGACATTCGCATTAGTGGCCGCCAAGGTTCAACGTTCGATTTGATGGTTCTTAGAAAGGTTGCTTGTTGAGACTAGGACGAAATCCACTGTTCTTCTGTACACTCCTGTGCAGGAAGAAAACTATTTCTGATGACAAAGCGTCAAATTTAGCACATTGTATTGGCGAGACTCGGTCTACACAATCGTTTCCGGATAATGAAAGGAACCCTACCTGCATCCCCTTTTGGGGGAGTCGTTGTACCGTTGTTCTTATTTCATATACTAGAGGATCGGTTTAAGTGACCGGATAGCTTGAAAGGAAGCCGGAAAATCTGTAATAATTATATAGCGTTCATTACTGAACGTAATTGGCACGCTTCTAATACAGAGTAGGAATCATGTAGCCGCGTAGTCTGAACTTCACCTGAGATCAAGTAGGCGCATGTTGCGGAAGGGGACATTGTCCCTGCGTCATCTGCTTTAGCGCCATCTTTCTGACGAACTGAATGTTGATCCTCATCGGATGTGCGGATTTTCAAAAATAATAAGTCTACTGAACAGTGGAGAGTATTCCCTGTTTTTTTAACAAAGCAATTTAGGATATTGGATATCGCATCATTTTGAAAGGATGGGAGAGGAATAGAAAATTGGTATTGACGGTATCAGTATGCAGGTGATGACGGGGGAGGTATGGAAGTTAAATATATAGGAAACGATTTTTAATAGTATCTCAATAGATATACCTGTTATCTAAAAATTTTAAAAATACCGCATTTAAAATATTTCGCAAATGCAATTAGACACTCCTTTGGTATTTCACTCGCATACTTAGGAACAGACAACAAAATTCCAAATGATAAATTGTGTGGCTTTACTATCAACTACAGTCAAGAGTAAAAAAAACGCGTTATCATAAATGTAGGTGTATACTTTTTTTAAAGTGTGTTATACAGTAAAAATATGCCGAATAAGAAGCGGACATCAGTGTTCTCCAGTTCACTTATAAAAAAATAAAAATGATCAGAGAAAATCCGTGCGATGTTTGTCGAATGACAAAATCTCTTTGGAGCACACGGCATGGTAATGTGCTCGAGATCTAAATTCATTTTCAAATGCACGGAAACTCTGGAGACCTCTTTACCAATTTCTATGGCCCAGATAATTGTTTACCCTGCTTCAAAAGAATGTTAGTTTTTATGTATAAAAGAGTGTGACGTAACGTTCGATAAATCCATAATATCTCAATTTTTCCTGGATATCTCGTGTTTGTTTTTACTTACTTTATTTAACTTTAGACGATTAATTATTATTATAGTTGTATTTAAATAAAAAACGGACATATATCGAAGGACTGGGTAAAAAAAAAAAAAAAAATATTAAGTTTAAATAAAAAGAAAAGTGACCTTTCCAGATCTTAAACTGTATAGTTTACTTGTGCAGTTTTTTTAAATTTTTGGTTTTGATGGACATGATAAGAGTTGTACTGTAAAAATAAAATCGTATTAGCCAGCTACCGTAGAGCGTAATTTGTTAGGCAGTGATGTTCGGTTCAGGTAGGACCCGGCATTTAAATCGTGCTGCTGTATATTGAAAATATAAAAAAATTTCCCTTGTGCTCGGTTTCTCTTTCTGTTTTTTTTATCCTTTTTTAGGGACGTCAGCTAAAGGCCCATTAACCCAGTGCAAGTGAAATTTTAGAAAGTCAAGGCAACGGGTTTCGAACCCGGTTCTGCCTGAACGAAATACAATTAACTAATCAACCGGGGCACGGTAGCTTGGCTTCGGTTAATAATCGTAGTTGGCGAGACCGAAAATAAAATAAAAAAAAAAACAAAACAATATTTACCGTGTAATTTTTAAGCGATAAGTTGCAGAATCAATAGTAGAATTTCGGAGAGAGTTGTGGAGCTGGCGAAAATTGATGGTAAGAGAATTGAAATTTTCGTGAAGCATTGCGGAAGGACACAAAACTGATGGCATTCTGCGATAACGATGATTATGGTTTAGAATAGTGAATTTAAAGTTGGTTTTTTTTTTTGATTTTTGGTAGTGGACTTTTTTCTCTTAAATCTCCATTCTGAGGGTAATTTTGATATTTTTTATTCGATTAATTAAACATGAATATCTGTCTGGTGCGAATTAAAAAATAAATTGTATTTCGAATTTTCCGCAATAGTAGGTTTTTACTTCTAACTGATGACGGACTGGACCCAAAATCGCACTACAGATAAGTATACTGTTATATACAATTTCTAGTCGTTTTGGGCATAGTTGTAATTAAATTTAAATAGTTCTTCTGAAAGTCTTCTACGTTGCGTGCTTTTTAAAATATAAAAGTCTTAATATTCAATTTTAATTTTGGTCGAATTGTTAATTAATGTAAACAATGCACCTTTTTTTTTTTTTTGTAAAATTTGTAAATATAATGTTTTTTTTTTATTATTTTTTAATTAAATCCTCAGTACTAGTGAAAGCTTCATCTATACTGTCTCAGCTATTAACGGGTAAAATTGAGTATGTAATTTATTCATCGATTAAATTAAATTCGTCAATGTACATATTTTTGTTTTTCACTATACCGGGGGGAAAAACTTTAAGCGAAGGTTCGTGACCTTCAACCACATGTCAGAGGTGTAAAGCTAATTCTCCGCCGGCGAATAATGGCTACAGTAGCAGAGTTAACATGGCAACCCCGATAAAGTGTGGTTTATAGAATATCTGTTGCCCATTACGTAATACTGAAACTTGGATGATTATCATCTCAAGTGCAATGTGCAGAGCAGCCGAGGCAGCATAATTAAGTACAACCCACTGGATTCCTTGCAAGGGACCAATAGAGATACATAACATGGCAACTAATACAGTTTTCACTAGTGTTAGGAGAAATACATCATCATGTTTTCATGTAACTGGCGATACCTTCATTATGTCATTCGAAAGGTGTGTTAGAATTATTAGTAGTTGGAAGTGTTCGTATTTTATTAATATATACATGGATTCGAATTTTTGAGCCGAGTCTATCGAAGAACTTCTTACGTTGTACACAATATGAGAAATGGAATATTTTAAGATACATATATACCTTTTTAATTAATATTAATTTTTTATTTTAGCTTAATGAAGAAAATTCATAAGTAATAACCTCTTTTTCCAAGGATGAAATCCGTTCTCTAAGACGTACGTTTTCCTCTCGACTACGCGTTGTTTCCATTTCCGTGCGGTACAGTTGTTGCTTTAAATCAGCGATCATTTCCTGATACCTGGTTTCGTTTAACTTCATACGATAGTTCGCTTGCTCCAACTGCATTCTAGCGTTTACCATTTCGTGTTCGGAACTCTCTTTCCCCGCTCTGGTTGTTGACAGTTCAGTTTCTAGTTCATCTGTTGTCCGATAAGTGAACAGAGTAGTTATAAGTGCTTTATTATTACAGAAAGAAAGATATAGCAGGGCAACGATTAATGCGGCGGCGAATTGACGATTTGTTTTATAAACTTGCCCGGTTAGAATTTCACGTTGAAATTCATTTATTTGCTTTTGAAATTTTAAAGTTTTTAAATAAATAGGGTTACAAGATTCACGGCGATTTTGGAAAAACTCACCTTTTCTATCGTCGAGACATGACCAAATTAAGTTTAGACATCAATGATCTTTTCCGTTGAAAAAATATGGAAGAAATCAACTAATAATAATTAAAGTAAGAAAGACCAAGAATGGGGAAGGACGATATCGAAATAAAAGTGAGATAACACACATTGGCGGCTGGACAGGAAATTAGAGAAAGATGTCTTTAATAAACGGTGATTAGCCCAGAAGAGAGAAATCAGCATCTGTTTAAAGCTCATTTTTCTTTCAAAATGCGAATAAATAATTAAATTTTCGATAAGCTCGGATGTGCGTCCGCCAAAAAACTATTCTCAGATATATCGTAAAATAATAAAAGTTATTTATGATTTTTATTAAAAATATTTGCAAGGCCTCTCTGGAGTGTTTTGTAATGAAATCATACGGTGTAATATACGGGGTAATTTTTTATTCGTTTTTTTTTTTTTTAAATTTTCTATATAACAATTCATAGATAAAAATAGAATAAAGCGGTAACGGCAAAAAAAAAAACCTTAAAAATTTCAACGTGATTTGTTTTTCTACAGTTGATAATGTGCATGAGACACAAAAATGAGGCATAATGTGACGCCACACACACACACAGTCTCGCCATAAATTCCGTCAGAAATATTGCAAGCGTGTGTATAGAGAGAAATTTTGCGCCGCTCTGAAGTGTGGAAGCACTGCAGAAATGACAGCTAGATGCTCGATTTGATACTCTTCTAGTACAATCATTAGCATTTAGTCACGGGGTGGATGTGAAAATCATATTGTCAGTTGCTGCTTTATATCGCACCAGCGAGACACTTTGGTATGCCGCCAATTCTCGAATTCGAAACCTTGATTGCTTAATAGTTCGATGCTTTTAGAACGTTGCAAATTTTTAGCACATGAAGGTTTTCGAGCGATATTCTACTTGTAGCCTACTACTACTTCGTGAAGAATTAGGTACTTACCGTTGAAAAACTCCTCACGAATGAAGAGAAATTTAACTGGCAAGATAATAACGGAATTTATGCCGGAAATTCTTATAACGTTAAAAAAGCGGTGTCCTCGAGACGAGAGAAGCGATTACGACAGCGTTACTCGGATTTATTTCCGTGAAACATGAAGACAGGCGTCGTAATTTGTAAAAGCGAACTTTTTGGAGCCGTTGACAACAAATATTAGCCTTTTTTAGACAAAGCTCACCAGCCGCTCACGAGATGAATCGTGCGCAACAGTGATTAGTAAAAGATGTGTTCCTTCGTTTATCGCAGTGTTTCATTGAATGTCTAGACCTCGGAACCTTAACAAACTTGATTACAAAATGCGAAAGACCTGAGGAGTGCTTGTGACCGTCGACATAAATCCATTGAGCGCTTGAAAAAAAGTATCATGAAAGTCGATTCCAGAATACTTCTCGCAGTAACTAACTGTTAGCCGAATAATCGCTTACAGTTAAGCACCGAAGCTATAATGCTGGCCATTTTGAATGTAAGTTTGATGAAATTACAAAATTTTATGTAATTTCATTCTCGATCTATTTGAGAAAGATAATGCAACAGAATTTATGGTGGGACTGCGTATATAATACTATAATGTGGGTATATATTTCCTTATGCTGTCGTTTGAACCGAAATAAAAATAACGCTATAACAAAAATTATAAAATGTTTTTTTTTTTTTTTTTAGAAAAAAATACCGACTTAAAAATGTTTATTGTAAAAAATTTAATAAAAGCGTATTAAAAAGTAAAAAATAATTAATCCCGATAAGAAGATAGTATACATATGTATATTTTCAAATGATACACCTTAAGGTGTAGATATTATGAAAATTCTTATGCAATATTAATACCCTAATTAGAGTAGGCACAGAAATCACAAATATTACAATATCTAGAGACAATTTAATGAATATTTAATATAGTTTTGAACTGATATTGTAATATTTGTGATTTTTAATTAAGGTGTTAATATTGTATAATAATTATCATGACATCCGTTGAAGGTGTATATCATTTTAAAATATACTATCTTCTTATCGGGAGTAATTGTTTTTAATTTTTTAGCGCATTTTTATTAAGTTTTTATAGTAAATTTTGGTCAATATTTTTTTTTTTTTTTTTTTTAATCAATTTATTTCATAATTTTTAGCATAATATTTAAATTTTTTGTCTCGCTAAAAACAAACTTTATTAAAAGAGCTTCGTAATTTGCGCTATGACGGTTTAAAATTCAATGTAGGTGAATACATCCTGTTTGTTAAAATGGTATAATAAAATAAACTTTAATAACAAACAATATAGAACAATAAATTAGATAAATACCTATTTAGAAACGTTTTCGGGCATAACCCATCATCAGCTAACACTAACTTAAAGGAGTCCTTTAAGTTAGTGTTAGCTGATGATGGGTTATGCCCGAAAACGTTTCTAAATAGGTATTTATCTAATTTATTGTTCTATATTGTTTGTTATTAAAGTTTATTTTATTATAGGTTTAAACCTTTAAGTTAGTGTTAGCTGATGATGGGTTATGCCCGAAAACGTTTCTAAATAGGTATTTATCTAATTTATTGTTCTATATTGTTTGTTATTAAAGTTTATTTTATTATAGGTTTAAAATTCGTTTTCTTTATTCGAACGCCTATACTTTTATCCGTGATAATTAATACATGGATAATACTTTAATCTCAATAATGGCGATATGTTAAATGAATCACGTCCGTTATCTCAATAAATAAAAAAAATCATTTAAAGAGACCACATTTTTTCACGTTTTTTTTTTTTTTTTTTTTTTTTTTGATGACTGCTCAGTTCATGTTTACCTTTGTTCACACAGATACTTACATGGTACCTTCGCTAAGTGGTGGTCGACTTTCGAATGAACAAAGAATCGTTAAAATCGCTCTTCATACAGGTACAAGATAGGCGCGAACAAACATAAAAAAAAAACATACGCAACTAACGTATAACCTCCTTTTTTTTTAAAAAATCGATAAAAAATAGTGTATTTTTGAATTATTTAATTTTTCAACATATTCGCCGTATAAATTAAGGAATTAATTGTAACGTGAGATAATTTCACTTAAGCCGACGTTATAGATGATTTGCGCTGCTGGTTTCACGCGTTACTTCCGTTCACGCAACCGGTTAGAAATTTTTATACAGTGTGATTAGAAATTCAAATTTTCAACTTTCCCCGTATTTCATTGCATTTATTTTAATAGGAAGAAACTTACTTCTAAAATTCCCTCCTTTTATATTATATCGATGATAATGCCATTTACAAATTTGTTACCTTTTTGATTTATTTCTATACAAGGTAATACGATAAGAAAAAAAAAATCAAAAAAAAGTCAGTATTTAATATTAACTGACGAAAAATCGACTGAAATATATTCATAAACAATTGACTAAATTCAAATTTTTAAACAATTAGCGAATCAAATTAATTCACATTTCTGAATTTTTATTTTTTTTTTTTTGCATTTATTTCGTTTCTTATTTGTTATGTGTACATCCCCCGATTTCTGCATATTTATTTTATCACATTCGTTAAGAAATTCATCAGATAATTTGTTTAGCGATGTGTTTAATATCGACATGTTTTTAGGGTCGTCTACTACAGTTCATACAATGTATATTACGAATTAAATACATTTTTTCTTAATTGTCGAATTTACAGTTTATTATTAAAACGAAGGTAAAGTAAGAGCATCTAAAGTTTAAAAAATTAATTCTCTACCAGTAAAAACGAAGCGTCGTATACATCTTAATGGGATTATGTATAGAATGAATTGATTTGAAATTGATTTAATTAATAAAACTGGTTAAATCGCGATCTGACGAGTACTGCTAAGGTTTTATAGACATTGAATTTTTTTCGAAGACACCAATATGCTTTTATAACTGTACCTATATGCACGTTTAATAAGAGATCGCTCTCTTTCGGGCGGTAGCGAATGAGGGCTTTTACTCTTAATCTGTAACATAGTACATATTTCTCGCCCAGCATTAACATAAATGTGTTTATTTTTATGTGTTTAAAAATTTTGGTACCACTTTATTTGTCTTTTTCGATATTTTTTTTGAAACAACCTAGGTAGCTTCGTCAAGGAATTAAATATATAATTAAAATTGTAGACATCAAAAGAAACTCTTCAATAAACGTATCCCCAAATAAACTTACTAGGTACGAATGAAAAAGGAAATATAACGAATATATATTAGAAGCAAATTCAATCCAGTTATGTTACACTTTAAATGACGTAGAGTTGATGGTTTGTAATTTTTTAAATATGGCTGGCTATATATTTAAAAAAATACAATTGAAAATGACCGATTTTGACCGATTATTAATATTAATCATCTTCATCCGTTTCGTATTATTAATGCTGACCGAACTTTTAAATTTACATCGCAAAAGTTTGCTTATTTGTATTTCACACCGAAGTCGTTATTTCAAAAAAATAAAAAACATTTAAAAAAAATGAATAACCCAATCATAACATATGTGTTTTGTGATTATATATATATATATATATATGTACATATATAACATGCTATACACGTGTAAAAACTGAATCGTTAACGAAGAGCGCTATTTTTTGTGTGGAATTTCTGATAGGAATGAATGGGTAATGTCGAAATAAATTTGGTAATTTCCCACTGACACAAATGATAATGTTTAACGGATGATACCTGAAAATCACGGCAGGTAGTCCGTGAAAAGGTCTGAATTCGCTACGCCCGAAAGATCGCGCCTTAACGATTGGCGCCTGAAAGATAAGCATATTGTGCATTTTATCATTATAACTAACACGCTCCCACCCTATATTAGATTAGATCTGCTTGTTCCTCAGAAGCTTTTTTTTTTTTAATACATATATCACACCTGAAAAGGTCCTACTTCTCGAACAGTGCAATGCGATTTTTAAACGAGCAATCGTCTTCGTTCTGCGAATAATTCGGCATATCTTCAACGTGTAGTATTATTAACAAAAGATATTGCGTTTCGAATGTTACGCTTACATATTTTAGTGTTTAACTCTTTCATGGTATCCTGCGCAGAGTTACTTCGGCGCGTCAGCTCTTGACGTAGTTCCAGTTCCGTTTGTTTCTGTCCGCTGATCTGAGTTTTCAGTTGACTGTTTTTGTTCCACTGCTCTTGCAATTCGGCTAAAAGTTTCTCTATTTGGTCGCCGTATTCCCGTTCCACTTCCTGTTTTATATAAAATCGTTCCTATCGCATTGAAGGTAATTTAATTATTTAAATCGTTTAAAATGGCAAGATAATAAAAATACGCACCGTAAAACCATTACATACACAATTTTTTCCCATATAGAAGAGATTGTTTACTGCGCCAGACATTTCTGATTTCCAAATATCGATGATGGTTGTAAACAGGAAACTCGTTTTTATCGAGAAATCTGCAAAAACGGTTGTAACATACGTCATACTATAGAAAAATTGACGGTGTTCGTTTTTGATAAACGAAATTAACTTTAACGATAAAAATCTTGAAGAATCTCGCGTTCCTATTGAAAGCGTCGCCTTAATAGAGTCGCTCCTAGGTAAGACTGTGTTTACCTTTAGTGAAAATATTTCAGGCGGGCTATATTATTTTTCCTCGAAAGAGGCACGATTTGCAGAAAGATGTTTTCGGCCGGACGTAGAATAATATCCTATCGGTTACGCCGAAATTGGTAATAGTCGAATTGCAACGTTGAATTCCTTTTTTTTCTTTTTTAATATTATCAATAATTCGGGGCTTTCGCAAAAACATTTCTATCTCGTTCTTTCCAAGTATTTTACATAATATTTGATTAGAATGATTTTCGGGAATTCTTCGATTAATAAAACTCCGGTGACTAAAGCTTTTTTATTATACGCGGAAAATTCATATTTGCAACATGCTACATCAAAATTCATTGTTAGATGTTTAATGTCTCTTTTGTTGTTTTATAAAAAGCTGATGTAATACAGTCTTAAACGGCTACTTATCTCCGTAGCATTCTGGTGCCTTGTGCATGGCGGTTTTTACCTATAGCGTAATTCCCTGAAATTGTAGCCATTTCCTTTCCTTTAATTTCTCATTCCATCCTAAATGTATCTCAAACACTACTTTTTTTTCCCTTCCATTCTTTGCTCGCGGAAGAGCGTCAGCAGCTCAGTAGCCTTGGCTTGCCTTACTATATACTAGATCGTTCCCTAGAACTAAACAGACAACATGAGAATTTGGTTGTGCTATAATTTTCACTTGTTTCTATTTTGCGCTGCCAAACTGCTTTCACGTCATTTTACCGCGTGTACAAAGAATTACAACATTTTTCTTTACTTATTTTTCGGTCATGTCAGCAAAGACATACACAAAGGCAGCTGAAGAGTCATCCACGGTCAAATGTAGCCCACATGATAGATTTCACGTAATAACGAGAAAGACTAAGGCCGAATGCATCATAACACGCATATGAGAGAAGCTGATGGAGACCTGATCATATACACTTGTTCGTTCGCGGTAGCGCTTCAGACATAATTACATAGACCAGTCTCGCAGATATAGCGTCCAAACTGTTAAGAATAAGAACATTGCAGCACAATTTAAAACAGATTCCATCGCGGCATTAAGCCGAAGAAAGCGACTGGGGCAATATGACTTCTTCGGATTATTGGCAATTCTTCGAAGACAAGTTAAATAATGTATGTCAGAAGCTCTTCGATTTTAAAAGAACTAAACATTTTTGACTGGTATTCGGATGAGGTCAAAAAGATCAAGAAAATACTGGATGTCAAAAAAAAAGAAAACGAAAAATTTACCGAACGACAGGTTGAGAAAACAAACAGGAAAAAGAAGGGTGCCTATAAAAAGACCAAAGTGGAAGCTCAAATAGGAATACAAACAGTAAAAAAGCGAATGGTGGAGAAATAAATCTAATGAAATACAAAAACTAGTTAATACGAATGACTCAAGGAGTTTTTGCAGTGCGATGAAAGTGATTCAAAAGTTGCAAAGGAAGACCACGATTAAAAATGAATCGGGAAAGCTGCAATGTAGTAGGGAACAAGAGTAAAGAGTCAAGGTGATAAGATTATTATGGAAAAGTCATTGAACGACGAATCAGAGATTAACGATAATGTGTTGCGCGGTTTGCCTGGGGGTCGAGACAAATTGGAGTCTAGATGAGCTACCAACGATAGGTAAAATCCGAATAGCGGTGCGCGCAGATTGCAGCTGACATATTCAAAATCAGCGACATAATAACCGGGGTTACCAGCACATCTCTTTTTAGCAGTACACGGTGGGATAAAGAAGTAGTACCGGAAGACTTTAAACAGGCTGTTACGGTATCCATTTACAGAAATAAAGGAGACAGAGCAGCGTGTGGAAAGTACAGAGGCGTATCTTTCATGTTTGGCAAGCAAAGTCTTCAGTAAGACTATTCAGTAAAGTTTTCAAACCCGATTAGAAAGGAACTGTCCCCTTATTCTCATTAGTACCATTAGGCTTAGTACACTGTGAACCTTAACTTCATAATCTTCGACGCCCTGTCAAGGGTATGGGACTCATTTTTTTTTTCTTTCTTTTACTAGAAAAACAATGCAATTTTCGGCGAAAAACTTATCGGTATGATTATCACACTGAGGCAGTCAATGAAACAGAACAGAGAGCAAGCGTCTACGCCGCACATCGCAGAGAAACTCTGTGGAAGTGCTTGGAAGTTCATCAACTCTGAATAGTATAAGAACTATGCACACAAAAAATTCGAACTGTGCTTAGTGATACAAGATGTTCGTGATAAAATTTGAAATAAATACAAAAATAAATACGGAAATAAAATAAGGGCGCCGCGCACTCGCACCGACGTTATTTAACTTTTATACGAATGTGTGAAACACCGTGAGTTTTGCCATGGAGTTGAAGATCTAGGGGTGGAAGTAGAATTTTTACGGTGGAATGTATAATCTGGAAAAAGTACAAATCGAAACGTGCGCTGATGGTTCTTTCAAGCTCAACAGTCTGCAGTTATCGCAATTAGCTGAAACATATATAGACTTCGGGCTCGTCATGGACAAAAAATAAAGTCATTGACATAAATGGCGGAACAACCAACCGCCTTTAAAATAAATGCTGAAAATTAATTTACGTTCAGTTGAATATTTTAAGTGTCTTGAAAAAGATTTGTGAATAGGGATGCAACTCATGAAAATTTCTTCACCTATAACGAACGTTAACACAGCATACAGCAGACTAGCCGAAAGAGTGTTGAAGAACAGGTAGATTTGTCGGTTGAGACTAAATCGTCAGTGTACAGATCGTGACCCACGTTTGGTGGCGAAACGTGGTCAATAACGAGAAAGCCAAAAAAAAACAAACAACTGAAAGTGTGTCATTTCAAGTTCCTGCGGAAAGTTCTGAAAGGAAGCCGAGACGAATAAATATTTATACCGGAAGCATCTAGCTCAGGGGTAGCCAACCCGCGGCCAGCCTTGAACATTTTTGCGGCCCGCGAGATGACCAAAGTAGTAAAAAATTATGTTCTGCGAACTCATAATGCGCGCGCATGTTGGAACATTTAATAATAACAAGTTTTATGTTTACATGTAAGAATAATAGTAAACACAATAATAATGACTCATTATGTTTCAATTTTTCGCTATAATAAAAACATGTCTATAGTGGGTCTAAATCTAATATGGGGATATATATGATTTTATATATGCGGCCCGCGGAGTTATGATGCACTTCCAAAGTGGCCCGGAAGATCATTTGGGTTGGCCAGCCCCGATCTAGATGCTCGTCGATAGAATAACTCCCAGCAAGAAAACGTTTAAAACGGATGGAAAGTGCGGATGAAACACGAACCCTTAAACTTTTTTTTTGAATGATAAAAAAAAAAAAGAAAATTTTTGGGGCGCCCAAGACTACATTACAAAGATGTCATCACAAAAGATCTGAAAAAGACGCAAATAAACCCTTTTAACGGCAATTGGGAGAACATAACGTTACAACGCAATGAATGGGAACTGATTATAAACAAAGTAACGGATGGTTGTAAATACACTAAAAAAAGAAAAAAGAGAAATGAAGGAGCAACTGGGAACAAACACCAACAGAAAGCTGTAAGATTTAAAATGCAGATACTACAGCTTTAGAATATTCGCAGTTTTGGATTGATACATAACGGACAGCCGCGCAACAATGTGAATGAGACAGCGCAAACATCGGGTTTTATAGAAAAACAGGAGTAGAGTTATACATATACATATACCCTCTTCTTTTTTCTTTCCTGTTGCATACGGAGCGTTGTGAGACTACCTACTTATGACATAGGCATAGTTTTTATGACAAGTATACGACGCTCCAATGTAAGACTGTAAATGTTTGATTTATAAAAAATGCAGTTCAATCTGTCTCTGTATACTAACTAGCGCGCGCGTGATGGTATGCATCCATTGCCTTTCATACGATTCTATTAGCGATTACTCAATTTAATTTTTGTAATAATTTCTGTCGTACACGTGTACATAAAAAACGAGAAAAAAAAATGCGTACTAAATACAGATAAAAATCCTTGTAAGTTGTTTGTTAACATTTATAAATATAAAATAAATTCCATTTATTAACAAACAAGAATAAGTATAAAATGAAATTTAAAAAGAAATAAATAAATACAAGTACCTCAATTCAAAGAAATGTTTTGGGGCTATATCGCATCAGTTAGCTATATAGTATAGACTCAATTTTAAAATCAGTGTGTAGTGTCTATTGTTCTGGTCCCTTTGCACTCATTCGTGCCGCGGGGCTCACTACCATTATGGAAAGCTTAACTTCATAATCCATGATACCCCTTATGTCAAGGATATCCATGGGACTTGTTTTATCTATTGTTAGCTGACGATGTAGCCCGAAAACGTCTCTTCAAATTCAGATATTTAAATTTATTTAAAAATACAAAAGGTTATAGCCGGGTTTATATGGGAAATCTGCCCTTGCGGCTTTTTCGACTCGCACTTGGGGGATCATTTTGGTGTCGAATAAAAAAAATTCAGCCAAATTTTCAGCTCTTTATCTGAAACGACCTCCGAGTTTTTCAAAAAACCCTGTTTCTTCGATTTTATTTATTTTTTTTTTCATTTTAAAATTCAAAATTAATGAATGGTGATTTTTTCCCTTATTCTTAGGAATGAAATACATGAAAAAATATTATGGTCATAATTTTTAAACGAAAAGCCGATTTTTAGCGATGGAAATAAAATTTAAATCTTTTTTTTCAATGCCTTTCTGGAGAGTGTCACTCACCAAATGTTGTCAGAAAATGTCTTTTATACTGCTCTACACTCAGGAATTTTTTCGAAATTTTTAAAGTGGCGGAACAATATAAAAAAAATTAAAAAGTAATTTTTTTCATTTTTTTTTTTTTTTTTTTTTTTTTTTACATCACACCGGTCCTAAGACCATAATTGACGAGGCTATTATTTTATTTAATGTGGCAATAGACATAATACCAAAGACTGTAACAAAGAAGATTGCGCTAAGCCAATATGTGCGCTTTGTCAGGGAGATCATCCGGCTAACTACAGAGGTTGTCTGGAATATAAGCGCCTAAATAAAGAAAAAGCAGAGCGTCTAGGTAAGCGACCTAACGATCATTTACTCTTCCATCAGCAGAATTTCCCATCGTTGGAACAAAATGCGGGAAGAGTAAATCCTTGGTTTAATGAGAGGCGAAAGGAGGTAAATAACGAAAATTTTAGCCCAAATTATGAAAATAGTAATGTTGGCGTAGAAAGCAGTAGCATTAAGATAATGGAGCAACTCTCAATGCGCATGATTAGCGCGTTGGACAAATTAATGAACGATTTCAAACTACTAATAAATCCGCTCCTTAGTATTTTAAATAAACTATTGGACAAATTAAATTAATGACACTTAACATACAAGGAACCGTAATGATAACAAATAACTCACTGTTAATTATGCTATGGAACTGCAATGGGCTTATTCAGAAGAAGCAAGAGCTTGAATTATTTCTTTATAGACATAGAATAGATGTTGCTCTCATTTGTGAGACGCACTTGACATCTTCACACAGCTTTAGAATATCAGGTTATACTAGTTATCCCTGAACACACCCTGATGGCAGAGCGCATGGTGGCGTAACTGTACTAGTAAGATCGAGTTTAAATCACCTTAAAGTATATTCTGAAGCTACTTATGCATATCAGATTTCAGCTGTAAATATTAGAACCTCAAATTTTGACTTAGTAATTGCCAGCATATATTGTCACCCTAATATTATCTTACCTAAAGAAAGATTACTGCAATTAATCTTTGGCTTGGGACCTAGAGTCATTCTAGGTGGCGACTATAATGCCAAACATCCAAGATGGAATTGTAATCGAACAAATCATCGAGGCAGAATGATAAACAATTTAATATCAAATTACAATCTTCAAATCTAAAGTCCCAACGAACCAACCTACTGGCCAACACACGCAAATAGATTGCCGAGCACACTTGACTTTTTTCATCGCTAGAAACCTACATCATGTATATAACACTTGTAAAACGGTACCTGAACTAAGCTCAGACCACACTCCGTTATTAACATGCCTCTCAGTACAACCAATAATAAATGAAAAAACTAAACCATTATCGAACAAATATACAGATTGGATGAAATTTAAGAAATACATGGATCTGATTACGGACTTAAATATTAGATTAAAAACTAATGAGGATCTTGATGGAGCGGTTTCTACATTAATTAAGAACATCCAAGATGCCTGTAAAACAGCCACTAAAACTCCAACGTATAAAACTATTAAGGAAAAACACTTTAATGTTCCAGTAGAAATTAGAAAGTTAATAAAAGCGACAAGAAGAGCACGTACTAGTTGGCAACGTAATAAAACATTGACTGGTAAACAACTATACAATTCACTACAAAGGGAATTACGCAAAAATATACAGATATACAAGAATAATAGGTATGAAAACTTCTTTTCTCAATTAAATCCGCAAGATGACTCTATTTGGAAAACAACAGAATCTTTCCTAAAACAACATCCAAAGCAGTACCCGGTCAAAAAAGCAAATGGGGAATGGACCAAAACTGATGCTGACAAAACTCAAACGTTTGCTGAGCTTTTGGTACAAATATTTAAACCACACAATGATATACAGGATTCCGCACATGATAAACTAATAGAGAGACATATGGAGGCCCCTTTTCAACTCACACTGCCGGCAAAGCTTATATCACCTAGAGAAGTACAGGCTAAAATTAAGATGCTGCGAGCCAAAAAGGCTCCAGGTTTCGATAAAATAACAGGTGTAATAATTAAAATGCTCCCATCGAAAACGATCACTTTAATTACTTATATATTTAACACGATTCTAAGAATTAGATATTACCCTGAAACTTGGAAAAGATCAATAATTTTGGTGATCTTAAAACCGGGAAAAAATCCAATATATCCTTCATCGTATAATTAGCCTTTTAAGTGTGCTTTCTAAAATATCTGAAATGCTAATATACGATAGAATACTTTCGATAATAACAGAAAATAGGATTATTCCAAATCATCAGTTCGGTTTCCGCGGAAGACACTCAACTGTTCACCAGGTACATAGGATAACAGACAAAATAGCAGCTACATTAGAAAAAGGAGAATACTGTAACGCCATTTTCCTGGATATTGAACAGGCCTTCGATCGCGTTTGGCATCAAGGATTACTATGTAACTAAAACTAATTTTACCAAATGACTTATATGCAGTTATGGTATCATATTTGACAAACAGAAGTTTCAATGTCAAAATAAACTCATCATTATCTTTGTCAAATAACATAAAGGCATCAGTGCCACAAGGTAGTGTACTTGGCCCGCTCCTGTATTCCATCTACACAGCGGATGTGCCAGTACTAAGGACGACAGTAATCGCTACCTTTGCGGATGATATCTGTATTCTTGCTCGGCACAAAAACCCAGTGTACGCATCCTTGTTGACGCAGGAGCATTTAACCGTTATCCAGCAGTGGGCGCTTAAGTGGAAGATTAAATTAAACCACCAAAAAACCAGACAAGTAACTTTCACTCTAAACATGCAAAACTGCCCCCTAATACAATAAATAATCAGCGCATAATTCAAGAAAATCATATTAAATACCTAGGTATGATATTAGATCGAGGACTTACATGGAGAAACCATATATCCTTTAACCCGGCAAAAAATGGCTTCAAGAACTGAGGCTCTCAACGGCATAATAGGCAAAAAGTCACCAGTGAGCTTGAAATGCAAGAGGCTAGTTTATCTTTCAGTCATAGCGCCAGTCTGGAGATACGGATTAGAAGTATATGGAGCCACTGCGAAGAGTAACCTAAATAGGGTTCAACAGTTCCAATCGAAAACGTTGAGGCAATTGGTAGACGCACCGTACTATGTATTGAATCGCACTCTATATACAGACTTAGATGTTCCATACGTAAACGATTTATACTTAAAACAATACAAACACTTTTATGAAGCTCTTCAACTCAATCAAAATCCAGAGGTATCGAACATCAGTCGCTGGGATCAGCCAAGGAGGCTCAAAAGAACATGGGCCGGTGACGCCCTAGGTGTCAGATGCGATAGATAACATCGTCGTTAATACCTCAGCCGTCGAACGAACAAAATCCAGCGCTATAGTAAACAGTATTAGATATCAGAAGCAGAAGATAACTCCGCCACTAACATCTCGGATGTGAAAGGAATGAACTCCAAATTATAGTAATCAGTTTTTCCGATCGACTAATGCTTATGCTGCCGCTGGGTAACTGAGCATGAAAAAAATAAATAAATAAAAAAAAATAAATAAAATAAAATAATTTCATAATTTTGCGTTTAAGCATATTTAAATATTTTTTATTGTATAAAAAATTCATAAAAAATAATGGTTTTTAACGAAAATACGATCTTACCAAGGAAAAAACATAAAGAAAACCATAAAAAACTAAGACATATCCTGCATAAAGTTATTAAGAGTGTAAAAAATGATTAAGGAGTTTTTAAATAAATATTATTCCATGCTAAATTGTACATAAAGACGATTTTATAATATTTCCATGCTATTGGAAATAATTTTTCAGTCCCGATCCAATAAAGAGAAAAATTTCGATTATTAAAGCAACTTTATTATAATTTAGACACCGTTTAACATAATTATTTTAAATAACTGACATTAGATATAATAATTTTCAACAATTTATGATGATGTTTTAAGAGTAAGGTTAGTCTTCCGTCACTGTCTTCATTCACAACGACACATTGACTTTTTCATTAATAAACAGACGACTCAAGGAGTTACTTCAACAACGAGCGGACAACAACAACACAGGCGAAAAGACTCGATCGCAAACGGTTGACGAGCGGCCACCTTTCCTTTTTTGTTACGCGGCGGTAAATAAAAGTGACTGGCCATAGCCGAAAACAACTAAAAATTGTGCCTTGATAAGAAATAACACTAAAAGCGGAATTGATAGGCCAACACGGAATTTCAACAAATATTAAAAATAAACATTTTTTTTCGCCTATGTGAATCTACCATTAACAAGGAAAAAATCTCCGTAGATGGCAATGTAGTGCGCTAGCCTATATTTTATATAATTTCTAAAGATCTTCATGCAATCATTTTACATTAAAATGTTGAAATTTTTTGTTTTAGCGATGTAATTCTTAATTTTCATTAAAAAACCATTATTTTTTATGAATTTTTTATACAAAAAAAAATATTTAAATATGCTTAAACGCAAAATTATGAAAAAAATTACTTTTTAATTTTTTTCATATTGTTCCGCCACTTTAAAAATTTCGAAAAAATTCCTGAGTGTAGAGCAGTATAAAAGACATTTTCTGACAACATTTGGTGAGTGACACTCTCCAGAAAGGCATTGAAAAAAAAGATTTAAATTTTATTTCCGTCGCCAAAAATCGGCTTTTCGTTTAAAAATTATGACCATAATATTTTTTCATGTATTTCATTCCTAAGAATAAGGGAAAAAATCACCATTCATTAATTTTGAATTTTACAACGAAAAAAAAAAAAGAAATAAAATCGAAAAAACAAAACTCGTAGGTCGTTTGAGATAAAGAGCTGAAAATTTGGCTGAATTTTTTTTATTCGACACCAAATTGATCCCACAAGGGCGAGTCGAAAAAGCCGCAAGGGCAGATTTCCCATATAAAACCGGCTATACCCTTTATACTTATTTTCGTTTGTTAAGGGAGGGGCATTTATTTATCTTATATTTATGTGTATAAACGATTATGTACAATTTTATGTTGATCGCATTTTTTTCCCACAATCAGAATTTATTCGAAAGAAACAATTTACAGTTTTGTGTTCGGCGATTCTTTAAGCATTTTGACTGCACTACTCGCAGTGCGACAGCATGTTTTTGTCAATACCAATAACAGCTGACGACAATATTACGGAAATTTTTGGTGGAAAATTATCTATTCGAAAAGCATGCTGGGGGGTCCGTGAAATACTGCATACAGATTGAAAAACAGATAACAAGTTGTGTAATGTTCGCGTGCTACTATTAATCAAAAAAAGAAACGAAAATTCGACATTCC
Organism: Icerya purchasi; assembly: GCA_039619475.1. Taxonomy (NCBI): domain Eukaryota; kingdom Metazoa; phylum Arthropoda; class Insecta; order Hemiptera; family Monophlebidae; genus Icerya; species Icerya purchasi. The sequence goes on from CM077116.1 coordinate 225,220,751, forward strand.
GGCAGATATGTGTGTCCGTACAATGTTATACGTACACGTTAAAAAGCAGATAACAGATTACGTAATTTTCATTTTACTTTGCAGTTACGTAAAAGAAGAAAAAAGAAAATGAAAAAAGTGAAAAAAAAACAAATGGCGATTTCTAGTCTAAAAGTGTTTATAGCCTACTTGTAATTTTTCGAATCTCGGTTGATCCGTACTAGCCAAGTTATTCTGCTGCGGCACCTTTTGCGTTGGTCTGATCATCATCGTAGTCACTTGGTTCGCAGGTAAATTATACGCCGCTAGTTGCAGATGCGCTATTATATCGTTTATTTCTCTGTTCGCGCTGTGTAAACGTAGAAGAAAATAGCAGTGCGCTTTATAAAATTATATTCATAATAATAATAACATTTCAGCGCCCAGTCAGGTGTCGTCGAATGAAGGCCGCATTTAAAAATCGCCTTTTTCACATTGTCGCAAACTGAAATTCTAGGCTTTTTACAGCAATTTATTTACATATAACTGCATTCCCCATTCCGCGAAATATTGACGTTTAATTGAGATTAGCTTTGAACAGACTAACATGCATCTCTGAATATGCCGTAGCTACTGTATTTAGTTATATTATATGTATTTTTTTTAGAGTCAGACTCGTGAAAAAACGCCCAATTCGGTTAATGAAAATTTCGAAGACATTCGTTTTTTTTTCGACATTTACTCCTCTCGTAACGATCGCCTTCTTTTTATCTGTCTGCCTAAAATCTTTCTCCCGATTCCCGGTTCTCCTTCGAGTATGCTTCGCCGTTCTGCTGCCGTTATGGATGTCGTCTGTATTCGCATAATTTTTGACATCTGCATCAGCGTGCTCAATCCAAAATCGTTGCGGATCTTCACGAATGAGGGGATGTATTACGAGTTTTGATAAGATTATCGTGAACAGGGTACGGCGCTTGACGCGATTCGTCTCGAGCGCTAGAATTTTCAGTATAATCGCAAATCATCTACCACGACTCCTTGTGAACATATTTATCGCCTCTACCGACCACCCCCCGGGGGGGGGGGGGGTCTTAGATTAGTATTTTTCGAAATCACCTTGATACTGAAAAGGTTATAATGTTATTATTCGGTAAATATAGTTTATCCGTTATTAAGTGATTTAAATACTTTCTTGATAAAAGTGATAATAAATTACCATCTTTTCGGGTTAATTTTATAAAAGTTTAATATTTAACACGTTAAAAATTTACTACCTTTTATACTTTTTTTACTCATCTTTAAATATCTGTGTCTGCAGATGTAGACGTCAAAAAGTCCCCGTATTCGTAACATACTCGGCATCTACATTATCGCCTACGCTATTTTAACCATATTCTACTATCCTTCTCTCGTTTCCGACTTTCCATAAGTTCCATTTTATATTATCCTCTCCGTAACGTTGATATTATATCTTCTTCAAATGTTGATGATGATACCTTTCCATCGAACGTTATCTTTTTCATTTACGTGTTTACTAAAACATTGGCTTCCTTCTTCTTATCGCGATGATGTATATTTTGTTTTTCCCCTCCTTCGTCAAACATTCTTGCTACTACATTGATTTCTCTTTACGTCTGTGTTCGAACATCAAAATTTAACCGAAGGCTCTTCTTTTTCCCTTTTCTTTCGTTTTCGATTGTAAGTCCCTACTACAGATGTAAAAAAGGAGTTGTTTTTTTTCTCACATTTTTACAATTATTTTAGAATTTCGATAAAATTATAAAAATCTTTTTTTCTATTTTTCTCCGCATAGCGCAATCATTACCGAATGAACTGGTAACTTAAAATCGCCTTCCGTAAAAGTGATTTTTTAGGTACTTCCCGCGTAAACTCTATAGTGAAAATATTAAGTTGCACTGTATCTATGTAATTCTGTTTGTGAGTTGGTTGATGGAAAATAATGTCCAATTATAAACATAAATAAACATTTAAAAAAGCACATGATAATGTATGTTAGAGGAAATAATATGCTACATATTAATTTCTACTACTTCTCTTTTGCAACTGAAAATAGGAAACACACCTTATTCGTTTTAAACGTATAGGTATTTATAATTTTATTACGCTGATTTTAAAACATTCTAGCGGTAATTAACGACAATTTCAACTTTTTGACATATGTGTATAACATGGAATGTTATCCGAGGTTGCTAAAAAACTTTTGACTCCGCTCGGAATATTCGCAACCAGCCAGTTAGTAGTTTGCCGATTCGTGACAACGGTAAAATTATCAATTATTTTAAAAAAAATAAAGAAACAAAGAGTTTAACTAATTAATTACCAAAAGAAATCAGAATGGACCTAAAATTTTGTCATTTAACAACCAGCCTTTAGTAGCGAAATTATTTTTGAATTAAAATAATTATAATTATACGATTGTAGTAGCAAACATGTAAATAATATTTTTGCATACTGTTATTTTAGTTCATTTAATTCGTAGTTATAGTTATTTTAATAGTTTACAAGTTTTCAACAAACCGGATAATAGACTTCTTTTTAATTTATGGATTATTTTCCGTTTTATTGACGGCAATTTTATTATTTTACTCTTTCATCCTTCTATTGTTTTTTCGTTCTTTTTTGTTCCGATTCGTATCCTTCAAAATAAATAATGTAAATTTATAATTTTTTCAAACTTTTTTAATGAGACATTTCTACCCCTCCCCCATAATACGATTTATTTTTATTCTGGATTTTTTTCTTCCGTGGTTGCTATATTATAGCTGCTTTTAAAATTTTTAAAAACCAAAAAATCCTTTATTCTTTCGAGTGCTCCTTTCTTTTCCAAAAGCGTACAATTATCTATTCCTAATTTCTATCTTTTTTTGGCCTTTCTGCCCTTACTGTACAACATATATTCTTGCACTATTCTGATTAGCTGTTGTTATTCTTGCATTGGCTGCCGTTATTTTTTTCACCTATATACATATTAAAACATAACCGTTTATTTTTCGTATTTTCTATTGTTTCTTTTTCAAGATAATTTTTGAGAAATAAAGTAAACATCATAAAAAAATTGACAACATTAGAGCAAACGTAATGCTTTTGATTAAAAAAATCAATAATAAAATACACTCGTACATTCATTTTTTGCCATTTGTTTTCTAGTTTTGATTTTTTATACATAGGCTGTCCCGTGGTAACTGAGACTCCTTGATAATATTCACTATTGATAGCAGTGCATGGGGGTATGAAGTGTGTGTAGACCATTCCGTGGCAGTCGAAAAAGGTCATCAGCATCACTTTGCCTGTACAGATTGATTAACAGACTTTCTTCTTCCGTGGTGAAGCGGTCGTTTTCCATGTCGCACTTTCTCCTTTCAAGAGAGGATGACGAACCCAGCTGTCATCACACGTTACTGTCCGATTGAGGATATCAGGTCTGATAATTTCAAGCGTCTCATGACACACTTTGACACGTTTTTCCAATTGTTCTCGAGTCAGCGTGTGTGGAACCCATGTCGAACACACCCGCTTCATTTTTAAATGGTCCTTTAAAATACGATGCAAAGTGGTTCCTGGATTGTGGATCAACTTTTCGAGAGCACGGATTGAGAGATGCCGGTTTTCACAAATAGCCACTGCCACTGTGTTTATGTTTTCTTCTGCTGATGCAGTGCATGACGGGTCAACGTGCGGAAACAATTCTGCGGATTCACGGGCCTCCGATGAGGTTTTATGCCAACGGAATATTATTGCTCTTGTTAGGTATTCTTCTTTATAAACAGCAGCCATCGTTTTCACTGTGTCACCGGCCGATAAACCACGGTGAACATAATAACGAACGATGAAGCGTTGTTCTTTTTTTAGGTCCATATTGCAATGCAAAAAACTCGTAGGGTATCGCACAACACATATTCATAAACTGAATACTGTACGCGTACTCGCGAAGAAAATCGGTTTGAATTTGTTGTTATGGTTACAAAATAAGCTACGCTACACGTCTATGTAGTTTTCAACTTGTTCTGTCACTTTGTTCAGAAATAGAAAGCGCAGTTTCAATTACCATGGGCCAGCCATTGTATTTTTAAATTTTTCGAAAGTTTGTCACACCTTTGTATAATGTTTATTTTTATAATCGAACTTTTTTAAAAGACGAAACTGAGAAATAACTTTCGTACTTTGTAACATCTTTTAATAGAGATATGTAGTTCTCATAGTACCATGCCAATGTAATAAAGAACGGTATAATGGAGATTTTAGCGTTTTATGTTAAATGTTATGCAATATTTGTTGTACACGTGCGTTTTTACCTGTGTAGCATTTCAATTTGTTCATAATGTTGTTCCTTCATGTCGCGTATATTTTCACATCGTTGCTTGTCTTGTTTCTTTTCCTTCCGCTTATACCATTCCAACTCATTCAGCGCTTTATTTAATTGCATTTTAGTCTTCGTTAAATGAGCTTGTAATTCACTGATGCGTGATTCATGATATATCGTCGAGTCGTTTCTATATCTACCATTTGGATTTATATCGACAATCTATTTATAAAGTTAACAAAATGGAAAAGTAGATCATTTTCGAAAAAATGGAAAACAAGGATATCGTATTCACTATATTAACGACTAATATTAATTTTCCGTTTTTCTTAGTGCACTCATAAACCGGGTTATAGGTTTATCCCAGCAGGTGCCGGTGTAAATAATATCCGGGAGCTATAACATTGATGTTCAAGGGTGGTTTGGAAAGTTCCGGGCCTCGCCGAGAAATAGCGCTGCTACAGTCAGTTCATTGAGCGCGTCGCGCAGTTCCAACCTTCACAGCGTCACTGAACAAGTTTCAGCTTGTTTGTGATAACTTATTACCAGTTTGATGGCAGTTTCAAATAGAGAAGTCGCGTATTACGTAAAGAATGTTGAAAAAAACGAAATACGTCTGTAATTAAATATATGTTTTTAAAAGATTTAAATGCAACACAAATACAATTCGAGCTCGACATTAAAGGGGAGTCTCATCTTTTAAAAAGCATCGTTAAACACTGCGATCGTACGAGCACAGAAGATGAACCACGCAGTGAACGCCCGATAGAAGCAACTACGCCAGAAATCGTCGAACAAATACACAGAATGATGCTGAAGGATCGGCGCATTAAAATTAATTAGTTGAAGGTGTCTGAACGAGTGTACCATATTTTACACGTAGTTTTGGGCATGAACAGGGTGCCGCGTTTTCTTACACCTGAGCAAAAACAGCGCCAAAAAGACATCTCAGCTAAAAACCTTTAGTACTCTAATCGCAATACAGCCGAATTTTCGTGTCAATTCATCACTGTTGATGAAATTTGGGTTCACCACTATACTCCAGAGAGAACAGTCTCGGCAATGGATTGAGAAAGGTCAAGCAGCTCGGAAGAAAGCAAAGGTGATTTTGTCCTTCAATATAGTCCTGGCGACGGTTTTCTGGGATGCACGAGGAATAATCTTCATCGACTATCTTGAAAAAGGCAAAACAATAAACGAAGTATATTTTACGCGGCTCTGCTTCAACGTTTAAGCGAAGAAATAAAAAAAAAACAAACGTCCACATTTGGCAAAGAAGAAAGTCCTTTTCAATCAAGACAATGCGCCTGCTCACACCTCTGTGGTCGCGAAAATCAACGAATTAAGGTTCCAATTACTTCCGCATCCCCCATATTCGCCAGATATGGCACTATCACCTATTCCCATATTTGAAGAAATGGCTCGGAGAAAAAGATTTGCAAATGATAGTGAGGTGATCGTCGGTGTTAATGAATATTTTCGAGACCTTCCTGAAGAACCCTACAAGGTCGCGGTATTAATCAACTTTCCGAGTGATGGAGCAAATGTGTGAGCTTAAATGGAGACTATGTTGAGAAATAAAGCGCTGTTTTCATAAAAATATGTGTTTTTTTCATTGAGAGGCCCGGAACTTTTCAAACCACCCTCGTATATACACATATTATACATATACATCTATCTTATAAAGCTGCAAGAAAAAAAATCGTACAGCCCGTTCTATAATAGCTAGAGAGTTCATTTTTTTTTTTTTTAGTCGAGGTATTTTCTTCATGGGATCATAAAAAAATTATAAAGCCCTAAAAATTTTAAAGTTTAAGAGCCTAAATTTTGAAAAATGTGAAAATCAAATTTTAATAAAAAATATTTCAAGAAATCCTACAGCCGGTTCTATATGAGTTACGGTATTAATTTTCTTTTTAACCTACATAATAAGGTCTCCAGAATACGGGAAAAATATAAAATTCGAAAAATTTTGATATTTAGGGGCCAAAATTTAGGAAATTACACTCTTAAAACGGTAAGACTGAAAACTAAAAAAAAAGAAGTCCACAGCCCTTTCCAGAGTAGCTGGAGGGTCCTTCGTTTTTTTTTTTTTAATTACATATTTCAATCGCTAGAATATAGAAAAAATGCGGGACCTCAAAAATTTTTGAATTAAAGAGCCAAAATTTTGAAAATGTGAAAATCAAATTTTAAGTAAACAATTTTTAAAACTTCTATAGCCAGTTCTGTGCGAGTTACGGTATTGATTTTTTTTTTAACCTATCGCAATCCCCGACACCCTGTCATGGGACCTGCTTTACTTTACTTTTACTTACTTTATATTCCTCTCACATACATTACCCTGCTAGCGGTTTCAGTTTTTCCGATATTTTAATCTAAATTTCACTATTTAATTGACGTATTGATGTCCTTCTCTTTAAAAAAAAAAAAAAGTAAGTATATGTGAACGCCGCAGTGTTTATGAAATGTAAAATGTTTCTTTTTGAAAATCGATCATCGTACATTTAAATACATGTTTGAAGTGGGAACTAGTATCGAAGTAGTAGCCGAACGAAGGAAAAAATATTTCCGTTTTTTTCTTCTTTTTGCGAGGGCTCGCCAGCCAAGGGGACCTATAACCAGAAACAGCAAGAAGGGAAAGAGCCGGCAGTTAAATTTTAATTCGGCCAGATACGGACAATATATAAAGGAACTATGGAATGAAATAATGGATGGCGAGGAGAAGAAAGAAATATAAGATGCACAATAAGAAGTAGCTCGAGTTTCAGCAGACAAAAATATGAAACTACAACGTTCGACAGAAAAGAATGGGCATCCAAAAAGGATGTTGTATACTTTATCACTTTTATTTATTTATTTTATTATTTACGAGGTACATATTGCCAGGGAGGGGGCTATCACCTCGGGTGAGGTTATTTACATTATTTTAAGGTTTGTAATATTTATAAATTTAATAAGTCTGTATAAGTTATTTATGTTTAAATTCGCGGAGTGGTCGTCTGTAAGTGTGGATTGTTGGCGTTCGGCACTGTAGATGGAGCATTCAGTGATGATGTGTTTAACTGTGATCTGGCAATTGCATTGAGTACAGGCTGGAGGCTCCTGGTGGTCCAGCAGGTATGCATGGGTGGTTAGAGTATGGCCTAGATAGATTCTGTTCAAGGTTGATTCGATATCCCGGTTTGATGCAGCTTTGCCTATAACGTGAGTCCAGTCAGTAATCGTCCGTTTAATTGCCAGTAGTTTGTTCGAATAGCTGCTGTTCCACTCAACCTCCCAATCAGACATTATTTTGTATTTTGCGTATTTCTTCAGTTCGCTTGGGTGTAACACTGGTACGGCGACGTTGGTCGATAGCGTGGGAAGGTGATCAAAGATCATGATGTAAATGGTGCCTTCATGGTGGTTTGGACTCCACGGTGGATCGGCGGAAGGCATGCGCTTAAGTAGATAATTCGGGATGTCCAGCGTAAATTCGTCATGACATTTGAAGTAGCCTTGGGCAGCGAGGGTACCGTCTCTGTATAATGGGTTTGATGGACTGTAAATGCTGCGGTTTGGATGGTTCGGGTAACTTAAGATTGATGGGCGTAATCGACCGATAATGTTTGCCGGCGGTATTTCAGGGGAGGAATACCGGCGAGCACGTGCATACTGGAGGCAGGCGTAGTTCGGAAAGCTCGTAGAGCTATACGGAGGCCCGAATTTTGGATCGTGTCAAGACTTTGGAGCAGGCCTTTGGAGGCGGATGAGTAGACGATGCAGCCGTAGTCGAGTTTTGGTCGGATTAAACTTTTGTATACTTTTAGTAATGTGGAACAGCTGGGTCCGAATTTCCTGTTGTTCAGCATCTTCAGTATGTTCAGTGCCGAAAGGCTTCGGTTTTTCAAGGATAGGATGTGGTTTCTCCATCGAAGTTTTTTGTCAAAGATTAATCCGAGAAAACGAGCTTCTTCCGAAAACTTTAGTTGTTGATCGTTGAGTGTTAGACTTACGGGTCGTCGGTGTCTGCGTTTTCTCGTGAAGATGACGCCTTTCGTTTTTTCGACAGAGATTTTAGATGTTCAGTTATTATTAATTTATCATAGGAACATGATTTTAAAAATTTAAATTATATTATTAATTACCATGGAAACGCATCTTTCAATGAAGAAAATGAACTTTTAGCTGCTACAGTGCCATTTACAAGCTTGTCGCTTTTAAAAAAGTCGTGATTTTTAGCAAGTCAAAAAATGTAAGTATTAAGCTGAAAATTGTGAAACAAAATGTTTTTGTTTTTTTTTTTTTTAAAGCCGACTTTAAAATTTACTATAAAAGTTTAATAAAACCGCGCTAAAAAGTAAAAATTAACTACTCCCGCTAAGAAGATGATATATATATATATGTATTTTAAAATGATACCCCTCAATGTGATATTATGATAATTATTATTGCAATAACTTTTTCAGGTCGGCACCAAATTTAAATTATAATAATAATTAAAAACCGCATTAAATATTCATTAAATTGCTCCCTATATTGTAATTTTAATTTGGTGACTACTCTGCAAGTATTAATGTTGTATGAGAATTATCATTATATAAGCTTTAGGTATATTCTCTCTAAAATATGTTATTTGCTTATCGGGAGTAATTATTTTCGACCGTTTAGTGCATTTTTATTAAATTTGCATAGTAAACCTGGAATTCGGTACTTTTTTTCTTTTAAAAACATTTCATTACAATTTTCGAAATATTTAAAATAGAAAAATTTTAATTAAAAATATAAAAGGAAGAATTACATTCTGCAAGTTTTTAGTTTCTTAAAAAAAGTAAGAAAAAAAGAGGGTGGATTTTTTTTTTATAAATGCCGCAAAGAATAACGTTATGTGTGGGTGATTATAGAAAAAAAAAACGCGACGATTTAATACGAACTGTGTTTGCAGGGCGCTGTCTTTGCAGTCGTCGCCATAATTATTATTCAATTTTCATAATTAAAAATTGCAAAACTTTGCTTTATAGTGATAGAGAAAGTCATTGAACTTTCGGATAACTCTTCACGCACGCTATGTGTTCTATATAGCTTTGGTGCTTGATGGCTCTCTAACTGCTTTTTAAACATCCCGTGTTTCTTCTTCTTTAATTATTTGTAGGCTGATTTCTTTGTCCGTTGGTACTATGGGTTCTGTAATTGCAGATGTGGTCATGGTATGAGACAGCTAACTCCTTTTTACTTTAGGCAATGTCATTCCTTTTCTTTTCAGGATGCATATATTTGGCATTTTTCGACGTTGATTGTCATTGATTCTCCATCCTCGGTATAATAGCGTTCTTTGTCCGATTCCATTCCTTTTAACTCCTAATTTCTTCTATTTACATGTGTTGATGGGTAATCGCCGGTTGCTGACAAGCCCAGGGAAAACTCAAACAAGAAAAAAAAAAAAAATACAATACGAAATGTATGAAAAATAAAATTGTAAAGAAATTTTTCAGTCCTATTAACTGAAGGTGGTGTGTAGCAATAAACAGTAGCGTAGCTAGAAATTTTTGCAAAAAAACTGGTTCGATCGGTTGCAGGGAAATTATTTCGGAAAAGAATAACTGTAAAGATTTATAATCAACATGTTCGGTGTGATTTTTTTTTTTTTTTTAAATGGGCTCGGTGTTAACATTGACCCAACTACATGGGCTTAGATCACCTACTCAGATTCTGAGGCGATCGGAGATAGAAAGTATAAAGGAAAGAAGGAGGGGAATAACGGCTGGAGATGGGAAGGAAAGGATAAAGGAAGCATTGAAAGGGATAGAAAGATCCAAAGAATTCGGCGTATAGATGAGAACACTCAGGAAAAAGAGCAGGGCATTCAAAAAGGATATGGTTGGGGTCGCATATAAAGGGAGGATCAGTAGAGTGAAGAGGGCAAAAGGGAGAAGGTGAAAGAGAAAAGTGGTATTTATTTTAATAACGAACGAGACCGTCAAGCGTCGCAAAATAAATATATATGTATATATGATATTAATGAAAAAAGAGTATAACTAATAAAAAATATAAATGGCGCATGTTAAAATTTTCTATCGCAATTTTGTATTCCTTTGTATTTTTAGATTAATTTTTAATTGTCGTAAATTTTCATTTATATTAAAATTTTTAAGCAAGACGATTTGAAAAAATCTCCCCTTTATTTAGACGCTACTACTGACCACAAGTATAAGATATTGTTTGTTAGTAATGCTTCTTTTAAATTTAACGGTGTGTTCACCTTAAATGCAAATGCCGTTCATTTAACCTCTGTGAAAAATAATAATAAACAGTAGTGATTTATTAGAAGATTTTAAAAATATCGAAACGCGATGGATCACCTCTACTGTCCTTCGTTGTTTTAAATGTATAAAAACTTACATTATTATCAGTTCGACAGGTAGATCAAAAAGACGACGTTAAAAACGAAAAAAGACACACATATTTTGCGATATACCGCTTAAGAATTTGGCATTTAATTAAAATATACTCGCCGTATTTATAAAGATAAGTCGACGTTTTTTTTTTTTAACTTTTTTCGAGAAAACTTGAAATTTCACATATTGCGTTCTCAGCGGTCAAAAACTATATTTGTTAAATGGATTGGACGCCGAAGAAACTTCATCGACATACTTCCGTTGTGGTCGAGTGTGTCCTTAAACGGTTATTTTTAATACATACTGGATAAAATATATTATCGGTACATTTTAAAAATAAAAACGAATTATTAGATTAGAACACCATAATAAATACATAAACGGAATATTTATTCAAATTCACAAAGTTTAAAAAACGAAAGACTAACAAATCCCATAATCTTCCGATATGCCCGCAAATTTCTTTTATATGTACATCTAATTTTGTCAGTTCGGTGTACATATTTTCTTAATCAATTTATTCGGTTGAGTACATTTTTCTGTATTATTACGTTTTTTTTTGGTCTCTTTTGTTCTTCCTCTCTTTTATTACATTTCACACGGGTCTTTCCATTAATCCGTGATTTTTTACTACTCGAAGCCGGGGTTTTCTTCCTATCACACAATGTAGTTTTAATTTTCGATTTGATATGATTCCATGGGGTTTTAGAGATGTAAGCGCATTACGAAGGATTTTTATACAGTGCGTAAGGTGAGAAGTTAATTATTATCTTCAGAAAGCATAATCGACAATTTTAAGGTAACGGACGGCACCATCAAGCGAGAGGTTAAGATAATAAGACTAAAAAGGCCTTCAACAGAGAAACGGTTACTGTCGATTTCGAATAAATCATTCAAGCATATTTAAGGAACAGCTTGCGGTTGAAAATAGTTCTTGCTCGGAGTGATTCGAGCCGATGAAGAATTCTCGCACGCATCATCTGGAAATGGACACGTGGAATGCCAAGTGTACTGTGATCTGCTGGAAAGATTTATTCGTTCTTTCAAGGACCGAGAATATTGTATTTTCCTTCAGCCGTCGAGCTATGTTCATCCAAATTATAATTCACCTGACACTGACCCTACGCCAGCTGCCTAATCATCCTCTATTTCTAATCAACCTATCGATTCTACAAATCTATTCTTCTCTCATCAGAAATAGCGACGAAGATCGTGCGGGAAAGCAGGGTGCAACATCGATGCCGATAGAGCTACCTTTACCGGTTGCTAACAAGCGACCAGCGTGAAATGTTAACCCACACAACGCCACCAAGTGTCATAGTACACACTTCTATCGCTAACATCGATCCACCTCTTTCTAAAACATTGAAAAACAATGAACCAGAGCGGCACTCAAGGAAACTCCGCATGCTAACGAAAACTCTCCAGTAGCGTGAGGTACCGATGATCCCAGGATGAAGGAAATTTAGCCTATAAACCTGAGTAATGGCAGTTAAAGCCGTCCGGCAACAGCCAAGTTGTATGGTCACAACAACATTACAGCGTGCGTCTCTGCGGTTCATATCCTTCATAGAAGTTGCACTAAATTCCGCTAAAGATCCTAACCTCGTAATTTCCATTATCAACTCCTGCAAACCGTTCATCAAAGATCCTTAACTAAAGACAAAGCTCACTAAACTCGTCAACGAAGTTTCGAAACCAATTCAAATCATTGATCCAGACGAGATTACCCGAAAGCCAAAACCAAACACCTTATGCATTTCACTAATTATCTTCATCAATTTAGGTATATATTGCGGCTTTCACAAATTTAACTGCAGCTAGTAATACGTCTATTCCCAAATTTTGGCTCTACTCACTCCTCCGTTGTGTCCCTCTTTGTGTTATTTGTCTTATTTAATGAACTTTTTTAGATAAATGCTTCTGTTTCGTATACCATAACCGTTGAGTGTTTAAGGAAAAATAAATAAATAAATCGTTTTCGCGAGTTTCTCACGGAGAAATATATTCGATTTCCTCAAAAAAAAATATCGCTGACCTATTATATTAGCTCCGGTACCCAGGAATTTTTATTGGCGTAAGCTGGTTCATAAGCCTAATTTTCTTCCTTCCTTTTTTATTTTTAAAACAAAAAAAAAATGTCTATGCCTAATCAGTAATTCCCCCTCGCCCCCCCCCCCAAAAAAAACAAAAAAAAAACGATTACTTATTTGGCATATTATAATCGGGAAATATTTACCCTCTGTGATGGTGATGCTACTTTATAACCTGAATTGTTCCAGATACTATTTCGAATTGGCTCGCTGAACCTATCTCGGTAGTTTTCACTGTAACCGACGTTGCGATAGTCACTGTTTTCTGTACCGTCGTAATCGAACTCTGAAATTGATGCCGTAGATTTCATTAACGGTAAATGGTACATTTGATTTTGCCGCAAATGATCATTCTCCAATATAATTTCCATTACTTTTGATACTAATGTAGAAATTTCATCCTGCACATGTACAGTAAACATATAATACTACTCGACTTTTTTTGAGTTTTTTTTTTTTTTTTTGTGTGAAACTCTTAAAAAATACGCTGATCTCATAGAATTGAAAATTATTGTGCAAAAATACGAAAAAGTAATCTGCGATTTGGTATTGTTTCATAATTGCCTTAAAAAGCAAAAATTATATAATAAAGACGAAAAAAAAGTTTCTATTTGTTTTAATAATAATAATAATAATAATAAATTAAAAAACAATTTTCAAAAAATATATGCAATCTTTAACAAAACTTTTTTGCAATTTTCTGTTGATTAAAAGAGAAACGAGTTATATTAGTATTTAAAAATATATTTACTTTTTTTTTTTTAACCTATTAAATAAATAAATAAATCAATAAAAACGAAACAAAATAGTTGTCACAAATTCTTAAATGGAAGTTTAGAAATTATGTTCCCGTGATGTTGAAAACTGGAACTGATAGTAATCATTTGGTTTAGCGATATATACAAGTGCAGTCCTATTTATGTCTGCTGTGTACTGACCTAGCGCGCATGTGATGTTGTAGGTGTTGGTTTGCCATTATTGCCTTTCACGTCTGATTATTAGCGAATATTTTTAATTTTAATTCTTTGTAATACAAGTTCTGTCGTCCCCCCTTGATCGAACCCGTGACCTCCATAACGGAAGTTAAGCACTCTACCAACTAGGCTATCGCGACGACAGAGTAATGTATGAAATTGACGAGTGTTAAAATTTAATTTTACAGAAAATTACGGGAATAAAGAAAAATCCGAAATGTGACCCCAAAAAGTAGAATACAATAAAACATGAAAAAGTTACATAAAGAAGGGCAATAATCTCCGCAAAAATCATTTCTGATGAAGTAAAGCATAAAGCATATTAATTCGAGCATCAGGAAAAAAACTGACTAGCAATTAGCAACAACAAAAACGTGCACGATGAAGTGGGAATTAACGGATACAAATCTTAATAATAATAATAATAATAATAGTGGTAATAATACTAATACTAATAATAATACTAATAATAATAATAATAATACTAATAATAATAATAATAATAATAATAATATATATATATATATATGTGTTTGTATATATATAAGTAGAGTAAGTCTTATGGGCGTTGGAGATTGTGAAGTTAAGATTCACAATGTACTAAGCCTAACGGCACTCATAAGAGTAGGAAGGCTAGTTCTTTTTCTCGGCCATGTTTATTTCTTCAGATTTCTTTGGTATCAAACTGAGTATTGGATGTGGAACGAGACAAGTCTGGAATCTGTGACCTTTAGTCTGGTAACCAAGCATCTTAACTATATACATATATATATATATATATATATATATTGATATATATATATATATATATATATATTGATACGAACATCGTCACGGGGCAATTACAGAATTGTTAAAATATTATTTAACGTTGATCTGATGAAACTAAGAATTTTATAAAGTACAATTTAGCTACCTTTTCAGCGATTGTGTGCAGAGGGCTTATTGCGTGCAATATTGAGATAAATTTCACTGATGCAATCAAGCTGCGATGATGGTATGTGGGCGGCGGTTGCTCTGTTCCTTGTAATTCAGTGCAGAATGACCGCGTTTTTTTCTGGTTTTTTTTTTTTATTAGAAAGAGAAGAGTCGATTATATACTGACTCGTTTATTAATTTAAAAGAATGAACTAAGAACCGGGATAATGGATAAAGTAGGAAAGAATTATATATAAGAGGTACAATAAGAATTCGGAAGTCAAAGGAATAAATTAGAATACAGAAAGAGAATATCGTTAAGATCAACTTAGTACTTAGGACAAGGATGGCAGTTTGGGGATGGTATCAAAACGTTGTGAAGAGAGTAATAGAGGATTATTAAACAAATAATAGAGAGGCGGTGGAACAGGGTAATGAGGGGGAAAATCATTAAATCAGGGCAGGTCAGGAAAATTCGGTTGGCCACATTACGTTTTTTTTCCTTAATAAATCATTTGGATAGTTCTTCGTCAATTCCAACAAGACCAGTTCATGGAATGTGCAGCGGACGAAGCGTGAAATAATACTCTGATTTTGAAAACAATGTAAAAAAATGTTTTCTAACCTGAATCTTTCGGTTTAGGCTATTTCGCGATACTTATTATTACAGGACCATCCAGTGAATTGTTAAAAAGAATTGCCGTAATTATATCGTTTAATTGCAGGCTGACGGTAATTTTAAGCGAGGGGGGGATATTCGCGTGGAATAAAATTTAGTGAAAGGAAAAAAGGATACTAACAAGGAAAGTACACGAGTTGTCGACGCCGATTTCGATGAAATTTTGATATGTTGTACAGTATAAAAAAATATTAGACACGTGTTTTTTTCCCCATCAGCCCATATGCAGTTTCAAGGGGTGAAAACCACCCCTAAAGTTAACCGCCGAAAATCGTTTTTTCTAAATATCTCATCTTCAACTTTATCCTTTTTTTATGAAACAAAATGGAAATTATTTCTCGTGCAAAGGGCAAGTAATCCACGGTGATTTAATCAGTGGAGGGGGTGAAAACACGTTTTTTTTGTCCATAATTATGAAATAAAAAATTATAAAGTAACATAAAAAAATAAAAAATAAATAAAATTTTTTAACACACACAATTAAAAAATAAAGTTGATGTGTTTCAGCATTTTCATGAATTTCACCTTTAAAGAGGTTAAATCACCCCTTACAAGAAACATCAATAAATACATGTATCGAGTAATCCAGTTTCGTAAAAAATTTCTATGTAAGGGTTTTTGAGGTCTCGCTGATTATGAATCCGTCATCAGATTTTGTTAATTCAAAATCGCGGACAAAAAAGTCAAAAAAGCTTTAATTTTAATGACAAATTGTATACGAGAATTTTTGAGTTCGCTGATTACGAATCTGTTATCAATTTTTGAAAATTCAAATTATCCTGCGCTTTATAACCGTACAGCCCGAAACCGCTAAAACCCGGACAAGCATTCAGCCTGTGTTTTTTTAAACCAACAAACCCCAAACTCCTAAACCTCAGACAGGCCAGAGGCCTGTGCGTTATAACTATACAGCTTCAAACCTCTAAACATCATACAGGCCGATTTCCTATGACTAAAACCGCACAACTCCTAAACTGCTGGCAGACGAAAGGCCTATTCATTGTGGTATACTGGAAAACCATTCTTATAATTTACTTATTTAAAAAATTATCAGTACGGTTCAACTTATGTATTTATTTATTTGTTTATCTATTTATTAACGGAAATTACTCTCTTCTTACGAAAAGAATAACAAAAATAAATTAAGAAGTGGCCAAAGTTAATTAGTAGTATAATAATTTTTTTTTTATAATGAACCTTAATACACACTAGGAGAATTACATGCAATGAGTAAATCAAAACATGTATTACTAATTCTCACGATCGATGAACAGTAAGCAGTATATTAATACTATTATAGATATAATTCGTACCGCTATCATGCTCAATAAATCTGCGAGAATCTGAAATATAATAATCAACAATTTTTAAAAATAAACATCTTTAACTTTAAACATTGGCTCGTCCAGAAAGGTGGTGTTCATTTTGCTTGTTATAACTTTAGTCAAAACAGTCTGTCTGGGGTTTATCAGTTTAAAAACACGGGCCTTCGGCCTGACTGGAGTTTAGGAGTTTGAGGTTTGTTGGTTTAAAAAAACACAGGCTGAATGCTTGTCCGGGTTTTAGCGGTTTCGGGCTGTACGGTTATAAAGCGCAGGATAATTTGAATTTTCAAAAATTGATAACAGATTCGTAATCAGCGAACTCAAAAATTCTCGTATACAATTTGTCATTAAAATTAGAACTTTTTTGACTTTTTTGTCCGCGATTTTGAATTAACAAAATCTGATGACGGATTCATAATCAGCGAGACCTCAAAAACCCTTACATAGAAATTTTTTACGAAACTGGATTACTCGATACATGTACTTATTGATGTTTCTTGTAAGGGGTGATTTAACCTCTTTAAAGGTGAAATTCATGAAAATGCTGAAACACATCAACTTTATTTTTTAATTGTGTGTGTTAAAAAATTTTATTTATTTTTTATTTTTTTATGTTACTTTATAATTTTTTATTTCATAATTATGGACAAAAAAAACGTGTTTTCACCCCCTCCACTGATTAAATCACCGTGGATTACTTGCCCTTTGCACGAGAAATAATTTCCATTTTATTTCATAAAAAAAGGATAAAGTTGAAGACGAGATATTTAGGAAAAACGATTTTCGGCGGTTAACTTTAGGGGTGGTTTTCACCCTTTGAAACTGCATATGGGCTGATGGGGGAAAAAACACGTGTCTAATATTTTTTTATACTGTACGACATATCAAAATTTCATCAACAACTCGTGTACTTTCCTTGTAAGTGTATAATCGTGGTGTTTGCAATTTATTTCTCCTTTGAAAATGCGTACACCAGCGTCGATAGTGTAGACTTTAGAAACGAGGTCGAGGGCTGTATTGCGGAACTGATTTATGATTTGACGTTTTATTTATACCATCAATACATACTAACGCGGAGAAAATTACGCTCTTCTTGTAGGTGTCGAAGGTACAATTGCAGCTGTTGAGTAAAGTTCGTTAGTTCCGAGCGTTGGTGGGTTGGTTCTTCCGTGCTTGACAGTTGTTGCGGAACCGGTTCGTTTAGTTGCGTGATTTGTCGATTTTTCATCGTGTCGTCATTCTTTGAAAGAAAAAAAAGTTCAAAAATCACGTTACAGTCTGAATACATAATGTTTCAAAAACAATGCACGCTATTTATCACTTTAGACTACTATTTGCCAAACGAACGGTGTTTAACATTGGAAATAACTAGCGATCGGAGTATTAAAAGGCTATCTTTGAGATTTTTGTAAGTATATAGTAGGAAATTTAATAAAACTGCTTAGAAGCGTTTTCGACGATACAAGGGTTTCTAGCAGGAAACAAGCGAATGAAACAAAAGTCTACTACGAAAAATATCAATCAAAAAGTGGAAGAAAACTTAGAAAATAATATTATTATCCAATTATTTCCGTTATATTTTTTATTTTTTTTTTATTTTATTTTCACGCCGATGATAAGAAATATGACCATGAACGTTCCCACAATAAATTGTAGTTATTTATTTCATATTTCAGTGTCATTTGTTGTTGAATTTCGTAACATTTATCAATTATTAGTAGACGGCGTGTATAAAAAATTTAATATACGAAAAACTCATTATAAAAATCGTTATGAAACACACAACTGAAATTAAACTTTTTTCTTAAGAATAACGTAGTCAGTTGAACTTTAAATCTCTAAAGTATTATCGAGGAACTATTATCTGGTGACCCATGGGATATCTTCACGGCAAGGTCCCAAAAGGATCGAATTTTACATGTATTTGTATTAATACTAATAATAACTACGGCTTTTTTACTCTGAAAGTAATAAAAATTTCGATTACACTAATTACGTTATTTAGAAATGATGTTACATGTTTACACCATAGAAGTTATAATGTAAGACGCAATTTTTTTTTAAATTTATAATTAATTTATAAGAAACGTATTATTTTGCGAAGAATAACATAGTCAATTGAATGTACACTTTAAACAATTTAAAATAACCTTACGGTTACACACAGTTATGTATTTTATTACTCGAAACAAATAAAGTATTCACAATTACATAATATACATAACGTTATTTAGATTGTGAATTTTCATTAAAACATAAATAATAAAATTAAATTAAATTCACAAATATGTATGTGTATGTAAAATAGTCCGACCGGTTTCTTCTGTTTTAGACATATTCATGGAGACGAAACCGGTCGGACTATTTTACATATACAGTGAGCAACATAAACATTGAGACAAAAGTTTATAAAAATGAAAAGGGCGATATACGGGGGAGAAAACCTGGTATAATATCAAATTTATTGAAAAACGAACAAATGAACACTACTGATCACAAATATGATAAAAAAATAATTAAAAAACAAACGTAAAGCAAAAAAATTACGGCCGATACGAAAAAAGTACGTAACGAGACTGCAACATAAACATTGAGACAGCGTGACTCATTCTATTACCGACGACGCTGGGTTGTTCCTGATTCACTGCAAACGCTAATGATGCATGCATGCGCGTGAGCAATACTCTTTAAGTTGTTTAACAATTATTTCATAGTACACAGCTACCTAGTACGTACGTATAACTTTAAAATTCGTGCGTGTTCGAAACAAAAATATCAAAAAAGTCAAACACTTCGTTTGATAAGCGTCAACTGGTGCTCTTCCATCATGCGGAAGGAAAACCGGTTCAAGAGATTACTTCTCTATCAAAAAATGTCGCGAGCTACTGTTTACAGAATTATTAACCGGTTCAATAAAGAAAGCAGGATCAATTTTATGAAGCCATCCGGACGACTGCGAAGCTATCGGCTCAAGATGAGCGTTTTATAGTGCGTTGTGTCGCAAAAAATCCAAAAATAAGTGTCCCTAAAATTGCTACCCAGTTATGCGCAAGAAGTAGCAGTACAATTACAGGGCAAACGATACGCCGAGTTCTTAAAAAGACGGGTTATAATTCCCGCACCGCCAGATTCAAACCTTTTATTAGTACGATGAATCAGAAAAAACGCCTAGGATTCGCATTAAAGTATAGTGATGTTACTGAAAATTTCTGGAATAATGTACTCTTTTATGATGAGTCGAAATTCAATATTTTTGGAAGCGATGGAAATGGAAAAGTGTGGAGAAAGCCGAATACCGAATTAGAAAAAAAGAATCTCAATATAACGGTTAAGCACGGTGGTGGAAATGTCATGGTTTGGGGGTGTTTTGCAGCTTCCGGTGTCGGCTCGCTGGTATTTATTGATGATAAAATGAATGCCGATATGTATATTGATACATATCGGGCGGCACAACTTACATGCGCCTGCTGAAAAATTGTGCATCAGGAAAACGTTTAACTTTTATCAGAATAACGATCCTAAACACAAGGCGCAAAAAACGCGCCTATGGCTGTTATATAAATGCCCGCGTGTACTACTCGAGATGCCACCTCAATCACCCGATTGAAATCATTGTAATCCAATCGAACATACATACGTATATGGGATTATTTAGATCGAGAGGTTCGGAAAACTCCCATTACTAGTGCTACCCATCTCAAACAGCGGTTACAAGAAGAATGGGCTCAAATTCCAGTATTATATTTTGAAAAACTGGTTTCGTCGATGCCGCAACGCTTGAGTGCTGTAATTCAAGCAAAAGGTTTGCATACAAAATATTAGGAAGCCGTTATTTTAGAATTTTTCGTGTTAAATTTTAGTTCTCAATGTTTACGTTGCTGTCTCAATATTTATGTTGCCTATTTTTTTCGTACCGGCTGTAATTTTTTTGTTTTATGTTTATTTTTTCTTTTTATTTTTATCATATTTATAATCAGCGGTGTTCATTTGTTCATTTTTCAATAAATTAGATATTTATACCTGCTTTTTTTCTCCGTATATCACCTGTTTCAATTTTTTTAAACCTTTGTCTCAATGTTTATGTTGCTCACTGTATATATTTGTGAATTTAATTTAATTTTATTATTTATGTTTTAACGATAATTCACAATATAAATGACGTTATGTATTTTATGTAATTGTGAATACTTTATTTGTTTCGAGTAATAAAATACCATTACTGTGTAACTCTGTACTCTAAGGTTATTTAAAATTTTTTTAAATGTACACATTCTCATTCCGTTCATCGAGAGATACAATCGTCGTTCAGTCGCGTTCATATTTTTTGTTTTACGCGGGTTTCAATCTAAACATGTGTTAATCGGTCTCACTCTGTTTATACTACTCGTATTATTTTATTGCGTCGTGAGGCAAAAGGCGATCGCCGAAATCGTCCGCTACATCTCTGTTGAATATTATATTTCGACACTTCGCTCGATGGTCTCAGTTGTTATCACTCCCATTTTCATTTTTGTTCAAAACTAACATCCCCGTCGTCATCGTTATTATTATTATTAAGTTTCGTGTACGTTACGATTCTCATCCGCGTATGAGACGGCTACGTTCGTTTCTCCGGCAGTCTTGCGAATCATAAAACTATCGTCGATTTAAAATGAACAAAAGGAAACGAACAAAAAAGCCGCATAATGCAGTATATAATAATTGCATTAAAATTAAACAAACACGTAGAATCATCAGCCGACCAAAAATGATCAGGATCGTAACCTGCCGGTCGATAAATTATTACTGGAAAATCAAGAATTAAAAAAACACATCAGGAAATTGCACGAGCAAATAGATAAGCTACTTTTGTTATCATCACAGTCTGTCAGTGGAAATAGCGAAATGCAGGTCAAAGAAGATAATACAACGTCGAACAAAAATGACTTTAAGCCAAGCAGATCACCACCTATTTTCGCCAAGAATGGAGTAAGTGACGCAACAGCAAAAGACTGTCGTATAGTGATAAAGTTAAAAATAACAGACCAAGAATTCCACCTATATTTGTAAGTAACGTGAAAAGAATATTGTTTCCTTAGCTAATATACTTATTAGTCAGAACGAAAACATTACTTTGCAAACACTTGCAAATGGTGATGTTAAAATAATGTGTCCTGATGAAAACAGCTATAGAAAAATAATAGTGGAACTAGATAACATACGGGCAACTATAAATCACGACTTACATGGGCTCTAGGGTTTCATTCTTACCAGTTAAAAGAGGAAAAACCTTATCAGTTCGTAATACGAGGACTACACCCTACTACTACCACTGTAGAAGCTATAAAACAGGAAGTGAAAAATTTAGGACATACAGTTAGAAATGTGGCAAACGTCATCATTAAAAAAACTAATATTATAAAAAACTTAGACGGCAGTATTAAAAGTAAACAAACCAATCAAATATCATTGCCCCTCTTCTATGTACAAATAGAACCGAAAGAAAATAATAAAAAAGTGTACGAAATCACGTGGAAGTGGAAAATTTAGGACATACAGTTAGAAATGTGGCAAACGTCATCATTAAAAAAACTGATATTATAAAAAACTTAGACGGCAGTAAATCAAATATCATTGCCCCTCTTCTATGTACAAATAGAACCGAAAGAAAATAATAAAAAAGTGTACGAAATCACGTATATATACTATACACTAAAGTTAAAATAGAACCACCACGGAAGAAAAAAGAACTTCCGCAATGCAAAAATTGTCAGCGATTTGGCCACACCCAAACATACTGCAGACGAAATCCTAAATGTGTGTTTTGTGGCGCCAATCACGCTACAAAAGACTGTAAGAAAAATAAAAACGAAAAAGCGAAATGTGCAAATTGTAACGGAGACCACACTGCAAATTGGAAAGGTTGTCCTGTTTATAAAGACAAAAGCGCTACAGCAACCAAGCCAAAAATGACAGCGACCCAACGAGTGCAACAGAAGTCAATTACAACGGCGCAAGTAACTGCAAGTCAACCTGTTACACCAGCTAAACGAAATGTTCAACAACAACTTGAACCTTTTGAAAATAAGGAACCAAACCTCGGTGATATTTCTAAATATTTACAGAAGCTGGAGGAACCAATTTCTAGGCTAGAAAATACATCAAACCATCCTCAGAAAACAAAGTCAAAGAACAGTAAAAATGACTGAGTCATCACTTCGTATAATTACTTGGAATGCTGATGGTCTCGTGAGGAAAAAACGCGAGTTCGAATACCTACTAAATTACGAAAACATAGACGTAGCCTTGATTTCGAAAGCACATCTCAAGTTAGGCACCAATCTGAAAATTAACAATTACACAGTATACCACACGCCTCCCCCTGATGGCGGAGGATGGCGTGGCACAGCAGTAATTGTTAAAAATGATATTAAACATTTTCAAAACATAGAAATACAAAAGAACAATATGCAGATAACCGTCATTACTGTTCAATATAATAACAGCGAAACTAATTTAGCCGCAGCGTACTATCCGCCAAGTAAAAGAGGACTTAAAATAACCAAAGAAGACTGCCTAACGGTGTTTACACAGTTAGGCAACGAATTCATTATAGGTGGCGATTTCAATGCCAAACATGTGGTATGGGGATCCCGCATAAATAATACAAAAGGAAAAACTCTACTTGAAGCATGTAATATCTCAGGTTGCAAATATCTGTCCGCAGGAGAACCTGGACCTATTGGCCAATTGATCGCAACAAGACACCAGACTTATTAGATTTCTTTGTATTAAAAGGAATCTCATGCAACTATGTGGAAGTAAAAAGCTACAATGATTTGACTTCGGACCATATTCCTATATTTCTTACCCTTAGTAATACGGTTATATGAAAACAAAAATGTCTAAACCTTACAAATAAATATACAGACTGGGACAGATTCAGAGATGAACTTGATCACAGAATCGATTTAAGATTGAAACTAAAAACAACACAAGAGTTGAACCTACAAAGTCAGTACTTCATAGAAACAATTCGAGAAGCTGCAACGAACGCAACACCAGTTCCTATAAACAGCAAAATAACTCGTGAAAACTGTTATCCTCTCGAAGTCAGGCAACTGGTTAAAGAGAGAAGAAAAACAAGACGTATCTGGCATAATACCCGAAGACCAGAAGACAAAAATACGATCAATCGAATAAGCAATAAATTGAATAGACTGATCTCTGAAATAAAACAGAAGAGTGTTGCCAACTACTTGGAAGAATTAAGTCCAACCGAGGACAAAAACTACTCCCTATGGAAAGCGACTCGAC
This sequence comes from Icerya purchasi, assembly GCA_039619475.1. Lineage (NCBI taxonomy): Eukaryota > Metazoa > Arthropoda > Insecta > Hemiptera > Monophlebidae > Icerya > Icerya purchasi. The sequence goes on from CM077116.1 coordinate 225,244,692, forward strand.
GCTTCAAACGACCAGTAGTGAGAATACCACCCGTAAAAGACGAAACTGGAAATTGGTTACGACGTTATGAGGAAAAAGCTAATTTATTTGCTAGACATTTGTCACGAATATTCCAGCCACACAGCATTCAATCAAAAATTGAGCAAAGTACCATAGAAATAGATAAACAAATATTAAACCTATTACTTCACTCGAAGTAGCAAAAGAAATAGGGATAACATTAATCCAAAAAAATCGCCAGGAGTAGATGAAATAGCAGCTCTAGTGTGTATTAAAAGAATTATCGAAAAAAGGAATAGTACTACTAACGTAGACATATTTAACGCCTGTTTACGCTTGGAACATGTACCTGAAAGTTTTAAAATAGCTCAGATTGTTATGCTCCAAAAACAAGGAAAACCAGCAGAAGTTGTCTCCTCCTACCGGCCGATATCGTTATTACCAGCAATATCTAAACTATTTGAAAAGTTGTTACTTAGGCGACTCAAGACACTAATACGTCTACCAGACTACCAATTTGGTTTTCGCAGTCAACATTCTACTGTTGACCAGATACATCGACGAGTAACCTCAATAATAGAAAGAGCATTCGAAGAAAAAAAATTTTGCTCGGCCGTCTTTCTGAATATCGAACAAGCATTTGATCGAGTATGGGGCATCAAGGACTGCTACACAAGTTAAGCACCAGACTACCCGTTAATTGATGTCGTCTACTGAAATCATACCTCTCAGACAGACAATTCCGTGTAGCTTATGGAGATGCGAGATCATCCTTCCATCCAATACAGGCAGGGCGTACCACAGGGTAACGTCCTCAGGCCTATTCTGTATCTTCTGTATACAATAGACATACCAACAACACCAAATACTGCGATTGCAATGTTCGCTCTGACGATACCGCAATACTGTCAGTAAGCAGCTCACAGACGGAAGCAACTAAAAACCTTCAGTATGCTTTAGACCGTGTATGAAACTGGACAGAAAATTGGAAAATCAAGCTCAATGAGCAAAAATCTATCGACACCACTTTCGCCCTTCGTAAATGAGATCCGCGTCATGTAGTGTTCATAAATAGACAACAAGTGCCAATCTCCGATTCAGCAAAATACTTGGGTGTGCATCTAGATGCCAAACTGACATGGAAAACTCACGTCGTTGTGTCAAAAGCTCAGTAGATTCGAGAAAAAACACGTGAAATGTATTGGCTTGTCGGACGACATTCCAAAATGAAACTTGAAAACAAAAGTCTCATTTATGAAACCCCATCATAAGACCGATTTGGACTTATGGGGTACAGATATGGGAATATACCAAAACATCAAATAGAAATATTATTCAAGTAGCCCAAAATAAATTCCTCCGTATGATAACCAATGTTCCGATGGTTTAGACAATACGAATCTCTACATACCGATTTAAGGATCAAATGGGTGGACGAAGTCATTAAAGACTTTGCCCATCGTCACGAAGAAAGACTCCATATGAACCCGGAAGCACTGGACCTTTTGCTTATTACAGAAGATGCAAGACGGCTTAAACGTTTTAAACCGAGCGACCTAGTCGTGTTTTTATTATATGTATGTGTATATAAATAGCAAAGAATAGTTATAGTGGACTATATTCCTTTGCAACATGTTAATTTACTTTTAGTTATAAATGTTACTTATTTAGAAATAGTTCTAAGATTGTAATAACCACATACAGTTCCCCCTTAAAAGGGCTGTTTTACAAAAAAAAAAAAAAAAAAAAAAAAATGTACATTCGAATTAAGCGGTTACGGAAGAAATCACACATAATAGTCAATTGAAATCAACTCTTCTATAAGAATTATAGAAGACTATCATCTGAGGGTCTAGGGCAGTGATGTGGAACCTATGACCCGCGGGTCATACATTGTGACCCACGCAGGCTTTTTAAATGACCCACGAGTATATTTCATATCTAATAAAAGAGAGAACAGACAATCAGAAATATTAAAAAAGTGAAGTATATAAATCTAATGTAAAATTTATAGAAAAATATTTCTAAGCAGACATTTTAGCTGATTTTCCATTGTCACTGCATTTGTGTATGATGTACAGAGTCATAAAACGTCGTGTTTCGCTTTTTTTGTTCTATCACGAAGCGTGTATAACACATGACAATTAGTTAAACTTGACGTGCGTGCATGTTCGTTGCATTGTAGAACAGGGAGATGTACCAGTGCTGAACTAAGTGACAGCCTTTCCTTACACATCTAGAAGTGTTTAATAATTCAACATTATTATTAATTTTTTAACATTAAAGTTGCTCATCTATTTATTCATGCGTATCATCAGGTACGTTAATAAGACATTTCTTCTTGAATTATTACAATTCTAAATATAAAAATATTTTGTAGTTAATGTACTAGGTCGGCGGTTAAAAAAATAAAAACAACGGATACAAGAGTTCCATATCACAAACGGAATTATGGTGTGATAAATATAGTGTGATTGAAAATAATAAAACGACTGTGTGTGTGTGTGTGCGTGTGTGTCTAATTGATAACGAAAAAGTCACTTAACGTACATAGAATGTAAAAAGTCATTTTGAAAAGTTGCATTCTAATCTCGGCTTTTTAACAGATGAAGAAAGTAAAACATATTTTTACTAAAGAAAAAAGAGAATCATTCACGAGCCAGTTTTTTGTAAAATCTTTTTTAGTTCCAAAAAAGTAACGTAATAGCTGCTAATTTTCAAATTGCCCACTGCATTACTCGCCACGGGGAACCTTTTTCAGAAGGAGGGTTTATCAGGCAAGTGTTTTCAAAATGTTGGTGCTACTTTGTTTTCGGCTTTGTAAAAGAAAAAGACTCAATTATGAATCGTATGAGTTACCCGATAAGTCGCAAATGGAATTAGAGATCGAGTAATAGAATTAGAAAGAAATATTTGTCCCGAACGAGACGACTTAAATTATACAGAAATGTATTCAATTGCTTTAGATGAGAGTAATGATTTAAATGGCTATGCACAATTAGCACTTTTTGCTCGATATAAATCTGACAATGTAATGAAAGAAGAGCTAATGAAACTGATAACGTTAAGAAGGAAGTGTTCTACCGATCTTGATATTTTTAAAAAGAATTTGATATTGCATTTAAAGAAACGGATATTGACCTACAGAGAGTTATTTCCATGACAACAGACGGTGCACCCAATATGGTGAGACAAAAAAACATTGGTTTTATCCGGTTAAACAAAATATTACACATTCTTTGATTGAATTTCATTGTACAATACAGCGCGGCAAGTTTTATGTGCCGAGCAAGGTTTAAAAACATTTTCCAATGTAATGCCAGTTGTAATAAAAGTCATCAACTTTATAAATAGACAAGAAGTCTTAATAAACGACAATTTGCACAATTATTACGAGTGTCAATATTCCGGGATTTTGACATACAATAATTTTCGATGGCTTAGTTGCCGGCAAGTTCTTTATCCTCGGTTTCTCATGTTATCAGAAGAAATTAAGTTTTTTTTTTTTTTTTGAATGAAAAAAATAATAGTTTTGACGAATTTTGCAAATATATCATAGATTGGTTAAATGATTTATAATGTTTTTACGCGACATCACTCAGCCATTTTAATGAACCGAATAAAAAACAGTTCATGGAAAAGGGACAAATTGTTTTAATGGTGTTTGAAAATATTAAAAATATTTATGACGAAACTTGATACTAAAGATTTAGAAATGAAAATTATGAAATATTTTCCTCGATTACAAAAACATTTTCAAAACGCAATAATTTTTGAAAATACGCTCGACGTTCAAGAAAATGCAATTAAAAAATATTCGATGATTATAAAGGAAATAATAAAACAAGCTTTCGAAGAGGAATTTAATCAGTTTAAAATTTTGGGAAATACGTTTTATTTTATTTCATGTCCACACAAAAAGGAAATTTGTAATGATGGAGTTAACCGAATTCATGTGACTCTAGGTATCCATGATTTAGAAATGGAATTAGTTGAATTCCAAAGCAGCATAGTGTGGAAAAATAAATTTGAAAACTTGATTTTCGAAATGAAAGGAAAAATGTCTGAAAGTAATACACAGCTAATATTGATCAGATACTAAAAATAGAAAGTATATTATATTAAACGTATGGGGGGAATATTCTTGACCAAATGATTTTATATCAGTGAAGAAACTTGCTAATGCTCTCTTTTAACAACGTTTGGCTCTACATATTCGTGTGACCAATTGTTTTCTTCGATGAATTTTGTAAAATTTATTAATAGAAATATAATCTTGTATATGAATTGACTGCGCAATGCGTTAAACTAATGAATACGGAATATGAACCTAATATTAAAAAACTATCTGAAAATAAAAAACAACAAATTTCTCATTAAATATACTTCAACTTTACTATCAACTTTAATGTTTATACGTGCACATACCTGTACACCTATATATCTATTAATAAATAATATTTCATATGTAATTTTTACTTTATTCCTTGTTCATTCGGGTATTCAATGTATGATGACTGTCGACTGGGCGTGCACCTAGCGCGATAATTTATGGTATCATCCTCTATTTATCCTAATATTTTCACGCCGATCGTTATTTTTTGCTGTTCACTTGCAAGAGTAAAAGTTGTAAAACAAAAAGAAAACGTAAATTTTTTTGAAGAATTTTATAAGTGAGAACGAAAAAGAAGTATTTTTTAATCATCCCCCTCCTCCTTTGCATGTGACCCACGGGATAGTACTAAAAAAAAAATTACGGACAAAATTTGACCAACTTCTCAGAAAGGTTCGCCATCACTGGTCTAGGGAGTGTGTTGTCAAAGCGAAGTCCGAAGAATAGAGTTTATAAAAATGGTTACCGATATGAATCGCATTTTTTATTATCCTAGCCGAGAGTTCTTTAAAACTACGAATGATAGATCTTGATTCGAAACGTATCTTGAGTTTTACTCTTTATACCACTCTTTCGGCCATTTCCCTATTTCCTTTTTTCCACGCACCAAGTTTTTTTTTTTATGTACCATTGATATGGGGTATTTTACTAATTAGCTTGATTAGAACTGAATCATCGGTGTTATCAATTCATAGATTTACGCCCCGGGGATAGATGTAACAGATATTATTTTGGTTTTATGTTAATCGAATTTTTCGCCTAGATGGTAATTTTTATATTACTGACATTAAATTCTAGTAATCTATAATAGAGATAGTTACATCTTGGGCGACATTTCGTTGTTTGCCTTCCACACAAAATTGATCGAGAATCGGTTTTACAATTATGTTCTAGTTTCTTTGTGCCATTTTCGAATTCTTTACTGTATTTGTTTGCAACTATACTTGCTCCTTGCGAAAGTACGAGTATTTATTAATGGTTTCATATATTCACAGGTTCTTTTATTTTTCTATAATCTTATTTATATTTAACCATGTTTTCCTGATATCCCCTCACCTGTGCTACTTTATAACTTCTTACAAACACACCTTTTTGCCGTCTTACATCTACATCCACTTGATTTTTTAACGGTTTGTACTTTTTTTCTTAATTCAATATTTTGATTGTTCTTTACTTTTTTGTACGATTTGTGTCTCTGTTTTTAATCATTTAAATTATTTTTCGAGTAATCCATCCTTTCTTTCTTTATATTTTCTCTTTTCTTAGCGTTCATTTTTTGTTTGCATACATTCTTTATATACTTTTTCAAATTTTTCTTTTACGTTCTGTATACATTTTCAGCGTCCACATCATTTATTTTTCCTTCCCGCTTTATGAGTTTTAGTTTGCTTTTCCCTTTATTTTCCATCAGAATACTGCTGTTTAATTCCATCAATTTTTCTCCGACTTTTCATTATATTATTAATTTTCTCTTCTGTTATTTTTTTTTTTTTTTCTTGAACACGTCTACAGTGTGGGTCTTAGCCCGGAAACGAATGAGGGAGAAGAATCGATCAAATATTGACAAAATAAAAAACTAAGGATCGGAACAATGGAGATCAGTGTTAAAATGATGAGATGTAAGAGGTACAATAAGGATTGGGGACCTTAAGTGACAATAGAACAGAATGTAGAGAAGGATGGACATTTAAAGAGGATATGGTTAAGATCGCAGACGGCTTCGTCATTAGGATAAAGAGGACAATTAGGGGAAAGTGCTAAAAGAAAACGAAAACTTGAGGAAGGAAGAAGAGTATGATTAAGACGTAAACAAATAATAGAGACGATAACGGAACGGTGAAACGAAGGAAAAGTCGTAAAACCAAGGACCGGTAGGAAGATTAGGTCAGGTGGATAGGTAGAAGGAAAGTTTGTTGGAAAAAGAGAAGAGGCATAAATATCTGACCAGAATCTAGTATGAAACTTTTTACATAATGAAAGCAAATTAAGGGCAGGAATTTTTGAGAAATAAAAGTGGGAAGACACAGCCATCTAGATCAAGGAATTTGCCATTTCATTACCCTCTATCCCCTTATGGATAGGGACCCAGAGCAAATCGATGTGGATAGAATGAAGTGAGAGAAGAGTGTGAATTAAAAAGCGAATACGGTGGATAAAATAGTCGGAGGAGTGAGCGGGGAAATGTGAGGAAATAGCTTTAAGAGCACACATGGAGTCAGAGATAATCAAATATTTGGAATAAGATTGATGAAAGAAGGCATGAGCGGGGGGCACCGGAGCAGCTGCCCCCCCCCCCCCCCCTAGAGCCTTGAAACTTTTTAATCAACTAGCCATGATGAGTATTCATAGGCGCGTAATAGAGAACAATTTGCCAGAAACCCACGAAAATTATGTTTTAATTAAGATTTTATTCTTGTTTAATAAAATATTAAGCCCCTTTACAAATTATAAATTTTATTTGTCCAATAACTCATATCCTCTTTCTATCATCTTGCCCCCTCCTGGCGGCTGGCAACTCTTCTTGCCTCCCCCCCCCCCGGCTCATCGGCTAGCGACGCCCTTGAAAGAAGGTATAAAGTATGAAACGTAAGGTGGCCACTAGCACGGCGGTAAAGATAGTAGAAAAAGAAGGAAGACCAAAAGACTTAAAGAAATTTATGTCCGGAAAAGTGAAAGAGGCCTCAACTCCATTAGGCCCCTTCGAACAATTTGTAAATCTGCGTTTCTTCTACCTTGTGTTTGTTTTTAGTGAATTATTTATTGTGTATATATAATCTATCCGACAGCAGTTCTACGTTATTCGTGATGGTATTTCTAATTCTGCGGGTCTATTCGTCGATATTTTGAGCTTTAGATCAATTTAATTAAAACTGAATCATCTGTGTTATCAATTCGTAGATTTGTCCCTCGGGGATAAATATAATACATATCGCTTTGGTTACTTGTTATTTGATGTTTTTTGCCTGGACGGTAATATTATATTATTAATATAAAATTGTAGTAATCTATAATAGTAATATAGCACAGTTTGAGAGGCATTTCATTGTTTTCCTTTTACCAAGCTTGTTTTGCTTCCAGTGAGGTAGGATCAATTTCAAACACCTTTTCTGTATTTTCCTTATTTCACTGATTTCCGAATTCCATAAAAGACTCTAGACATTTTTATTGCATAATACGTGGTGTTTCATATGACAGTGCCTGTTTTATTTTATATAAAACTGTAACTGTCTGTCTTATTTCCGAATTTAAACTTTGAATGCGTTTTTTCCTATTCAATGATTTATCAATATACGAGTACATGCTCCTAAGTATTTAAATTCTTTTACATTCTTTAACGGTTGAGTGTTGTTAGTTTAATGCAGTTTATGTAATTGTTATTATGAAGGATAACTGGTAGATCGTGTATCTTACGTTTAGTACTGCCCGTAATATGTAATAATTTTGACTTATTTGTATTTTTTTTTTTTTTTTTTTTTTTTTTGGGCGTCGAAAATTTATTTGTATCTATATGTAACATTCTATCATGTATCCATTTACTAAAATTATCTATATCATTTTGTAATCATTTTTCCGCCATCTCTAAATTTCTATGTCTAATTAATAAGGCCATATCATCAGAAAAAACATATACCTTTGCATTTTTAATATGCTTGTGTGATCAATTTGTGTAAATTAGAAAAACAATAGGTGCCAAAATATGGTTCCCTGAGCTACTCGATATTAAATAGTTTTTTCATTACTTTTATTCCCTGCGATTTTTACTAAGCTTTTCTTTGTTTTTATATAATTCTTAAACCACTTTAGTTGGTTATATTTAATGCCCAGATTTTTTAAGTTTTCAATAAATTAATTCACGGTCAACTAAATCAAAAGCTTTAGATAGGTCAATAAAGGTAATTATAAATTAGTTACCCACCGATAGTCCCACATTTATCTTCTTTACAATTGTTCTTAGTAATATTATCGTGGATCTTTTTTCTCTAAATCCGCGTGTCGATTTTCATAGAGTAGGCATAGAATATAGATTATTTTTTTCCACATAATTTCTTCAAAGTTGATCAAAGTAATGTTCTAAGATTTGAGCTATTATAGGTATCAATGTTATTGGACGGTGGTTTTCAAATTGATTTTATACCCATTCTTTACACATCGGTACCTCTTTTCAGTTCATCTGGAGTTCTAGTTTCCTTTATAGAGTAGTTGACCGTGTTATTATAGTTAAAATAGGAATAAATGTATTTGAGTTTTGTTTAATATCTTTAACCTTGATTTTGTCCCATCCGGATGCTTTATGAACTATTACATCGTTAATTATTGCTTCTGTTTGGGATTTATTTGCAGCTAGAATAAAAAAAGAAAACAAAGTAAAATTATCGGAGTTAATGTTTAGTAACTAAATGTCGCATTTTGGCCTATGTTGTTCTACCGATTGTATAAATCATGGATGTCGCCAAAGAGGGCAGCCCCCCCCCCTGGAGCCTTGAAACTTTTTAATCAAATACCCAATAATTTAAACAGATAGTCCGATTTATAATTCCCGTTCCGCGCGATGAGATCTGAAACGCATACGCACGCCTCCTATGCGTGTACTTGTCGATGTGTACACTATTCCATAATATTAGGTAAAGCTTTAAAAATTTCGATCGCTCTACCGTGCACGACGTGCACTATTGAGCGATCCTTTAGCAGCTTGAGGCGAATAAAAACCTGGTTGCGAAGCACGATGGCAGAAAATCGCCTCAATGGCCTGGTCATGATGAGTATTCATAGGCGCGTAATCACGGACAATTTGGAAGACTTTTATAATAAAGTAGTAAAACAATTTGCCAGAAACGCACGAAAATTATGTTTTAATTAAGATTTTGTTCTAGTTTAATAAAATATTAATCCTTTACAAATCATACATTTTATTTTTCCTATAACTTATATCCTCTTTCTATCATCTTGCCCCCTCCCTCAGCTCATCCACTGGCAACGTTAATGGTATAAAGTATTCGTTAAATTTTTCAGCTATTATTATAATGTTTGCAAAATGTTTTGTAATAAAATCATCTATTTTTGTTTTTTGTTTTTTTTTTTTTTTTTATTAACAATATTATTAATTATATTCCATATTATTTTAACTGTCATTGTTTGTTATCACTGTTTAACTTTGATAATTCTTCTGTTTAGTATTCCTTATTACTGTTTTTTAACTGTATTTCGGTATTTTGTAAATAGGTTTTTATATCGAATACTGGTTTGATTTCCTTCACTAAGTTGAAAATACTGGTCTTTATTTTCGTAAATATCTATATCTGCCATCACCAGATCCCTTTCTTGGCCTATTATTAACTACCTGAAAATTACATCTAAATTCATTATTTACAAACACAAGTATTCCTTCGTTATACCCTACTGGTCTTTGTAGTCCAATATTTGTGAAGCCTGCTATATTATATAAATTTAATTCATTCTTTCTAATATTTATTTGTGTTAATACAATGACACTTAAAAGTGTTCCGTGAATGTAAGTTATAAATTCATCCCAACCACAGTTCGTACACATGAAACAATTCGGTGTTAATTTTTAGTGTATTATTTAAATTTAATATGCTGTTTATATTATCAATTCATTTTTTTATATCATTATAGTTCATGCAATTATGTTTACTATGCTACTGTATTAATGAAGTCATATTTGAGAGGTACTTGATAATAATTATGCTCGAGTGGATGAAAAATTCGAGATGAATAGAAAAGACATTGGCACACATATAATCATTGCATAGATTTCATAATACTCATTTGAATAACGCAAATTTACTTATTCGATTAATAACTTAAGTACAAAGCAATATTTAAAATTTAGCTAATCTATACAACTAATGTCTGTGATTGTAAATCTATTATCATTATAAATATCGTATTAATTACATCAATTGTTTATATTCACTCTCATCTGAACATCGGTATTTATCATTCTGCGATAGATATTTGTTTCTTCTAACTATTATTACGTACTGTTTATGTGCAGCTGTAGTGTTCGAGAATACAAACAACGAAATATACATATATCGACTAGGGATTGCCCATCTATAATAATTAGTAATCTTTGTCAGTGCCATGCCCTTTACCTGTAGCACTGACAACTTCTCATCGCTACTTGTGCAATCCTCTACTACCCTTTCTGCTACTGATAAGCCTCTCTCTTTGTACCATTTGCTTTACGCTCAGCTTCATATATCTGATTCTAAACAATAATATACTTGGAGAATAATGTCACGTTATATGTTCTGTCCTTGTTGGTTTTGCTCACTCCGAAAAGAATCTCAAGATATAATTTCTCACTGCTCTTTGTCATTTTTTTACAGTAGCAATGCCTTCCGTTACCCAATAAGAATGCATATCGTTACGATTATTAAAGTTTTTTCGATATGTGTGGTTAAAAAGGAACGTTACCATTTTAATTAACTCTTTTCAAAGATTTTCTGAGGTTTTCATTTTTTTTCTACGCAGTATAAATTCGGCAAGAAGTGTTTAAATTTGACTTAAAATTTTTACTTCGGCGAAAGAAGTTAAGGTAAGTAATGCAATTTGCCGGTTTCATATTCTTAGTAAAACATTTTTTGCAGATTTAAGTGAAAGAGTTAAAGCCTTTCCTTGCACTCTTCTGACTACGTTCATGTATACAATATTCTATGTTTCCTCTCTTCATTGGCGCACTCAAGGGGGGGGGGTGCCACGGGGCCATTGCTCCCCCCAAAATGTCTTCGAAATCTTAATTTCGTTTTGTAATGTTGCTTTACTTAATTTTTTTTTTAAAAAAACATACATATTTACTTTTTGCTTATATTACCAGTTTTACCTAATTTTTTTAAAATAAAATTCGTATGCTTACCTAATTTGTGCTTATTACAAACATAATGTTACGTTTCTATTATTATTATTTTTTTTTAATAAAATTGGTCAGTTTTGTAATTTTTTAAAAAATAATATTCGTTAATTTTGTATTTTTGTATTTTTTTTATTTTAATTTATAGACCACGGAAATAGTTAGGTACCTAGTCAAGGTACCCAGTTACCCCACCCCCTAACTCATTTTCTAAATTCTAGCCCTGAACAAAAAAAAATCCCGAGTGCGCCTTTGCCTCTCTTGGTCAATATTTAAATAAATTTTGTAGTATTCACACTCTTAGAGCATGCAATGTACGGTTTTGTTTATGACGGAAATATGATTTTTTTAAAAATGTATTTTTTCATGCATTTTTGACGTATACGAGTGAATCGCTATATATATATATATTCACTTTTTTTCTCCTAAAACGTTACATATATTGTAATAAGATGACAAAGTACCGACCAAATGGATTGGCTGCCCTGGTTAATTATGTTATTCTTCCGGTGGGGTTAATATGAAATTCTCTTACGTTCTTGCATAATGAAAGTAGCGACAGACATTTCTATGCAAACCATAAATTAAATTTATTAGCTTTGTATTAATAACAACGTTATTCTTAGCCCGACCACCGCTAATTTTTCTGCCCCAAAATGTGACTTTAAATACAGATTTATTTTTTTTGTCGCGCAGTCGAAAAGAATGACGCTGTCAATTGTCCTCGTTCTACACAAAGTACAGAAGTGATAGAACTGGTGGCCCGAAGGCGTACCTAGGCGGGGTCAAGGGGCGGAACCTCTTGAGAGGCACGAAAGTCCGAGTTTACATATATATATATATATATATATATAAAATTGAAAATATTTAAGACATTGTAAAACCATTGGACGAAAAATACTTCTACAAAAAATGTAATAAACTCTTATCTTCTATAATTATTTACAGTGTACAAAATAAGCTTAACTTCGTAACTATATCATTTATAATATCTTAATTAAACGGATTATGTAATGCCTGTTCAATATTAAAATCAATATTGGTTGAGGAAATAAAGTGTAATTTAAAGTTTACCTTTTTTTCATCGTCGTTGTCAAATCTGGTTGTTTGTTGACTATCGGGATCGGACAGTAAATATCTCAATTTAGTTATTGCTTCCTTATAAAAATTCGAAGTATTGCTTGACATGGTCTACCGAGTTTTACTGTTAAAATTTTTTTGTTCGTTCACTTTTAGACTTTTGTAGAGTTATTCAGTTGTAATTTCCGCTGGTCAGCTAAAATTAATATAATAATAAAATAATATAAAAAATTGTTTGATTTTAATATAGGATAGAAAAAAAAAATAGCATACCTTTATTGTAGAATTACTTTATGAAACCTTTGAAAAAAGACAGACTACCTAGTGAAACTCGTGTACGCGATCATATATTGAAAAATGAGATAAAAATTAAACAAATTTAGTAAATATCCATTCCACCGTGCAAAATAAGTTTGAAATTAATTTGGTTCATTTGTATTACGCTGAAGGGTGATATACTGTTGATTTTAAATTGTAGCACCTAATTATGTACCGATTAGAATAAAGGCAGATTCTGTGGCCTAAGTTTCGACCATACAAAATAATTAATTAGAAATATTCATCAATGTTACTCTTGCAAATATCAGGTACCATACTTATTTGATAACGTTAGGTCTGTTTTAAGTTTATATATCGATATCGAATCTAAAGAAAGGAATTAATGTAGCCATGATGCAAGTCAGACGAAGATACGTTAACACTAACTTACATGAAATAGATGCTTCGAAACATCCTGAAACATGCAAAATACTATTGAAAAATTTATATACACATCGAGGATTGTGTAGAGTAAATTTTCATACTTATGGTATGACAACTATGCCAGTTATATTCAATACTATTTTATGATAGATACTATAATATTTACCAAGCACAAAGACATATTTTGATGACGCTATTATACGCAGAACTGCGTCACGCTTAAACGTATAAGAAAGACAAAATTCCGATATAACGAAAATAAATTCTAACTTTTTGTAACAAAAATTTAATGTTTACGATATGAAATCAGAAATGGACAAAAAAAAAGATGCAATTATGAAAAGATTAAATAATTTAAAACTCCGACGTTTCTTAGGCATGGTTAGGTAACACTACCATTTTGATTTAGTTTATCACCATTTCTTCGATCTTGCTTTACAAATATTAATGATTCTATTACCAGCATTACCTTCTTCTGTTCCCCAAAATCAATTACCATCACGGTAGGTTACTGACTCCCCAACCAGGAGTCGACCCGCAACGTGTAATATCCCGTTCCAACTTCACTCATGGCAGACATAAAAGCCGAGCGTTTCGAACAGAAATGTCTTGAAATCTAATATTTACTTTTCTCAGCACACGTACACATTTCCTAATCTCCATAATGCATACCGAATTCAGTTTCTAAACACTCCTCTCCTACTATCTCTCTTTGTTATTACCCTCTTCACCGTCAACACAAAATTAGATCTTTGCAAAATGTACCGCATTCTTAAGTGGCTTACTCTCTTCAGCTTCCCACAGACACCATCTTAACTAGATCAGGCTATTACAGATTACATTTTTTTCCTTTCTCTGGTTTTCTCGGCTCGTCGATAATCGAGATTACCCAACAACATAAGATTCATGCAAGGAAAGGAGACTTGGAGCACAGAACTACAAAGGAGAAAAGTACATAGCAGCCAATAGAAATATTTCAAGCAAAAATTCATGAGAAAACACTCCGCCTGGAGTAGATTCAAAGAAAACTAATGGATAAAATAAGGTAGAAAGTAGGAGAAGCGTTAAAGAGAAAGGAAGAAAGAGAAACAACGGTGAGTTTCGCAGTTCTAAAACTTATTCGCGTAGGTTGTGAGGTTTTTGCGATTAAAAGCTACCACCACTACAACTCTGGCGGGTAGATGACATTAAGAGTAGTTCCCGTACTGAAACTATAAGCATCACGCTCGTGATGCATGTAGTGTGTAGTTTCATAAAAGCTTCCTGAACTTATTACCGGTACTATAAAAAGCACAGAATAAAGTATAAAGAAACAGCAGCAGGAGCGAGACCTCATTTAACATTATGGCCACAACTGCGACAGCAGAGCTCACAATATCGACGGGAAAAGAAGAGTACATAAATAACCTACTCTCAACCATTAAAAGGTGTTCTGTCTCCATTCCCCTTTCCAACCGATCTGACCTGCCTAGTGAACTCTTACGCTCCTAAAGAACTCCAAATCACAATAATCAACATTGTTTTTTTACTTCTATAAACATTAACCATAACATACCATATTAGAGGCTGAGGAGCTATAATCAATTCTAAAAAGAATGATCTATAGAACACGTTAAGGCGAATCGCTAAGAAGAATTACTAATAGATTGAGCAATTGATTTTTTATGTCCCTTGGATGTGTGTTTAAACCATGCTAGTTTTGACCCTAAATGAAGATTTAAGTATTCAACCTGGCAGGCCATCAGAATCGAATCACGATGTAACAAATGGTTAGATCGGGTGAAAAGAACTGTCTGTGTATGAATGTACAAGATATAAATTTTGAAGTTAAAAAGTCTAAGCCAAGACCATAAAAGGGTTTCGTTACAGACACTATAACCATAGACCGATTTTCTTGAACACTATTTACGATATCCTTATTATTGGTATAAATAATGAAGTTTTTTCGTAAATACACTAAGTTCGATGGAATTCGCTTACAAAAAAATTAATATGCACATATATACGTATATATATATCTAATATCTTTAAACGAGCAATTCTTGTTATATATATATATATATATATATATATTTCGCGTATCTCGGAAACGGCTCTAACGATTTGAATGAAATTTGCACACTGCGGGTATTTTGGGTCAATAAATCGATCTGACAAGGTCTAATCCATATCAAAATTCGGTTTCGCGAGTTATAAATGATATTTAATGTTTTCAGTATGATACGAATCAAGGTTGGTGGCACAATCTTTCGACAACGATGTAATAGATAATTTGTTCTGCCTTCAGTATTATTTTTTGATTTTCGAACGTCGTCGATTACCGGCTTTGATAGTGTCTTTGTGTACGGGGGGATTCGAGTCAATACTGATAGTGCAAAGCAATAAAACATATAGTCGGCAAAACAGGCGAGCGGATAATTCCAGATACCTGGAAACGGCGAGGAACGAATAAGCAAAAAAAAAGGACATTGGTCTTGGCTCTCAGCGATCAGCGGGCGGTCACATAATGGCGGTTCGAAAACCATGCGTTACGCATGCAGTAAAAATATATATATAACAAAAAACATAAACGAATCGAAAATATCGTAACAAACAGTTCGTTTTTTTTTTGTTTTTTTTTTTTTTTTTTGTATTAATTTTATATTTAAATAAGAAAAATAAAACTGATTTTTAATAGCTATTAACAAAAAAATAAAAAGAAAATTGGTTAATAAACAAAGAAGGACTTAATATTTATATGCAGATATTAAATGTTTTGCGTATTTATATATTTGTTTGTGAAAGCGAATTACTGAGAATATTTTGTGCACATTTAAAAAAACCCTTTATGTGCAGTATACCCTTATTATTATATTGTGCAGTGATTTAGTCGGAAATTTTTTCAAATTGGTTGGAAAACAGCTAATCACAAATAAAATTATAAGACGTTTTTTATTTGTATTTATAACGAATAAACCCCGATAGAGATAAAGCTGACGACCCTATATACCTAAAATATAATTTTTCTAATAAAAAACGTATAGAAATATATTCATAACAGTCAACGTGTGCAGTCATTGAAAATATTTTCCAACCATCCGGAAAGCGAATTAGAAGGACCTCTACATTTTTGTTACGTTCAGTATTGAAAAGAAAAGTTGTATGGAAAGAGGCTTTAAATTCATAAATGTGTTGAGTTTTAAAATATTTTATGTTTTGTGATTATGTATAAGATTAAAATAAAGTTAAGAAGTTACAAAAAAAAAATACCGAGTAAAGCTCGGTCACTCAAGTACTATATATATCTATATACATATATATATATATATAAAATAGTATCGAGCTGAGTATTAATCCTTATATAAGATCTTTGTAAGACTACATGAATACAAATTACTGGTTTGATGTTTGAGAAAGAATAGTTTCTTATTAGAAAATAAAATACAAATAATTCTGGATGAAGTGACAGAAGTAGGGATTGATACGCCGTCAAATGTGCCTTTCACGTCTAAAAAGGAACAAAATAAATGATAAGTAAATATTTTAATAAATAGATGTGAAATACAATCGGATGTGCCCGAACCTGACCTGAAACCAAAAACATATATTGCGGAAACAACTTTTTGATTTCGGCGCATTAAAAAAGTCTGTTTGCCTAATTTTTGAATAGACCTCGCAAGTAAATATGAACACATTCTACTAGGAGGAAGACTTTTTTCATGCCAGAAATCATTAAAAATAGTATTTTTTGATATCATCAAATTCGGGGGCGGAATGTATCCCATTATTTAAGGGGGTAAAGCAGTTTGTTGAATAATAAAATTATTAATATCCATTTTAATAAAACACGCTTAAGGGGCTGCTTAAATAAGCGATAAAAATAAAAAATATATTTTTTAAACAATAAAACTAAAATTCAAGCGAAACATTTTAGCAATAGAAAATAAAAATAAGATAAACGTAGAGAAATTTTCTATTTTTAGAGTAAGGAATTCTTACATTTCTGAATCTGTCTCTGCGTTATGTATAATCAAATTGTTTTTTCAAATGTTTTCTAGTATATTCATTTATACTTAATTTAAATGCTTTTTATTATGTTTTTTAATTTTATTATTTTATCACTATTACCCTTATCGCTTTCGAAATTTCAATGCTGGAAAATGCTTTTTTTTTTTCCAGTACCGATGATTAAAAGTAGCTGGTAATTTTTAAATTTTAAGTATAGTAAAATTTTAAATGATTGAAAAAGCTATCGGTGAAATATTTTTCGATTTTCTTCTGTGCTCGACCTCTTCGAATCAACAGTTTTTAACAGTTTAGCGTAATGATGATAATATATCGAAAAAATTTAAAATCCGCCTATCTATATCTATTTGCAACAGTGTCGTCATTAGGTAAGGACCCGCTGAAGCCGGGATCAGAAATATTCATTACTTTAAACTTTATCGATTTATTATATGTTGTATTACTTTTATTATGTAATATCTATGATTTTAAATCGGGGAAAAAAAGAAAAAAAAAATTCCTACAACGCTCTAGCTACGAAATGAAGTGAAATATATTGCTCTCATAATAAATTACGAGAAAGAATTCGTTTCCGTAAACGCTAGTGATGTAATTTTTAAGATTTCTTTTCATATTTCTCTTGTAATTATTTGAACTGGACAAAAATTACAAAATAACTACAACTTTTCCCATCTAAGGTATAATTTTTATCGAATTGTTTACGTAGTACGTATGTAGAAATTAGTTTAATTTTTCGTTAACATTTTTAAAATTTCGTTATTTTTGTAAAATTCGATGTAATTTAAATATAAGCTTACAAAAGCGTGTATATTAATTTGCTGGAATTTCGAAAAGCTCCTATTATAAAAAAACAGCACTGTAAGTTTAGTATTAAAATTAACAAAAACTGACTCATTACCTGAAATAATAGTTGCGCATATATTTTATTCCTTCTCAAATTTATTATGCTAATATTCTCGTATTCTAGAATTCTTCTTTGTACTTTGTTCTGAATCGGATAGGCCTTTTCCGCGTCGATTCCTCCTCGTCACATTTAATCGTTTATACTATCGAACAACCGGCTGTTTATTAAAAGCAGCATATTAATGTAGAGAGATATTTTAATGTGTTTTTGGAAAGATTGCGTGTTTCTCGGGTTACAATAAAACGCCAAACGGTGAAATAACTTTTTAAAATTGTTATTATTGTCGCTTTTCACGTCATCACACTGTGTCGTTCATTGCGCTGTTCAGGTCGATTTGTGTAAATTAGTTCGTTGCTATTGTCGATTGACTATAATAGTGGAAAATAAGACCGCCATACCGACTTCTTCCCAATCTACTCTCCGCTTCTTTATCCAGTTTGTTCTTCTGTACGAAAAACAATTTGTTTGCCGAAATATAATGGAACTATCGCGTGATTAATAAATTTCAACATCTTTAATATCGAAATCACACAGTTTACATAAATGGGAAATTATTCTTCATACACATATTTATACGTAACAGCTGTACTACTTTTGTATTGTTCTTTCTTTAATTTCGTTTCCTTTTTACTTTCTATAGACTTAAAGCTTGGTACATTCGAATAAAATGCAATGTCTACTTGACTGTTTGACTTTATCCCCTACCAATCCTTTCTCCATCCCTCATTTTTCAACGCCACTTCACCCCTACTCTTTGCGTACATACACATACATATATACATACATATACATACACATATACATATACATACACATATACATATACATACACATACACATACACATACACATATACATATACATACACATATACATATACATACACATATACATATATACACACATACGAGGTGTGATCAAAAAGTAATGAGCATTTTTGATTTTTTCAGAAAGTATTTACCTAATCATCAATATTTATTCTATCCCCTCAAAAGTAGTCCCCCTTTTATGCCACTGTAGTTGCCAGTTTAAGAAACACTGTTAGAACGCTTCTTTAGGTATGCTGTTGAGCTCGCTCTGCGATTTTGCCTTTATCTTACAACTATAGTTGAAAAACCTTGTCCTTTGAGTGCCTTCTTGACTTTGGGAAATAGGAAAAAGTCATACGGTGCCATTTCCAGGGAATAGTGTGCTTGCGGAATTACAATGATGTTATGTTTCGCCATGAACTGTTGGATAATCGTTTTTTCTAGACTGCTTTACACAAATTGCGTAAAACTGGTAAGTAGTATTCCTTTTTGACTATACGACTAGTCGGTAAAAATTCGTAATGAACTATTCCATTCCAGATGCAGCATGCCCAAAAATTTCTCATTATTTTTTGATCATTGAACACCGGCGATTACCTATTCGTACATTTTAGCTGAAGAGATGTAGATAGGGTACTAGGCAATTGTTACATGCAACGCTAATGTAGATGCAAACACTTGGAACTAACTGTAATTGCTTATTATCGCGATACAAATGTAGTCCCGTGTGTGCTTATTTACTTCCACGTGACTATTAACGATTAATTTAATTATTTATTATTGTGAAATCTGTCGTCGTCGTCTGGCATCGAATTCAATATTTCTGTAACGCAAGTCGAGTGCTCTAGTAATTAGGCTATCGCGACGACATACATACATACACACATTCGTGTATATATACGTATACATACATATATATATATATATATATATATGATATTAATGTCTACAATCATACTGTTCCGGAATATAGAACCCTAATAAGTACACCTGAATTTTAAAAAAATCGACCCATTTGTTCACTAAACTTGTAAACTATCAAAATAGACGGAATTGCGAATACAGCGAACAACCAAAAATTGCATATAACAATATAGTGATCTATAATATTTAGGGCCCGGCCCGTCGTTAGGTGAAAAGTATAAAATACAAGAGAACCAAAAAGAAATAATCAAAAAATAAAATTATTTTACATAAATTTTCCATTTTTAACACGTGCAAAGATTTCCCCATACATTTTTAACTCTGCCATTTTTAAAATAGTCACTTTGTCGATAAATTCCGCCTCTTTTTTTCTGCGTTTCTGAATCTGCCTCTACCATATATATAATAATATAATCAAAATCTATTCCATCTTAGTGGTTTTACTATTAGCAATGGGCTAGACCCGAAAAAGGTTACTACAAGACATTCTAGTTGTTTGCTATATTCACAATCACATCTATTTTCATACACATAAGTTGAGCCTAGCAAAGCCGGTTCTTGAAACACAAAATTTTCAAAAACGGTAAAAATAAAACAAGTTCCATTGACATCCTCTCTCTCTCTCTCAATGATGACGTCTCTGACGAAAAACGGCGAAGAACGAAAATCTGATCTCACCAGCGCCAAGTAATCGCTATAGTAATCTCAGTTTTCAGTATAATTTTCACGAAAGAAAGAAACAAGGTGAAAAATTGAAACGGAAAACGAATTAGGGTAAAGTCCGTGTTTTGTGAATGCCTAATGAGGAGCTAGACAGCGGATTTTATCTTCGACCCAAAGAATATCGCAGCACAACCGAATTGTTTCGGAAGTCGGATCGAATATTGTGCGAGAAAACACGTTCGTTAATTCACGCCGGTATCTGTTTGCGAGGTAGTCCATCCACGGGTGGCACTATCCGCATACGATAGAACACTGGCTGCACGATTCCAAGGTGAACGAGCGCCAGTTCTCTTACAACGTCTGTTAGCTTGTTGTTCACCTGATATTTCGAATGTATCGCTGTTGGCTAATTCGATATATTAGCGGCAACCGGCATTCTGGAATCTCTCTTCGGTGAATTTGGTCACTAAACGTGAACAGACTTTAGTTCGACACCTGTGACCGCGCCCATGGCATCAAAAATATTAACTCGTTTTGACATTATTATAGTAAAGTTATTTTACTCCTTACATTGTGACGAAACAGGCGAACGATGACTTGTTCAAACGGCTTGAACTTTTTCATTGCTGAACGTTAATGCTATCGGTCACGTCGAATTTCACTTAATTTGATAATTAACTTTTTCAGTTCTTATTATTTCTTCTTCTCTTTTTTTTTTTTAACGATTTCGTTGGTTTTTTAGTACGGCCGCACCGTAATAGATAAATATAAGATTGCCGAGCAGGTAAGACCCGTAAAGATATTTAAATAAAAATCCGGTTTCGAGAGATTACAAATAAGATGTGTGAAACTCGTGATTAAACCGGCCGTTAAGACAGATTAACGAGAACACTTGAAAAAAAGCAGCGCAAAAATTAAAAAATACTCGACGAGGGTTCCCTGGAAGACTTTGCTCGCAATATCAATCTCCTCCCCACATCACAAGTAGCCGATCTGTTTTCTAATCCTCATATTCATTCATCATTCCTCTTTGATTTCATCTACCCGATTTTCGCCGTCCACCACATTCGTTTACCATCTCTTTCCCGTGTACAACTTTCGTCGACTTTGTAATAAAACTCTTCTTTATTCTTTTTTTCTCCTATTTTCTATTATTCCTTCCTTTACGTTCTTTATTTTATTAAAATTCAGTACTAGATCAATTCATCCGTCCGTAACTAAGCACGAAATAAAAGATGACCCCCAATGAGAGCTGTAGAATTGTTTCCCCGGGGAAAATCAATTTTTATAAACCCACTATATTTCAAAATTCAAACAGTTACGGTTATAAGAAATCCGTCGACAATCATAAGCTTGATGGATTTAAATTTAAGATTGTAATTACTATAATAAATACACAGCATTTCTAATTTCTTCTTCATGCGCGTAGGGGTTCTCTTTTAAAACAAATAGGAGCACGAGAAAATGGGATATATCAATATCTCTGGTCGAATAATGAAAATAAATGAATAAGGTTGAAGTGCGCAAGATAATTTTAATATAACCGATTCGATCTAAGCATTTATTATGTGCGATTAAATTGATGCACATAAAATACGCTGGGAAGTTCTGTGGGTCAATATCCCTATTTTAATAAAGTAAAAACATACAAATGAATATCCTTGCTCAACCATGGTATTTTCGAGTATTTTATTCATCATCGAGAAGTATCTGTGGATCGATTAATTGCGCACAGAGTTTAATAAGCTCCCCGGCTTTATCGGATAGAAAGGCTGTGACAGATAATGTTTTCCTAAAGTGTTTTTCCCACTTATATTTTCGATCTCCATTAGCCGTATTAATTATATCCTTTCATTATAACTTATTGCGTAATCTATGATTAATATGATTAATAGTTTAAGAAGTAATATTATTTTTATTTATTTATTTTTTTTTTTTCTTTATCTTTTGGGCGCGCCAGCGGCTTTGACCCAACAACTACAGAAATTATGGAAAGGGTTAAATAGAGAGACGATTAGAAATAGAGCTTAGGAAAGATTGGAGTACAGGGATTATATCTGGAGATGGAAAGAAAAAAACAAAGGAAGAATTATACGAAGCAGGAAGACCCAGTGCCAAGATTTTGGAGTACAAAACAGAGCGCTCAGAATCAAGGACAGGGTATTCCAAGAAGATGTGGTTTGCAATATATAGTAGAGGAGAAGTGGAACTATGAAGGGGACAATCGCGGGAGGAGGACAGGGAAAAACGAAAACGTGAACAGGGTAGAAGGGAGTGATTAAAACGCAGTCTGATTAAGGAAACGATCGCGGAGCGTTAATAAGGATAGGATTGAAACCACGGCTGACAACAGGGAACCGGCTGAATTTGAAGATATTGAGAGGCGGAATTAGAAAACAGAGAAGGATAGATGTCCGACCATAGTCGGGAATGATTAGCTGAGGAAAGAAGAAGGATGTCCGAGGTAGGAAAATTACAGAGTGCAGGACCATCACCCAAAAAAGGTCAATAGTAATGGAACGGGATGAGAGTAATTGGATATGAGAAAACGAATTAAGAGAATAATAGAATTGGAAGAATGAGAAGGAGAAGAAGAAATGGTTTGAAGAACACTTTTGGAATCGGAAACAATGAGACTTTTTACTGATCCCTCTTATGGATGAAATGAACGAGACTGCGCGTAAAATGGAGATAGACTCCGCTGTGAAGATAGAACAGAAGGAAGCGAGCTTGAAGGATTCAGAGTGATGCAGTGAGAGGGAGGTAAACGCGCCGCCCATCCCGTTCTCATTTTTAGAACCGTCAGTGAAGAATGTTAGATGAAGGATATATTAATAATAATAATAATAAGTAAATAAAAATGAAATTTAAAAATAATAGACAATTGACGAAATTTCAATTAAAGTCCCTCTCCAGAAAAAACCTAATAAAAGATAAAATAAACGAATAAATTGGAAATAATAATTTTAATTACATACGTACACTTATTGCCGCCTGAATTTAACCTTTTTTATTTATTTATTTTTTGAAAACGATTCTGTCAATTCATTGATTTTTGCTACGCGAGGTTGTCATTATTTTCAAGCTATTAGCTAATCACACTTGGCTCCTATCTTTCCGTTATCATTTTCCTTTTTTTCCCGCTCTGTACTTCCCTTTGATTCTTCCTTAATACGTAACCCCCATCGTATTTTCTGTGTACGCTTTTTCCTATTAGCTAAATGGAATATTTTTTGTACTTACCTATTGAGGCTTGGACTTTCTTTTTTTTTTTTTTTTTTTATTTAGTTAACAGTAGTACTTATTGCCTTTCGGCTATGACCACTTAATTTAAATTAATTAAAGATAACGCATTAAATCCGTATAAATAAGGCATGTAGGTATATTGTCTCGGAGAACATCCTTCAAATCTTCCGTGGATATATCGCTCTGTATTTTACAATTTTCGTACTTCTTACACTTTATTAATAGGTGATGAACAGTCCTGGGTTCCTCATAGAGTTCGCAGACTGGAGGTTTACCATCTCCGAAGATGTACGCATGCGTTAGCGGGGTATGGTCAATTCCGAGCCGGGCACGTACTTTTTCATACATGAGACTTTCCTGTGCCGTCCTCCTCAGAGGATAAATGGTGCTTTTAACCATGCGCAATTTATTTGCTGGATCAGCGCTAATCCATCTTTCATTCTATTTCCGTAGTGCACAATCCATGGTGATGGAGCAAATCTTTTCCCGTGGCAGGTGCTGCAATTTAGCCACGCCACGGTTTAGGTCTGCTAAATCTGCTCAAACCCTGGCAGTCACAGAGCTCGTACCTGAGGGGTCCATTAACGCTAGATTGGGATGATTTATCCTCGTCAGCTTTGTTTCTCCATAGTTTATCGTAAGCATCTGCCTTCGGATTTGTAGCGGCGGTTCACCTGCCAGTGCTAGTATGGTGAGTGAGGGACTAGTAGGATAAGCACTTAACGCTTTTCGTACTGCAGTGTGGTGTATTGTATCCAGCTTCCGAACAGTATACATCCATAGTCCATCTTTGACCGGATAACTAGCGGTAATCATCAGCTATTTTGTATTCCTACATTTTAACCTTTCCTTCCGTACTAATTATTCCAATCATTTTTTTCTTTTTTTCCTTTTTTTTCTGTTAATATTCGATCGAATTAAAAATTAAAACCTCCAATAAATTTATTGTTCCGAGTTTGAACGGTACGTTTGTTGGCTAAAGGCATTAAAGATAAAATGAAATGTTTTTAAAAAAAAAAAAAAAAAATACCAACTTCAAGATGTGTTATAAAAATTTAATAAAAACGCACTAAAAAGTAACAAATAATTCAATAAAAAATACATTTCAGAGTGATATACCTTAAGTGGTGATATTATCGTAATTCTTATACAACATTAATACTTATTAGAGTAAGCACCAAATTAAAATTACAATATCTAGGAACAATTTAATAAATATTTAATGCAGTTTTTATTAATTATTATTGTAATATGAATTTGATGGCGACTCCAAAAAGTTAATGTTGCATCAGAATTACGACAATATCATCTTATGTTATATCACTCGGAAATATATTTTTTATTTCGAATTATTTTTCACTCACTTTTTAGTGCATTTTTATTAGATTTTTATAATACATCTTGAAGTCGGTATTTTTTTTTTTTATCATTTTATTTTATAATATTTATAATTATACTTAAATTGTTTCCTCACTAAAAGTCAACTTTTTCGTCACACTATTCTTCATTTTCGATGTTTAAAAAAATCAATTTCTTTATTTTAAACTGTATTTCCACGATAAAAACATCAACATGTATAATCGCTTTCTTTATTCAAAGCTCCATTTCCACGGTAATTTGGCAAATTAATAGTATTTTGTTATAGTAATAAAAAACAATAAGAAAAAAAATGTTCCAAAGGGACCGCGCTTTTGGACGTTTTTTAATAATTAGTTTATCTCGTCGGTACGTACATGGTACCACCCCTAAATGGTATACTTTCTAATGGACAAAGAATCAGTAAATACGATTTGCCGCCTGCGTTTTGAACATAGTTTGCTTCCTTCCTCGTTGTTCCGTTATTCTCTTGTGCCTTCTCCTTATTATACATTGCACCCTCCCAGCAATCAATGTGTTTCTGATCCCGATCATATAATGTTTTCAGTTATTCTTAATTATCAACTGAACAAGCTTCTTTTTATTCCTTCCTCGTACAAACCGGTATTCCCGCTCCATACTGTGCTTCATTCATTCTCTCCCTTCCTTCTCCTTCGGTTATCCTAGCTCTTAATTCCTTTCTGTCGGCTATCTCTGATCGTGTAAGGATCTGAGTCTCTCTTTTCCCTTTGTTCCACTGTTCTTGGGCCAATATCCATGTTGACGAACCCATTAAAAAAAAAAGTAAAATTGGTCCGTGCGAATATAAGTTATGCGCGAGCAAATTCAAAAGAAAAAAAAACATTTGCGACGAACATATAACAACCTCCTCCTTTTTAGAAAGTGATAATAAGCCGTTGTCTGTCCAGCCGATTTTTTTAATTTCACCAACAAATGAAAGACGATACTAAACGATCAAAAATGGGCCGGCGTGAGGCAGTGTCCCCCTCCCCCCAAAATATACCTTTCGTCCCTTTAGTATGCTTCTTTTTTTATTCTTACGGATTTCTCGCCTGGGAAACTAACTGGTAGGCCAAAAATACTCCTATTTCCTTTAATTGTATCTTACTCGAATTTAATAATGAACGTTGTTTAAAAATCCCGCATTAATTATAAGAATGAAATTTCAAAGAATTTTCTCGAAGAATGGAGTAAACTGTGGTCGAGTCAAACGACTTCACTTTAGTCTATAAAGTCAGCACCTATCTCTGTGGTGGCTGCCGTTCCCCACCTCACGTAAGAAATTCTCAATTCTACACAGACTTCGGTTGGGAAACACAGCATTGTCTCACAACTACGTCTTTGAGAAAACTCCTCCCCCATCTTTTGCCCTCTGTGTGAGCTCACGGCCTTGCCAATTTGCTTAAACGGCGCTAACATACTCTTAATGCTTTGAGCCATGCCCCACATCTGTTGTCAAATCATCCGCACTGTGTTCCAGCAGTTTTGAATTTTACAGCATCTGATTGTACCGTCTACTGTAACTCTTTCACTGAATCTAGGTGCCATAATTACCCAGGAGGTTTTACACACGGCACCCAGATTTATACTACAATTTAAAAAAATAAAATAAACCGCACTAAGTATACAAACATTAAAGATGAAAACTTAATCGAATAAGAAGCGATTTCGCAGACACGGATCTAATGGTATCAGATTTATCAAAAATTCAAAGATAATAAGTAAAATTTAATATAAATTTAATAATAAAATTACGCTACATCGTCGAATTTATTTAATTGCAATAATTATATTTTTGATTTTAGATAATAAGTCGGTTTATCACAGGAGAACATGTTACATAAATTTGAGGACGAAATCGTATGTGTGCAAGATTAAACGATAGCCACACTTCCGATTTATTTCATCGAATTTCATGTTTCTCATATAGAGTCGACTTTACGAAACTGTTCAAAAGGAACGAGAAAAAAGTATTCATTGCCAGCTAAAGAAATTACTGGTTATCGTGTAAAACGTAATATGAAAAAATTATTATTTATATATTTTTTTATCATCTTATAAATTAATGTTTACGATTAATTATAAATTTTTTAAAAGCGGGAATTTTAAAATGGTTAGAATTAAAAAAATTCAAATTAATTTTTCTAAAACAGTCATAATTCTTTGTAGTTACCAAAGTAAATGAAATTTAGAATAAAGATTAGCTTTAAAATGCGGTAAGAACGATTTTTTTCTCGAAGTTGAACAAATATTTCACATCAAAACTTTCTTCACAAATAGTTGTAATTACCAGTGAGAAGAATTAAATTTTATTATGTACAGATTTTCCGTCATGTTGCTTTTTTTTTACCCTGTACCGGTATGCATTTATACCACAAACAGCGGTGTTTGTAACATATTATAGAAAACTATTTTAGACAACCGGAGTACAGCCCAATCTATCTATTGAAAGACTTGGACATGTAATGATTAATTTCTCTCTTATTATGTTTAATGAAAACGAAAGTTAGGTAATTGGAATCACACCTCGGCACCATTTTCTTTTTAGCCTCCTGGCTGGATTTCCCGGTAGAGTGCTTCTATACATTTTTCTGATTTTTAGACTACGGTGGTATGATAATTTGTTGAAGAATTTTTCATACTGTTCTTTCTGAGTTTCTTTAACGAATGGTATCCTTAGACCATTGGTGCAGAGTCTCGTTAGATACATACTTTGGGGGTGCTGTCAATGTTCGCAAAATCTTAGATTGTTGTCGTTGCATCCGTTGCAAGTTTGATTTGCTAGCACTACCGTACAGCTCAATTCCGTATTTCCATATCGGTGCGATGTAGGTTAAGTATATTTGCCTTTTTAACTTAAGACTTAGTAGTGAGTTACCACTTAGTAGCGGATATAACGTCCTGGCACGAACCATCATCTTTGTTCGGACACATGTGCTATATGGTATCGCCATGTGAGCCGTCTATCCAACGTGATTCCTAAGTATTTCACCATTTCCGATTCTTGTATTTCCATATTGTTAATTTTTACGCTGGGACACAGTACCCGTTTATTTTTAAACATAACCTGTTTACATTTCTGCTCGTTAAACCTGATACGCCAATCTCTGGCCCATTCCTGAATCCTGTTTACTTGTTGCTGCACCGCCATAGTCGCGAACGTTGGGTTGACATCGGAACGTTGTTAAACGCAAAACTATGAATTAATTTTTATGCGAATAATTTAAAAACAGTAAGAATTACGAAAAATAAAAATGTAGTTCCTTTATCTACAAACAAAATTACAATTTATAATAAAGTTGTTTTAATTGTTTTTCTTAGCTCCTAGACATAAGGCCTATGGCCGTTTAACAACAAGTTATAAATGTTTAAAACGAAATAAACAAAACTTCTACCACGTTCATTCGTAGTATTAAGGCTTTGTGCATAAAACTAAAGGCAAATAATTTATATATTTTCAACAAATATAACTGGCAGAGGTGATACCGGATGCCTTGCGTTCCCCAGCCAATCAGAGAAATTGGAATAATGCAGATTAATACCATTATACATGCGTATGTATATAAAATAAACAATAATTACAACGCGTATAAGAAGATTAATATAAAAAAAAGAGCACTTGTAATGTATGCCCGATCCATTGCTCATTTTTTTTGGAAATTACTTTTTTGAATACGTGTATAAACATCGGCTCAATATTAATACAGATTTTGTATCTCTAGTTCGGGGGGCCATTTAATACAAATTCTTCGATGATTTTTTCCCTAAGGCGATGCACTATATGAAAATACGAAGTAACCGAATTATCCGAAGTTGACGTTTGATACGAATTTTAATGGAAGATTTAATTGTTCTAAAGCTACGTTTGATACTAATTTTGTTGAGTCTGAGATTATTGTTAAAAAACTGCCCAGGCGCTAGAACTAATAATATAGTTTAATATTTCTCCGCGAGAAATTCGCAAAAAAAAAAAATATTTATTTATCAACGGTTGCGTTATATAAAATAGAAGTATTTACTCGAAATTTTTATTAAGTTTTATAAATAACTCAAATAAATATATATATTCGAGTTCGTATTTTTACTAGTAAGATGGAAATCGCCGACTAAATCTTTCAAAATCTCTGGCTAGAATATTAAACTATAATTTTAATACAAGACAAGAGCCGAGTATATTTCATTTCCTTTTGTCGCTTATTATATTAAAGGCAGCGCCATAAACTCGGATACGTATCAAATACATATAACGGAGAATGAGCGATAAAAAGAATCAGAGGAAGTAAACGAAATTCCAGACAGCTTAGTGTAAAAATATATCGCATGCTCCCATCTGCGGATATTGTAACAGGTTTTTTGTACAATGAAAAAAGGCACATAGGTGTAGGGACAGTTCAAATACTAACGAAATAAACGAGTTCAACATCGAGGCTACAGATGTAATAGAAATCAACTAAGGTATTAGTAGCAATCAAATAAATCAGACTCAATCTATATTTTTGATCTACAGAATAGAGCTTAATCAGCGCCGAAAAATAAAAAAAAAAAATTTGGATGCGGCTGTGCTGAAGCACAGAGTCGTTGATTTAACGTGAAACGCCTATATCGGTTTAAGTATTTACACACATATATATATATATATATATATATATATATATCTTTATAAATATATATAAATATGTTTAAATATACATATATATGCGGTGAAAAATAATAGTCGTTGCGTTGCGCGATTTCGTTTCACGTGAAAAAAAAAGGGGAAAAAACATTGTCACTTTAAATACTTGAAAATCTATAAATCGAGACAAGAAAAATATCTCATTCCTTAGACCATCAAACCAATACTCGAATCAATCTCCATAAATGATCACTTCACACGTCCAAAATTAAAATCAGTTTATCAATTATGTTTGAGGGATCATCAGTATCGCAATACAAACGAAAAACTTTAACTCCAATAAAAGAGAAACGAAGAAAAAGCAAAGGTCGATTTTTAAAAATCATCCAGTCAGTATAAAAAAGCTCCGAACATCAATATTAGAGAATGTATTAAACGGCAAATACAGCTTCTAATAGTGACTAATTTTTCTTTATTCATCGCATGTACAAATCGGATAAAAAAAGAAACATAAGATCAGTCGGTTCTCAGTTCATCGCCAACCATGAATATCTCTTACAAATGATTCGAGAAAATCTCTTATGAAAATATCGTTCAATCAGATCCGAACTAAGCAAAATTCTAAGTAAAATAGACACGGCCGACCAATTGGACTCTTCATCAAGCTGTAAAAGCCGTAGTAACATTTCTAATTTTTAATCAAACTCTTAGCAGTGGTGAATCATTTACCGATTTCTTGAACCTGTAATTTTACATTTGCTTAGAGAATTCCTTGTAATAATAACCCACCCATCTTATGAAAACTCTCCTAAGAGCAACTAAACTATTTAAATTTAAAAAAATTATAATGTCCACTTTGATCTCTACTACGTTCATAGTACAGTCTTGACAGCTATTCGCACTCGAATATAACTATCCAGTCAAATAAATCGTCATTCAAATATTCAGACTACAGCGGCCATTATATTTATTGTTAAGCCGTTATTAATCCGCACTTCTTGCATACCACTGAATCAATCAGTTCAACTGAATGATCTCTAAAACCTGATTTCTCTATAAATTTTCACTAGTGAATTAGTTAATCACCTTTACGAGGCAGTGAAAAGTACAGTCAATATATTCTAGAGGAACTAACCCAGATCTCAAACTTAACTTTTCCATCCGTAGGAAAACCCACTCCATTTAATTTTTCCTACGTGACATAGTCAGTTAACAAACTTAATACTCTCTTCTTGTTCACGGTTAATCAAGTCTTTAGGAATATATCGAGATTTAAGCAACAGTGATCGTGTTCCAATTACTATCAATCGATCCTTAAATGAATGTTTAGTAAACAAAACTGGTCAAAATTTAAAACAATACTGTCTGACTTAGACCCGAGTGCTCACAATATAGTTCTCACCTATTTCAGGGTACTCATTACGCATTTGAATAACCACTAATGTATCTTATAAATTTTGGCTTTATTTTTAAAAGCGGCTTTGAATCGATCAAAGAAACGTCCAGATGTTATCAAAAAATGAAAGAAAGCCCTAAAAGATTTTAAGAAGAGCAATTTTTTATCAGTTCAACCAGAGAGGGTTGAAAGCGAAAGCCAAATGAACCTTAAAATAAGCAAATTACAACTTTTCTACCTTGCTTATTCTTACCAGTAGTGTCATCAAAACTTATTCGGACGAAGATAAAATCTTCTATCATGTTCCCCTACGTCATCCTTGACATAACTAATTTGTCCTCAATAGTTTCTTTTGAGAACATTTTTACTGTGCAAAAACTTAACTTCCATAAATGAAATACACATCCTACTTACTATATTCGTTTTTTTTTTGTTTTTTTTGGAATTCTCGTGTCAGCCTGTGACGCTATAACAATTTTTGTTAAAAAACTCGGAGAAGTACTTAAACTGACTGGAGTGATCATCATTGAAGCATAGCAGTATTCGAATATCTGCGGAATTCGCTCGATAACATTATCTAACAAATTCTTACAATATTTAAAAAACTCTGAAAAATCCCACTAACACTCCTTACTGAAAATTAGCACACCTTTATCCTTTCATATTGGTATTCTGCGAAATTCTTGAAAAACTGTGAAATAGCAGACTGAAGACAGACCATGAAAGTTGAAATCTTCTATTTTCGTTTTGGTTTTTGCGGTGTTCCGAATTAAAATTGGACTAAACGACACGAGTACCCTTCGGTCGAGTCATGGTAATCATTACTAATCGTTACCTTTTAGTTGTGTTTTCCTAACGAATGTTTTTGACGTTACCGCTAAATCTATAATACAAAGAAAGCTTTTAAAGTCATTTAATAGAAAACATTTCAAATCGCTTTTTTAAAATATCAAAATTAGGAAGAAAATTGCCCATCTGTGTGAATTCCGGAGTGGTCAGCGTTGAACCCACTTTATTTCATCCATCCATGTATTTAAGAGTCTTGCTCTTGTCGTTGTAGCTAGCCAATCATCTTCTTCCATTCCTTCCTGTTGTCTGCTATGTTCCTGATCTCCTTATACGTCATTTTCGTTCTTATTTTTACTTAATCCATCCGTACTATCCTAGGTCTTCTCCTTCTTTTTCTTCCTTCCAATTTTTCCACGATCATGAAGGCGTTGTGACCTAGTGTGTGTACTAGACGCCTTTCTCGTCTTCGTTGTGTTGTTTCCATCAGTTTCCTTTTTTCATTTGCCATTTCCAACACATCTGAATTCCTCTTCTTCTGCGTCGTCCATGAAATATATTCATAATACGGCGCCACCCCCACATTTCGAAGGTCTCCAAACGTTCTTTTAGATTTTTCGTTAACACCCACGTTTCCGAGCCGTATAGTAATATATTTAACCATATGTATGATTTCAATAATTTTTTCCTTGTTTTTATTTTCATTTTTCTATTGAATAAATATCTCTTCTTTTCATAAACGCTGTGTTTAAAACTATTGTAATTCTCGTGTTTACTTCCGTGTCGCTTCTTCCTGTATTTATTATACTTCTCAAGTATTTGAATTGTTCTACTTAGTCTAAAGTCTTATTATCTAAATTTACCTTTATTTTCTTTTCATCTTTTGCCGCTATTAGGATTTTTGTTTTACTTTGGCTTATGTTTAAATTTATTTGCTTTAAATATTTTTGTAATATTGATATTTGTTGTATTTGTTGTTCATTGTCTGCGATTAATGCAATATCATCTGCAAATTTTATACATGTTCCCCATTTATTTTTACACCTGTAGTGTTTTCTTTCATTTTCCGTATTAGTTCTTCTATCACCGAGTTAAAAAGTATAGGTGATAATCTTGTTCCTCTTTGTATTTTCACTTTTTCTTTTTAATTTCCGACTCCTATCTCCGCAGTTTATTCTTTGTGTAACTCTCATATTATTTTCCTATCCTAATCCTATTTCCTCTAATTTTGCGAATAATACACTCCATGATGTTACACAGTCAAATGCCTTTTCTGTATGTCTACGAATGCTATACACATAATTCTTCCCCAATTTCTATCTTCTATTCAGCATTGTCAAATTATAAAGAACTCTTCAGTTTCGAAATTAATTAAAGTTTTAGAATTACCGTTGTTATTATTATTTACGTAAATAAATTTCTAAACCTAATTCCTGTACGTAATTTGTTTAAATAGAAACGTTTATCTTCTTCTTCTTCTTCATTCTGCTCCCAGATGTTGTGACTGTTGATGAATTGCGGATGTAATATACGCGCTGTCGGTTCTTCTACTTCCGGTGTCACTTATTGCCGACTTCCTTTAATCGTCTTGCCTCATAACTGATCGAAACTCCGGCTCTCGCTATATTCTGCGGCACGACTTTTGCTTTCAGGCGAAAATGTTTGGAACTTGGATAGCAGATATTTTCATATTTTCCCTGATCGTAGCACCACTGGCCGTTTATGTAATTCTGAAAAGACATTACAAATATTGGGCCAAGAAAGGAGTACCGTATTTGGAACCGCATTTGATATTCGGTAATGCGAAAGATATTTTATTGGCCAATATTTCGTTGGTAGACTATTACCACCACTTGTACCGAGAGTTCAAAAAGTACAAATTCGGCGGTTTCTTTCGATTTCAACGACCGATGCTGATGGTGACTGACCCGGAACTAACGAAGCACATACTGGTAAAAGACTTTCCTCATTTCTACAATCATTCCGGTAATTTATTGGAGAAAGGAAATCCACTAAGCTTTCATCTGTTCAATTTAGTCGACGATAAGTGGAGACAGATTCGAGTAAAGCTGACGCCGACCTTTTCATCCGGTAAGATGAAACTAATGTTCTACCTGGTGAAAGAATGTTCTCAGTTGCTGAATGATACGATGCGCGAAAATTTGTCACGGGGAAATTCAGAAATCGAACTGAAAGAACTGATGGAACGGTACGGAATCGATGTTATAAGTTCGTGCGCATTCGGACTGCAGGCGAACAGTTTGGGGAACGCGGAGGTGAATTTCCGTAAGATGGCTGCAAAAGTATTTCAGGGAAGCTTCAAACAGAAAATATTCATGTTACTGAATTTCATTTCGCCGACTATTCGGAAAGCATTACGTTTAACCACTTTGGAAAGTGATCTGATCGAATTTTTCATCAATCTCGTGTCGGATACGATACGATATCGACAGAATCATCCGCAGGCGAGAAGAAACGATTTCATTGATTTATTAATCGACTTAAAAGACGAAGAAAAACTGAACAAAACCGAACAGAAAGCTGCAGGTATTCGAACGAATGTTATTCCTGATTTTGTTTTACTTACTTCTTTTTCGATAAGAATTTTTTTTTCATTTTTGAAATAATAATAATAATAATAATAATATAATACTATGGCGTGTGGGTGATGCATAGGATAATATAATTTGTTATTTCAGCGATAGGAGTCATACGGATAAAGTTAAAAAGAGGTGCGGTTGAATTGTACCTATTAATTGGTAACCAATGATCAGACAGCACTCGTCATCGATACTACTGACACCTGCGAAATATTTAAAGAACCGTAGAGTACTTCTCTTTAGTTTAAGCTCAAAAAGTCACTCGCTTAACCTACATAGAACAGAGAAAAAAAAACAATAATAATAATTAATATTAAATTGAATAAGGTTTTATTTCGATTATTTTAAGAAGGAAGTGGTCTATATTGTAATTGACCATTTGATTGACTGGTCGTTATATATATATATGTATATATATATATATATATATTATATCTTCTTCTATTTACAAGTATGAGTCTTCCAATTCACAGGAGAATCGGAGGATAAATTAGCAGCACACGACCAATGTTAGAAAGAGTATCGGTGACGAGGCGAACCGAGACGACTGGCCTACTCACGTAGATACAATTGCTTGCCGGCTAAATATTCAAAACGTGATTGTACACGCAAGACTACACTTGGAACTAATTGTAAATGTTTGATTTATACAAATATTGTTTCCCAATTGTGTCCGCTGCTGTAAACTAACTAGCACGCATATTCTGTCGTCGCCTGAGATTGAACTCAAGACTTCTGTAACAGAAGCCGAGCGCTCTAGCAACTAGGTCATCGCGAAACGGCGAATACGGCGAGTTGATTTCAAACGGACAGTCCCTCACCTCAATATTTCAAAAATGCTTGTTGATCCAATACCAACGACATTTCCACCTTAGCCGTTACCTAAACGATCAGCTCTCAACGTTGAACTACTAGATAAGGAAAATGAGTATGTACCAGTTGAGCTGCATAAGAGCTAGCTGATGTAACTGAAAAACGCCTTTTCGACTGCTCGGAATAACCAACTGTTTTAATGGAATTTCAGGAATTCAGAAAATTTATCCAGGCAGTAGCACACACCCAAGGTACATTCCACCTATCTATGACGAAGTAGTATATACGCTGACAGTAGCTAAACTATTTCTTACCGGTAGAAGCACAGTCCGGAGCGTTTCCGGAATCATCATTATCAGAACGATTTACCACAACGTCCGAGGATGAACGACCTCATGACGACAACAGTGGTTCCCAACACACCGATTAATAAATTTCCCGTTCCCATATAACTTAGATTAGGAACTTTTACAATGCTTTTACAATGTTATTATTAAAATACCTCTACACCCGCACCGGTCCATTTGCTCTGGAATAATCTAAGCAATATAGCGCATGGATCACGCATTAATAATAAAAGAAAAAAACTAATAAAAACAAATTCAAAATTAACGGTTTTTGTAACTTTTTTTTTTTCGTCGTAAAAAAAACAACTCGTAGTTTTTGATTTGAAAATTTTTAACCGATATCCGAAGAAAAATTTTTTACCGACGTTTCGAAAATTTTCCAATTCCCAGCGTCCGCTTAGAATTTTATTCGGTGTAATTTTTATGATAAATCTAGTTAAAAAATATATACTCTACTGAAAATGTTTCAGATATTAGCATGGAACTACTGGCAGCTCAGTGTTACCTTTTCTTTGTCGCTGGCTTCGAGACGTCATCCGGCGTTCTGAGTCACTGTTTACTGGAACTAGCTAAACATCCTGACGTTCAGGAAAGAACTCACAATGAAATAGTTGAAGCGTTGAAAAAATATGACGATAATATAACGTACGATACTATTATGCATTCAGCGATACCGTATCTGGATCAAGTAATATCTGGTATTTCGAATATATTGCACTACGCTGTAACATAATTAATGCACCCGAAACAATAACGATTTTATACGCGCATATATAAATATCCGTTGTAGCTTAATTAAATAAAGGAAAATAGAATTGCGTTCAGATGTACAGAATGCCGGTTAGAAAGTTAATAAATACTTTTAATAAATATTCGTGCGAATAATATTTAAAATAGTATATATAAATTCGAATTTATTTTAAACCGGAAGAAATCTTCTAGGTCTGTGTTTTTTTTTATATCAACCGTTGTGTACGTAATTCGAATTCGTTTCTAATAAAACCATGATTTCTTTTTTTCATTTTGCTTCTTTAAGAAAAAAAAAATATATAAAACTGGCATCTTCAAAGGACGGTGTGTATAAATTGGTAAAAGGAACTTGAATAATTTACAAAGGAGTGTGTCTTGATTCTAGATAATAATAATAATAGCGAAAGTGGAATTAACAGTTTCCCTTATTTTTCTATTTAATTTCACCGATTTTGCCATTCTATTGAAGTCCTTTTTTTTTCAACTCCACTTTTTAAATTTCTTCTCCGAGTTTAAATAGGAATTTTTCAGTAAAAGTAGAATTCCTGTTTATTACGGCTCGGAAAAGGAATGAAAGTGAAGAGATAGAAAAAATACTTCAGAAAGATGCCACGAATGAGAAAAAAAAATAGGGGAGATGATTAAAAATTGTCTAAATCCAAAATATGAGCTAAAGCGCGGAAGAAAAATAACAACTAAGATAGGCATTTTCGATAAGGTGTAAAACGCCGGAGCTGTTGAATAAAAACAGAGAATGCGAGTATAAGACGTTTAATTAGAAAACGGTTATCTAAATAAGACCCGTGCGAATAGTCAGGGGTAGCGAATTGAATTTGATAAGAATTTCCGGAATTGAAAAGGATCTAAGAGCACCAAGAAGCACGTAGCTAAAAAAAAGACAATAGTCAATTTGGAACAGGTAATAAATTTATACGAGTAGATCAGAATGTACGGATTACCGTCCCCAATTTAGCATAGAATTTTTTGAAAATTTAGATATTTCATAGTGGAAGAGGAATAATATTCGATACGTTCTGAATAGGAAACTGCAAGATAACGGAAACGATTAACGCGAGAGAGGTAGCGCGGAATCTTATTTAAGGATGCGGTAACTAAAATAGGACCAAAGAACGAAGCACAAAAACAATACAAGAAATCTTAGAAGGAAGATTAATTGAGAATAGAAAATGATTCGGCGCAATGAGAAATTAAAAGACCTTCAGTACCGGCTACAATATCATGGAAAGACGAAAAAGTGAACATGTCACCAGCAAAGATCAAAAGAGAAACAGCTTAATTGCAAAGAGTATAGCGCACCCTAATTACGGGAAGAACTTTGAAGAAGGTGGCCACGAAAATTTTTAAAGATCAATATTAAAAAGTTCGTGGAGAATACGAACAGATAATTGTTCAGGCGCGTTTTTAAGCATAAGGTAGTGGAGCTGGAACATTTTTAACAAAATAGACTAAAAATTTTGCAAGATGGTTAAGTTTCGGATGGCATTGTCCTTCATCAGAACCAAAAATTTCAAAATATTAATTAAAGTGCTATCCACATCTGTGTCCGTAGAAGCTGACGGTTTTCAAAAATGACGATCGCAAACAAAATGCGAACGAGTTCATTTAAATTACCAACGGTTCGTTTCCCGAATTGCGATCGGAATCACGAATATAGCCATGGAGCGTTATTAATGCGCTATTCTAAAGTAATTTTACGACGGTCTTTTGTTTCAACAGATGCCTATTCGAACGTTCGTTCCTGGCAAGCGGATTTATTTTTTTAAAAAAAATTTCTAACGCCGGTGATACTGATATATAATTATAGTATCTGTGTAGAAAGCACTCTTTTTATAACTTCTTATATTTTTGCTGCCGGCTGATCTAGACAGCCCGATAGTGCAACATCCCTATGTCCTACTACGAAACATGTCGGTGTTGTTTTTTTTATAAATATTAACATTATACAATTGTCATTTCTGTGTAGAGTTACCGTAGCTCGACTTACGTATAGAACTAAAAATATTTTTGGAAATGCAGCTAAAACTACTATTCGATTTTTAAAAGTTACAAAATGCTAATTGATGTTCGGTTAATTAATGTGACTTTTATACCGTACCCTATTTTCTATGAAAATTTTAACGATTATTTTATTTTTTCTAATTTTTCAATAGTTTTCTCATTCACGTCGATAGAAACAAATGCAAGAAAATAGAATATAAAGGCGTGCGTTGCACTATCGGGCTGTTTAGATAATTCTGCGGCAAAAATATAAAAAGAAGTGATAATAAAATGTTTTTTTTTTTTTTTTTAAAAAAAAATACCGACACTTTAAGATTTATTATAAAAATTTAATAAAAAAGGACTAGAAAGCGAAAAATAATTATTTAATAAAGACGCACTAAAAAGTAAAGAATAATTACTTCCTGTGAGAAAATATATTTCAGAGTGATATGCCTTAAGCGGTGATATTATCGTAATTCTTGTGCAGCATTAATAAATCGATTATTTTTTGGGTGGAGGTGCGTTTAGAGGTCAAATTTCCCCGGGAATAAACGAAATTTCTGTGCAAAATAATTTCTAAAAAGAAGCGCCCAAGTTTAGACTATTTGCATCCTTATTCTGTGGCATAACT
Organism: Icerya purchasi; assembly: GCA_039619475.1. Lineage (NCBI taxonomy): Eukaryota > Metazoa > Arthropoda > Insecta > Hemiptera > Monophlebidae > Icerya > Icerya purchasi. The sequence goes on from CM077116.1 coordinate 225,283,608, forward strand.
ATAAAACAATTCTTAGTTCAATTTCAATATTAGATTCCCCTCTATTCTCTCGATTTTCTCAATTCTCTCTTTAGCTTGTAAATATTCTATATTAACGCGCGTGCACATTCGGTTTTTAATAAACTCAAAGAGAAAGAATGATGACAAATCAAGAGCAGAGACAGCGATGAGAAGGAAGGAATAGAAAAAAAAAAGAAAATTTAACGATGTGTCCTAAGCTACCATTCGGAAAGGCAGAATTAAATTGATCGTGTGGGTAATGTGCCAAGACCGACGTCGTCGAAATATTTTAACGAGAATCATGATTGAACAATGTGGATGACTGCAACGGAAATGGCAATGGCCACTTTGTTAATCGAGCGTAAAGAAGACAGAATTACTTGAAAAAAATCTCGGACGCCTCCCAAGACATTTTGCTCGGGACGCAAAACATCTGAAGAGGAAATTTAATTATTCACCGACGGAGACGTATTTACCGTAATTGGTATATTCCAGACTCCAAAAAGGCGCATTTTGCAAAAATATTGTACCCGATTTCACCCAAATCCAAGTTCCGTTAGAGCGGTATTTGGATCATTCATAAAGAATCCATTTTGCAGATTTAAGAATGTACACGAATAATTCAAAAGGCATGTAAACACACAATTCCATAAGGCGGCACTGGAAGCTGTTGGATTATTTCTTAAAAGTTTGCCGGTAGATGGACAACTTGATAAATACTCGCAGAGCGCATTATTGCGGAAAACAGAAAAGTTATTAAGTCGATCATATGTTGCATTATATTTTGCGGTTCCGAGGACAGTGCTGCGAGGCAAAATCTCTTCCGAAGGAATTCTTAAAGGCTTATACAAACTACGATTTGACGCAACTGATGTAATCCTGAAAAGAAACGCTTAGAAAAAAAGGGGGGGGGGGGGGGGAATTCAAGCTATCGATTTGTTGATAAACGTAAAATAAAATTATCAACAATTTTGGTGATGTACTTAAGACAGATATTATGATGAAAGTAACAAAAAAAAAAAAAAAAGAAGCAGAGGCATATAATATATTGGTCGGCGAAACAGCTGACATTTCCGGAAAAGAGCAATTACCAATTGGAATAAGTTATATCGATGAAGAGTGAAGTCCAAAAGGGGTATTTACAAGATCTGTTGAGCTAAAAAAGGTTCGGATGAAAATTCGATTGCAAAAGTAATTTTTTTTGGCAGCAAAAGAACTTAATCCAGATAAATGCGTTGGATTGGGATTAGACGGCTGTTCAACAATGTCCGGAATAAGCGGTGGCGTATAATCAATCTTGCGTAAAAAGTATACCAAAGCTCTATTCTTTCAGTGCTGTTCACATAAACTGAGCTTGTTAATAAGTGGCCCCACAATGTTCTACCTGAAATTAAAAAAAACGCAATAGGAACAACCATAGAGAAATAATAGCATTTTCTCGGGATTCAGTTTTGAGAAGGAAGTTAATATCGAACATTTCCGATCTCTGGGAAACATGATGGAGCGAAAAACATAAAACAAACAGAGTTTTTATGAATAATTTTTGCACTAAAATGGAGACCACACAAGAAACCCTAACGAATGAGGGAAACAGCACGACGTCGCCGTTTCCGGAGCTTCATTTATTTTGCGCAGAACTTGTGGTAAATGTTCTACAATCTATAACGACGTTGGAAAATTGTCAAGGAAGCACAACGTATTAAACACATTTTTGAGATTTGCTAAAAAGCCACCGTAAAAATCCCGTAAACGTCACGGATGAAATTATTAGAGATGCCCAAAAAGAGCTCGGGTTCAGAATTATCGAGAGAAAACGGTACGCAAACAATCAGCTAGCAGGAAAAGCCCTCGGGACGTTTTGGAAGAGGTATACTTAGACTCAATTATTACTTCTTTTCCGGAGCGGTTTGCTGAGGAAAACACTATACATTACTCGCGTTGTCTAAATTACAACCAGTGCAGATATAGGACACGTCCATGGAAGAAAATCGTAAGAAAGCTTATGCAACCTTCCCAAATTTTTACGATTTGCCGAACATGAAAAACGAAATCGAACCTGAGTTCGGTATTGCCGAAGTCATAAAAGAGACAAAAGACTTTTTTTCCGAAACGGGAAAAACATTGAGGATTTTGGTCGCTCTACTGTGCATAAACACTGTAGAGAGATCATTCGATAGTCCGAGACGAATTAAAATCCAGCTAAGAAATACAATTATAGAAATTGGTCTCAATGGTCTTGCAATGACGAGTGTTCATCAAAAATTTCCGAGGACCTAGAAATCCACAAAGTAATTGAAAAATTTACGATGAATCCTAGAAGATTATGTTTTAATTGCTTTTTTCGAATTATTTGATATTATTTGTAAAATTATAATAAACTTTTAAAAGTCGCATTTATTTCACTTACAATTCACTTACAATTTATATTTTATTTAAATAAAGAATTTATTTTTACAAAAAATGGTGAAAATTTATTCACTCACGTAATATATCATTCTGCTCCCCATCCCTAGCTATTCGGCTTCCGACAGGTACTATAATATATCAGTGTCGTCAGCATTAGAAATGTGTTTAACGTTTGAATAGGCATGTGTCGAAACAAAAAAAAAAAAAAAAAAAAACGGTCCTAAAATTATTTCAAAATAGCGCATTAATCAAACTCGATGTTTATTCGTATAATTCCGATTGCAATTCGGCGAACGAACCGTTGTTAGTTTAACTCTAAACTCGTTCGCATTTTGTTGCTACGATCATGTTTAAAAACCGTCACAACGCTTCCACGGTGACTTTTTATAAAAATAAATTATTAATCGGGTAATATTCATTTGCAGAAACGCTGCGATTGTACCCGTCGTTACCGATTTTGATCCGCCAATGTACAAAATCTTATCGCATTCCGGGCACTGATGTCGTCATCGATGAAGGCACAGAAGTAATAATACCGAATTTCGGATTTCATCACGATGCGAAATATTTCGAAGACCCGGAAAAGTTCAATCCGGATAATTTCACTGAAGAGAACAAGTCTAAACGACACCCGTACGCCTACTTGCCATTCGGCGAGGGACCGAGAATGTGCATTGGTTTGTTAACCGCCATGTATAATAAAATGTTACTTTAATCGTTTTTTCTCTATCGAAGTTTTTTTGTCGCAGGGGACCAAATTCAAGCCTTAGCAGCATATATACATACGTACGCGCCAGAAGAAATCTCGAGTGATTCTGTAAACTAGTCACCACGTAATGTATCTGAATTTGTTTTTGACTAGTCGGATTCAACTGTTTGATCTGACTTTAGTCTAGATAAGAAAATTCCGGGCTAACTGATGAACGCAAAATTATCATTTATTTGTTCACATATACAGTGGCGCATAGTCGTCGGTATATCCGGCCGCCTTAATTTCGAAAAAGTATCTTCCGAGCAAACAACGTTTCTTCTTCGATTCCATTTTTTTTCTTCTAATTAACCTCGTATATTTTGTAACAAATAGCTTGTTAGAATGGAAAAAAAAAAACACTAATTAAGTGTCCCCAACTGCGGAATATGTTTTTTTTTTATTTATTTTTAAATTGGTTCAAAAAAAAAAAAATCACATATTTAAGTCACCATTGAAAGCCCGAATATGAAAAAAAAAAAAAAAGAAAAATGAAAATAAATATTTACATATTTCTAATTTACCACTAGTCAATCGGTAAGAATGGAGATGTGAACTAAGGTCGCCACATCGGCTAAAAACTGGACATAATTTTTTACCGAAATAGCTGAAGCCACCGCTGCGGTTGGAACTGTTGAAACTGATGTCTGAAAAACTTTTTAACCAGGTTTCAGAAAGCAGCGCATTATTAATACTACATTAATCCAACAGCCGTTCTAGAAAGTTTTTGTTGGCCTTGATGCTACGACAGTTCCATTGTAGAATCTTTTAAGTTGACAGGGCACAGTGAATTCAGCGGGGTCGGTGGAAAAATACGTATAGATAGTATAGAGAAAGATTAAAAGAACAGGAAAGGTCAAAGAAGGTAAGAAATTGAAGATGACGTGAAAACTGAAATAATACCTTTTCTATAGTGCAACGTAGTAATATGAGAAATATTAATGAGCAAGAAGAAAAAAGTAAAAATAAACTGGATATGAAAACCGAAGTAAAATACAATCTACCATCGTTCAGATAAATCATTACGCGACGAGGATTATGCTATATACTATCGAACAACGCAATTGCCATGAACGCTACCTATTCTGCACAGCTGGACTATAAAAATAGGTTTCTTTTTTGTTCTTTTTAATACAAAAAAAATGTATTTGTTAATATAATATATATGCGCGTAAAAATATGTATGAATATGCGAAAAAAATGAATGCATGACGAAGAAAGGTATCTCTTTTGCACGAAATTACTGGGGTTTTTTAAAGAATCGTGATTTTATGAATCTGGACTTCATCTTTAAAAAATTGACAAGAAGCGTCCGACTTAGGGAACAAAAGTACTTTTTCTGCAGCATGAAACGCTGAAGTAGTCAAAATGGAGCGATTATATCATCAGAGTTTGAGTTTATGGATTATTAGTTTAACCTTAACTCGTTAGCAATCATAGAAATGAATAAAGGATGGAAGAGTAGAACTCATAAATTTGCTCCCAAGAACGAAAATAATAGGAATGTAAGAATTATCAGTTATACGTTTGTGCAGTTAACGAAATTAGCAACAGTTCCTGCAAAGTTCTTCAATAAGATTCACAGGCCATACTCAGAAATAATATCCATGCCGACGGACTTATTAATATTCTCTACTGAAACATTACTGTCTTTCGGAGTAAATAAATTGAACGAGGACGGAGAAGATAATTGTCGAAAGGTTTTATTTATTTTATTAACGAATTTGATCTATACGGAGGGTTAGTTAGTGACACTTTTAGTATCAGTACGAAAGGGGAGGTTTACCTACCCCGCCAAACTAATCCGGCATTAATTTAAACTAGCGATTAAAATCAAAAATTAGATAACAACGAAGCGGAAAAACTGATAAGAACAAAACGAACAAAATAAAATGAAACGATAGAAATAAAAATAAAAGAAGATAACAGAGATAAATTAAACGATCTCAACGGTATTTTCAACGGACAAACATAAGTAAACTTTATCAAATAAGGTGTAGATGTTAAACATAGTAATTTTATCTATAAACTACTACTGATCTTTGATCGCGCTTGATCTTTAGTAGAAGTACACTATACGATGGTTGATCTAGAGAGAGAGCGCTGAACAGTGGGAGTTTTACATTATTCCATTACTTTTAATTCGTCATTATTCTTGGTTTTTAAAAGAATAAGCGTATAATATATGTTGTAATAGTTTTCGCCCTTTTATTCGTAAGTTTTGTTGTCATCGTCCATTTTTTTCGATTCGACATTTTCGAGCATCGTTAATTAATTATACGTGCTTGTTCGAAACGCAAAGTTAAACTAGATGTAAGTAAAACGTATTTTGGAAAATAACTTTCATCCGAGAACGGAAAATTGACGGTTGCGTTTCATTATTTTAATTTTAAATAGTTTATTTCGTTTGGTGGAATGCATTACTCATAGCCCATCTTGCATAGTTTACAGATATACGAATTTAACTTGGGAAATTTTTTAAGGGTATCCGCCATTCACCATCGCTGGTAAATATTCGGTGTTCGTTTTCTTTTATGTGGTGTTTAAAGTAATACGTATCGATAGTACGATGGCAACTGCAACGCTGATGACATTGTCACGTAGCGTCTTCGTTTACCAAAAATTGCATACACCAACATTTAATCGATTGAATTTATACCGATAATCTCCTTGCCCTCTCAGCTGTTTCACCTTCTACTTCATTATTTTAGTTTTTTCGAGGTTTATTTTCATACCTAGTTTCTTCCCTTCTCGGTTTAATTTGTTCAGCATAATTTGCGATTCTCCGGTTGAACGTGCGAGTAAGACCTTATCGTCTGCGTAACTTATACATCTTATCGGGTATCCGTTGATCCTGAATTTTCTAGCATTGCGTTTTTCGTAAAATCGTAAATAAATTACTTATTTTCTTGTATATTGTTTGCTTAATATAATAATAAGAAGTATCTTTAAAATGGTTTTAGGGACGCGATTCGGTTTGATGCAAGTAAAACTTGGTTTAATTACACTTCTGAAGCAATATAGATTTGAACTATCATCAAAAATGAAATTTCCTGTAAAATTCAAACCGAGAATGCCGATTACCAGCATTATCGGCGGCATATGGTTAAACTGCCATCAACGTTGAATGAACATTTAAAAGCTTGTTTTAGACGGTGCCTATGTTTTAAAATAATATCGCGGTTTTATCTGTTAGTAATACCATCCTTCATATCGATTATAAAAAAACATATTCATGTAAATAAATGTACAAATATTATATTACCATTGTTCATGTTTTTTCTTGCCGTGTGTGTATTATTAAATTTAAAATTATACAAGTACGCAGGGCCGTATCTGTGAGTGGGTTTTCAGGGTTCATCCCCCCTCCCTGAAATGTTTACGAAATAATAACTGCTTGAATTAAATGGGCCGAAATTCAGAATTTATTTCTTTTCAATTTTTGATAAAAGAAAAGAAAATTGAAATTTTTATGAATTCTATGGAAATTAATATTTTTTATGTTTTTATTGTAGTGTTCAAATATTGCATATAAAATAATTGACTGCAATACTTTAGTGTACTATTTATAAATAAATATATTTCGTGATAATATATACACACGCACACATATATGTATATATATATATATATAAATATTTTCATAACCCCTCCCGAAATTATGGTCTAGACACGGCCCTGCAAGTACATATTATTATTATGTAAAATAAGTTTTTTATACGAGACTTGGACGAAAATCAATTAAACAATATTACTTATGCGGTATTAATTACACGTTTTTTCAAACATCACGTTAATAGCGTACTGTTCAAAGTTCATAAGCAAATTCCATGTGCTACAGTGTGTAGACAACTTTTGGAGGAGTATTTTTTTACAGAAAAGCTTAACTTTTATTTTGATTGTATATGCTACAGTCATAAATCTTCAACGGCTCATATCTGTTATTTAGTGATATTATAAATGGTATTATTCGACTAAACTTAAATTATACAAATTAGGTCATTCATAAAAGAATGCTTTCAGTTAGCATTAAACCGAAGAAATTAACATCAGCAAAGAATAGACTGTATAAATTACGGTAGCTTTCTCCGTATAATGATAACTTGTTATTGAAGTATAAAATTATTTTAATAATTTAAAAAAAAAAAAAAACATAAAAAAAGTTTTATACAGATCCCTTAAACGAATATGGTTACTCGAAAAAAATAAAAGAAAGTGTGTGTACTAAAGAAAATCTGGTCATCAACATAATAAGTGTTGCAGGTAGTGAATACTTGATTTTTTGTCATGTTACAAGCAATTTTTGTAATGCAGTGAATAAATTATACCAGAAATCAGATAGATTCAACTAATAATAAATCTCTTCACTTATTTTGATTTATTAATTACTTAAATGAAAAAAATCAAAAACACAAATTCTTCATCACCTAACAAAACATCATTCACTTTAAGCGGAACATTCAAATCTAAACAGAAAATTTAGAATTTTTCGTCAGACTATTTATTTCGTGAATCTATAAAGGGATAAACATTTTACTACAGATAACAACGTTTCTGTACAAAACCAGCAGAAACTTGTTAATATCTTATTAAAAATCTATCTACATTTTCTTGACATATTCAAAATTTTTTTAGGATTCGTGTTAAAAATGAATGTTTTTTTTTTTTTTATGTTATCCCAGTTTATTGAACTGTTGTTGACATTGCTATTTTATATAATACTAATATTTAATGAATAATTAAAGAAATTAATTATTACCTTTCACCTTTATTTTCTTAATAGCTACATATGTATTGATACTTATTACTTATCTCTACTTAACATGTCAGCAACATTTATAACCCCATTCTACTCAATATGCATGGTTCAAATGAGCGAAACCTGCTGAAATGTAATTTAATTCCTTATCACGGTCATTTAGCCAAGTTAACCGTAATAAGCTGTAATTTAGCGCTCGCGGTCATCCCCAGTTCTGAGTAAAGCATGAGTATGTTTTTTGTCTAATCTCTTAGAGGAGATATATAAGAAATACATTGTAAAAAAAAAAAAGAATTGAACTACCGGCAGAGTTTAAAACGGCTTTCACTTCATTTTTATTTCAATGGACCTGTAGGAATATTTTGAATATGTGTGTAACGATTAATTTAATTGAGTTGGAGCAATCAATCATCGATTCGATTTCCTGTGTATCTCAAGACAACTTTTGAATAACTGTATATCGACCTTCCCACTTATAGTGTAATTTGTCATGTTTGTAAATGTTTGGTAAAACAATGTCTCCTATTTTGTACGTTTAATCGATTTTTAAACGATGTCTTTGTCAACATTTTTGTATCTTTCCATTTCAATCGCTTCTATTTATTTTTTTGACTCTCGCGAATATTTCCATGTCGCAAAACTTCATTTCGTGTGCTCATTTTATGTGTTCTACTCCTATAGATTTTCCAACTCTTTTATATCGTTCAGTATCTCCGAGACGGTCTAACTTATAAATTTAAAATTGTGCTTGTGCAAATCAGTTACAAATTTTAAATTAACTTATAAACGGGCATTCTAAAGAAATTTCCCTTGTTAAATATAACAAAATATCTTCCTTTCTTGCTGAATCAAATAAGTATCACCTATTCATCCTTAAATCCTATTTAAGTTATTGTTTCCTCGCAAAACACTTACCACTGACGTCTTCCAAACTTCTTTCTTCCTATATCCATATTATAAAGAACTGGCATTTTACTCCAAAGAAAATTCCTATCTTTGCTCACATCGTTTTACGACTTCGTTGTTCTCTCATTGTGTAACCTCCTCTTCTAACCTTTCCTGCTTCTCCTTCGACTTCACTAATCTCATGTATTCTCCTAGACTTCTCTACCTTACCTCACCGCCTGAATCTTTATCTCGAACTATCGTTGTGCAGGAATTCTATAACACTATTAATTACTCATTTCTACTACATATGAATATTTTTACTGATGGCTCGAAGGGTCCTGGTGGAGTTGGAGCCTTTTTTATCCTCCCGGAAATTAATCACTCTGAATCCTTTAGACTCCTTTTCTTTTGCTCTATATTTACAGCCGAACTCATGGCGATCCTACGTTCTGTTATTTATGTTTTCTCACATCGTTATTTCATAAACTATTTGATTATCCCTGATTCCACGGGAGCCCTTCAGGCTATATGTTTTGCTTTTTCTACATACTCCTGTGATTTTATTATTCTTCGAATACATTCTCTGATTCAAATATTTTTTCTCTCCATTCAATCTGTTTTTTTATGGGTTCTTAGTCGTGCTGGCATAAAAGGCAGTGAATTGGCGGATTCTCTGACTCGAGTTGCTGCGTCCTCGCCCACCTACTCCTCAAAATTACAGGTTCGAATCCCCTATCTGTTTTCAAAAAACTTCATTCCGAAAGTTGGTCTGACATTTATTCTTCGTCTTTGTTTATTAGACAATAGCTTCGTGAACATAAGTGCAGAAAATGAATTTAGAAATATATAAAATAATTTCAATTTTGAAAATTCAGGAATAAATACAGTTAATATAGTCAATAAAATTTGTGTTTCCTACATTTGTTCAAATATTTTGAGTTATTTCTATGAAAATTAATCAATCTTATTTAATTATAGGTAAAAAAATTTCAACAAAATGTTGGTACATTGGTTGTTTCAGAGATAACTTATATATTCTATTAACAGTTATTTTCCTTAAAAAGTTTGTTGAACATTTCATTTTTTTTATAAAATTGCAAACAGAAACAATTTCTTAACTGTTTTTCCCAATGGAGAATTGCAACATGAAAGTAATATTTACTGAATTATTATACAGAACGTTAAAGGTGAAATTATACACACCTCGATATTATAAAAATAAACAAAAGTTAATTTTAGTATTGAAAAGTGATTAATATTAATTATAGTTTTTAAGGATATAGTGAATCAGGTAGTCCTAAGACTCCTAAGCAAGGAAAAAACTTTTGAGCAGAGTTAAAGAAAGTTTCTGATAAATATGTTGTATAGAGAAAACAGAATTATGATTTTCAAATATACAAATGTTTTTGAGTGGTACTAACACGCAGGACCGTATCTGAGGGGGGTTTTCCGCCCCCCGCAATGTCTGCGAAATCATAACTGCTTGAATTAAATGGACCGAAATTCAGAATAAATTTATTTCTTTTCAGTTTTCTTCTCTTTTGTCAAAAATTGAAATTTTTATGAATTCTATAGAAACGAATATTTGTTATTTGTTCTTATTGTAGTGCTTAAATATTGCATATTTAATAATTGACTACAAGGCTTTAGTGTACCATTTATAAATAAATATATTTTATGATAACACACACGCACACTCACACACACATATATATATATATAATTCATTATTACCAAAAGACGCAAGAACGCTATTAAAAACTCCTCGTAAGTCGAATATTACTACTATACAAGGAGGAGAATATTTTCATTTTGGTTTAAAAAATGCTTTAAATTCAATGATGAAAAAGTTATTAGATGTAGACTTGCTAACCGATAATATAAACTTATCTTTGAATGTCGACGGCTTGCCATTATCACGGTCTTCTACTAAATGTTTTTGGCTAATTCTAATTTGTGATAGTATATTAAAATCTGTCCATCTAGTTGGTATTTATTGTGGCTCAGGAAAACCAACAGTAGCGAATGAGTGTTCCTTAAGCCTTTCGTCAATGAAATAAAATTATTAACAGATAATGGATTTTCATATCAAGGACGCAGTATAAATATAGTACTTTCAAAAATTATTTGTGATGCTCCTGCGAAATCATTCATACTATATACAAAGGGTCATAACGGATATTCAAGTTGTTCTAAGTGCACAATCACTGGAGATTATGTATGTAATACTACATGTTTTCCTTATACTAGTGATGGTTCCATACTTAGAACAGATGAATCTTTCCGCAATCAAGCGGATGAAGATTATCATATTGGAGAAACTATTTTACTGGGCATTCCAAATATTGGTTTAGTTTCAGCAGTTGCATTAGATTACATGCATCTTATTTGTTTAGGTGTTATGAAAAAGTTATTAATATTATGGATTAAAGGACCTTTACCAGTAAGAATAGGTGGTAAAGCATGTAATATAATTTCCAAAAATTTAACAGCTATAAGAAATTGCATGCCAAATGAATTTTCACGCAAGCCACGAAGTCTCACCGAAATACTTTACTGGAAAGCGACTGAGTATCGTGAGTTTTTACTATACACTGGGCCAATAGTGCTAAAATCAGTTCTAAGACCCGAGTTATATGTACATTTTTTATCATTACATGTAGCTATATCAATATTTACTAATCCTAAATTAATAGCTGATGAAGAATTCAGAAGTTATGCTGAAAAACTACTACACTACTTTGTGGAAAGTTTTGAGATTTTATACGGTAAGAAATATATTTCTCATAACGTGCATAATTTGCTTCATCTCGCTAATGAAGTTAGGAGGTTTGGAGTATTAGATAATTTTAGTGCTTTTCCATTTGAAAATTTTTTATCTTCTTTAAAAAAATTACTTCGGAAACCAGACAAACCATTAAAGCAATTAGCGAATCGATAGAGTGAGTTTGAATCCAAATTTTTATCAAAAACTGTAAAAATAGCAAAAACAGAATTAAAATGTGAACATTCTTACGGACCTGTACTTAGATCACTTAACTTAGTTCAAGGTAATTTCAAACAATACAAGCAATTAAAAACAAAACTACTTTTTATTAATTGTGATGGTAAAAGTGATAATGTTGTTATGTTAAGTAATAAAATAATTGTTAGAGTTTTAAACATAATACAAAATAATCACGGTGAAATAATTATTCTTGGACAAAAATTTAGAATCGAAGGAAATATTTATCAAGAACCGTGCTTATCGCAAATATTAGACATGTATTCAGTCAGGCCCGTGCCCAGAATTTTGGAAAGGGGGGGTTTTGAAAATTTTCTTCGCATATTTATTTTATAAATAAAAATACATTTTTCACTATATTCATGCTATTAATAATTTCCGTCATTTTGATTTATATATTAATAATTTAAATAAACGAATTACTGTATAAACATTAATAAAAATTACATATGTTATTGATTATACTCGTAACAAAAAATTTTGCACAAAATATTAACGAAGTACCTAAGCAATTTCAGTTCTCATGTGGGGGGGGGGGGGTTAACCCCCAAAACCTACCCCGTAGACACGGCCTTGTATTCAGTGGAAGAAACTAAAAAAGTATCGTGGTGGCCTATTGATTCAGTTTTAAATAAAATGGTAATAATACCAAAAAAAAATAATCAGTTTCATGTTATACCATTAAGGCATAAAAGAAACCATCTTTAACTTAGAAAATAAGTTTCACATAATTGCTATGTTTTTATGTGGATGATGTGTTATATTATAATAAAAATATGTGAAAAAAATATATATTCTTGGCATTGTACTTTTCATGGATAAAATTAATACACTGACTTAAATATCGTCTATTGATTTATCTTCATTTCTATAATATACATCCCTAATATATTCCAAAATTTTGGAAACTTAAATATTTCAATTCGTTAATATATTATATTATTTAATAGAAATCTGTTAACAAATAAACAATATATTTGTCAACAATATATGTATATTATACAGTATATATTGTTTTTGTAACATGACAGTAACATTGAAATAATGTTGCAGAACCAATATTAAAAAATAATATAACTGCAATATTCTGGAAATATTGGTGATTATATACAACTTACCAACATTAACGCAATATTCCTACAATATTGGTTATAATGTGCAACTTGACAATATTTGTGCAACATTCCAGCAATATTTTGTGCTCATGGGGTTTTGTACCAGGAATATTTAAAAAGATCTTCATATCTTGCTGAAGACAACTGGTTGTGAAGCAGTGATTGAAGTTTTATTATATTATTTCTAATACATAAATTTAAATCATAATTCATTAAAATTACATCAGAAAATTTACAAATAAAATTGTTAACCTGAAGAAAATTTTTACTGGAACGACGGGAAATATTCAATCACTTGATGTTTTTGAATTTCGGATTTGGAAAAGTTATGTTCGAAAATTTTCTGATGATGTAATTTTAATGAATTCGAAATAGAAGGATGCACAAATTTCGCTATTGTACGTTGCCGTTGGTGCAAAAAAAGATTTTGTTTTGAACACTTCTATGAAGATTACCATTGCTGTCGAAATTTCGTCGAATAATATAATGTATACTTGCAATGAGATAAAATAAAAATAATTTTTATACTACTTTAAATTTGAATTATAAATGTTCGTATCCATTTTCTATTTTGTTACTTTATTTAATATATATACTAAATAAAAAAAAAAAAAAAAACAATATCATATTCGTATTCAGCGACGTCGAAAACCCCTGTATACGAATTGAATTCAAAATCTAATCACTTGAAATTCCTGTTTTTGGTTTTTGTGTTATGGGTGGTTTATCCATTTCGGGGTGAAATTAACGAAAACATTGAAACAGATGGACTACATTTTATCATTTTATTCATTAAAATTTTTTTAAAAATTTGTTACCATTTTTTATCACCAAAATAATAAATTAAATATGGGTTTTCAATCCCTATAACATAAAGGATGTGTCCCTTATTGTTCAAATCATGAATTACTTGCTTTTCCCAAAGGAGTAATCTCCATTTTGTTCTATCAAAAAATATTAAATGTTAGTCGAGATATTTAGAAAAAAACTTTTTTTTTTTTGGGCTAACTTTGGAGGTAGTTTTCACCCCCTTAATATGTTCATTAGTAGATATAAAAAAACATGTTTTTTTTTTGTGTGTATTCTACAACATATATCAATTTCATTAAAATCGGTGAGTTCGGGTTGGGAGTTCAAAAAGTAAGAAAGTTCATGTATTTTTCCTTTGTGGTGCGTGCATTACAATTAACTACTTTTAAATACTCTGCAGAGATATATTCACATACAGCACATTTATAAAAGTATGACATCAAAAATATGGCCAATATTACTTCGAAATAGAAAAAAGTTTGATTTTCAATTTAGTGTTATTTAAATGTAACTTATTGTAATTCATAAAAAAACAGAATCATTATTTATTTAACTGACATTTTTTGTTTAATATTGTTCATTCGTTTCGTACTCAACACTTTTCTGAATTTAAATGCAAAAAATAAATTGAAATACACAAAATAGTTTCAATATTTAAAATTCAGGAAGAGATGCGGTTACCAAAATTTAAGTTTCATAACTACTTCCCTGCGTCAATATTTTGAGTTTAAATGAAAAGGAATCAATCGTATAAGTAAAAAACTTTGTAGAAATAATGCTATGTTCCATTTCGACTATGCGATTACAGAACGATCAGCACAGTTTGATTTATTTATTATAATGATAAAAAGTCATTTTAAGAAAATAAATATTCTGAAAATATTACACATAAATCCCGTTATTTGTAATACAACTGAACAATAAAAATATTCAGACATTTTTTAAATACAAAAAACAATTTGCAATAGAAAATTTTTTGTTAAATCTATATATCGTATTAACTGGCTCCACCTATTTCAAATTTTTATCCTTCCAGTAAAATTTTAGTTTGTCTTCAATTGTATTGATTTCTTTTAAAAATTTTCGGAAACGGTAAAAACCATTTTCTTCGTTATTATAAGTACTTCATTTTTGGTTACTTCAACGTTTTATTAATCTTACAAAAATATAATATTACATCATTGACTGCAATTTCTATAATAAAAAAAAAAATATGCATAAATACAATTACATTAATGAAATTATAATATATTATTGTTTGATTTATGTGGACAGTATTTAGTATTTTACCCTTATAAGTTTTACAAATTTCTCAGCTTTTTTAAAGCAAAAGTAGAAAAAATATTTTGCTTTACGAACACCGATAATTTGAATATGTTGTTACTACTAATTTTTACTTATAATCAGTTAGATTCGGTTGAGCTTAATGTAAACATAAATAATTTTCATCATGACCAACTGATGGCATTATATTCAATTCTGTAATCAAATTGCGTTCCATTACTGACCCCGTAAACTTATACTCAAAATCGGAGTACATTCATTTAAGTCTTGTTACTACTTTAGCACAAAATAACTAATAATTGCCATTGAAATATTTATTTGCTTACGAACATCGTGTTACAACTACAGCTTTTCACTTATTTGTCATTGCATTAACTGGCTTTTGATTTATTTTTTTAATTGTTCGATAAATTATACAGAAATTTCCTTCATTAAAACATATATTTCCCGCTTTTAGCTACTTTTCCATATTTTTATTTATCTTATGAAAATAAAACTGAATAGTAAATATTATAATTTGCACAAGGAAAAACTAACATTCATATTAATTTTACACTTTATTTACTTATGCAAAACAACATTTAATATTAATACCTTTTATAAGTTTCAGGAATTTCTGAAAAGTAATTTATGTCAATATTTTCTTCTTCAATTTCAATAGTAAAAACACAAGCCTGTAATTTTGATTATATATCTCGTTCAATTTTTTATACTTATAACGTTTAAAGTAGAAATGTTCTTGGGAAATTACAATACAATTGATTTGAATAAATAACTTTCTTATAACCTTTTTTATAAAGTATAACTAGTATGCAAACGTGAATGATTTGAGAAATGTCGTTTGCTTTTGTGATAGATTTCCACACGACCCTCGAGGTACTATCACATCGCGCGTTTTTTTTATTATACAGTGGTTTCGCCAAGAGCCCTAATCCACTGTGTCATTACGTTAATAAAATCTTTTTTAAAAAACTACGTAAAAGTAAAATGAAAAATAAATGTACCGAACTAAAAACAAAAAATTACAATAGTGTTTTTGTTATTACAACCGTTAAAAAAACGTATAATACAGAAAAATATTTTTTATAAAAAGTAATTTACGTTACATGAAATATAAGAAACCATGATTAATATTATAACTTTTTTTTTAATCGACTTCCTTTACATTTTCCTAGTTTATAGTTTTCCAAATTATTTAAAATACATTATAAAATTAAACAAAATGAATTATTACAAGGAAACTAAATGCACCAAACCGAAAACCAAAAATTACAATATTTTCATTATCTTTAAATATACAACTGTTGAAATATATAATACAAATTTTTTATAAAAAACAATTTACAATTAATGCTCAATGATTACTATTGGAACAAATTGGCCCATTTAAAAAAAAAATAAACTACTTGTTTTTCCAAGTTTCCCAAATTATTCAAAATACACTACAAAATTAAATACAAATGATTATTATAAGAAAAATAAATGTGTTGAGCAGAAAACGCCAAGAAAAAAAAATCAAATTACAATACAATAAATAATTTCTGCGTAAAAGTACACACAAAAAAACAGTAAAAATTACTTATCAGTAACTGGACAGGTCCAATATGATTACCAAAAGAAAAATTAATGTACCGAGCGGAAAAAAGAAAAAAAAAACAAATAAAATTACAATATAATAAATGATTTCTGCATAAAAGCATACACATAAAAAAACAGTAAAAATTTCTTACTAATAAGAGGACGAGGCAAATAAATTATTACAAAAAAATAAATGTACCGAGCGGGAAACGAAAAAAAAAATTGGAATTAATTTACTTTAAGAGATTAACTTCTAATAATTATTAAATGTCCTTCTTCACACTATTTACAATAGTATTAAATATGTATATATTTTGTTGTTACGTTAAGAGTCTCTTTTTTTCTTAAATTATTTTAAAATAAAATAAAAATGTATCGAACTGAAAACCAAAAATTACAATAATATTTTCATTATATTTAAATATATAATACAAAATAATATTTTTAAAAAAATTTGGAATTTACTTTGCGAGATTAACTTCTATTAATTATTAAATGTCCTTCTTCCCACTATTTACAATAGTATTAAATATATATTTTTTATAACATCGATATTTAAAATTTTCGTTAACGGTTGCAGTTTTAAAAGGCACTCGGCAAAATAACAAACAAATACACCACAGCTCATAGCATCACATTGACAAGCATGAGGTGGCGATAAGATTTTCAAATTTAACTTTTTATTAATTACGTTAGCCCAACTGATCGCAACTTTGTAATTATCATTATAAATACTATAACAAGACGGATCGTACACTTCAATGATTGCGTCTGTTACTGTCACGCTTAACAAAATCCAATGAACATAATTTGGGTTGCATGGAATAAGAGTTAAGTCAAAATTTATTATTTTCTGAAGAAACCCTTCAATCTCGAAATAACGTTCGTATGTACCCGTGGTTTGCAAACATTACATCTGAAGTAAAAACTTCTATTACAATAACCTGAAGTTGTTTCTAATAAACTGCAACCACAGTATATAACATTTTGTTTTAGCTACTAATTAAACCATTTTCCCCCTTGCAACCTACATCTGAGCTTAATATAATGTCTTATAACTAATCTATGCAGCATCGTAAACGAAAACAAATTAAAGAAAGTTTAAAAAAATAAATAAAAAGACAAAACAAAACAAAAAAATCAATAAATTTGTTATTAATTCTGTTAATTATTGCTCCACAATATCAATTAAATTTTTATTATTAACCTGTATCTTTAGATTTTTTCCATCTTAAAATTCCTTTGGTATATTTTCAATTAATTTTATTAATACTTCTACCGTATTATCTATTTCATTAATAATCATCCTGGATCGTATAAAGTAAGTTTTCTGTGCGTTCTTTTTTAGTTTGTAATTTTCGATCTTCACTTTCAGCTCTCAGTAATTTATCATAATAATAAACATTTTTAGTTTTTTTTTTTTTCCTTTTTGGGCGTAGAAAATTTTTAAAGTTATTATTCATATTCTACAAAGCAATATTGGCAGGTAACATGAAATATAAACATTTCTCTTGCAACTTATTAATTTTTCAACATATCTGTTATTTGTGCCTTTTCCCAAACTTCAATTTTATATTTAATTTTAGATATTATTATTGCTTCAAAATTTAATTTTATGTTTTTGTATATTATACATTATTCTAATTTGTATACTGTTGAAATAGTTTTCCTGGTCAGTCCATGGTGGAGTTTTATGTGATATTAAACGGAAATACTTTCTAACACAGAGTTTAATAATTAATGCAACATCATCTGCATAAATATTCAATGAATAGTTCCTTACATATCTACATATGTAATAAATTAGTAAATATTAAAACTAGTATTGGTGCTAATATCATGCTTTGTCCTTCTCCATAATTCAATGTTTCTTACTATATTCGCCTTTTTGTCCAATTTCTCCGAATTCTTCATTTTCTTCTTCAGCTTCTTCTTTTTGTATGTATTCAGAGTCCGCTGCCTGCTTATCACTCATGCCTTCCATTTTTTCCATTATAATTCTATTCTGCTGTAGTTCTTCTTAGCTGATGATCAGTCTATTGCAACTGACGTTTCCTCATAGCAGGTTTCCTTTCAAAAAATCTTCAAATGTGTTTTTATGCGCAGTAACCTTTCTGAAATCCGTTTCTCATAGAAGTAAATCAGAATTATGTCGGATATTACTTTGCTGAAAGCTCCTTTCTGTGTATTTACGTTTCCCGAGTGATTTTCTTCCAATACCGTTGCATTCTGATACTGGCTTCCTACAGGTGTCAGCCAGAATTACTTCAAGCGTTAGTTATTTAAACGTTTCCTGCTGTTGACTCCAGCACGCTCAATACAATAGTTGAAAATGCATTATAGTATGCACACATTTTTACCGAATACAATGAGGGTGGTATAGTAAAGAATATAGCAATACCGAATGAGTACGAATTCAATAAAGTACTACTGGAAACAATTCGAAAACACTAGCTTACAAAACAACTAGAAAATTCTATTAATATCAAAGAACGACAAAATGTAAATTTATCCAATTTTGCCGCAATGATACAACGAACGATTGCAAAGGACCTGCTCATAGTCTTCTTTAGCCGAGTTCATCATTTCGTTCTGCCGATTTTTCTTTGTGTATATCTAAGTCCCATACCACACTATTACACTTTCTTCGATCTCTTCCATTTCATTCGCATTCGATTACCATTCTGTGTAACTGACGATCAGTGTATCCGGATCGAGGATTACTTGTAGCCAATCTTATTTCATATTTTAAAATGTGTCTTAAAGTGAATTTACCGTACTAACATCCTTTTCTCCCAGAAGCTACTACGCCCGACTTCCAACATTAACAGTGTTATAGGCTTTTATCGGTCCATTTCCGTTCGCCGAGTAACTTTCTTCCAGTTATATGGCATTCCCGATATTTGCTTCACAACAGCGTCCATTGACCATGAGAACGCTTTCGATGACATAAAACATGAAAAATTAGTCAAGATACTCGAGAAATACTATATCGATGACAGATTTGCAGGTAATAATGAATTTATACTGGAACCCGTGCGCAAATACAAAGATGTGTGCAGAAGACTCTAATCGGAAATGCAGCATAAAAAGCGGAGCACGACAAAAATGTCCCCTCTCTCCGCAGTTATCCAACATCTACGCGCAGGCGAATTAATAAAAGAGGCACAAATCAAAGAAATCGATTTGAAGATCTATGGACAATGAGTCAACGAAATAACCTGTGCGGACGATAAGGTAGTTATGGACGAAACAGAAGATCAAAAGCGGAAAATGTTTGATAGATTAAATTGTGCAGGACTGAAATTTGAAATGAAAATCAATGCGAAAAAAACGAAAGTCAAAAAATTCTCGAAAACCAATGACAAAAAAGCAAAGTTCATGATAGACGATAAAAAAATTGACAATACCACTGAGTTCAGATACTTAAGTGTTCTCATAAATGTGGACGGAAGGGACCTAAAAGAAATCAAAAGCAGATTAGGCATGGCAAAAAAACGGTGTAATTACCGCACCTTAAGCATAGGCCTGCATAAGAGTCGAATAAGATGCTTGAAAGAAAACTGAACGCCTCTGAAATGTGGTCTTATCGAAGATTATTAAAAATACTTTGGAATGATTTTCCAGCAAACATATCAGTCTCAGAAAAAGTGAATGAATAATACAAAATGACAGTTGGAAATATCAAACCCTGAGAGCTGAAATACATAGCATATAAAATCCAGGAAAATGGTGTATTCATGCTAGCATTAAGTACAAATTCAGGGAAAGCTGATTAAAGGACGCAGAAGTTTTGCAGCTATTAATGACGAATGCACCATCCAAATCTACGAGTCACGATCAGATACTCCAGAAATCAAAGAATATAAATGCACGCAACTTCTTGATGCTAGAAGTGTATTTCCGGTGACGACGAAAAATGCCACTTTGAAATTTGCCTTGCATTGAATATTCAGAGGTTAATTTGTTCGCGTTGTAGTACATCAAGAAAATATAAATGCGATAGTTGCATATCGACTGATTAATTAAAAATTGGCTCAACAGTGTCATAAAATAACTTAATTGTCCAAGAAAACGCATTACCATTTTTAGCTGAACATCAATTTGTCAAAAAACTCTACTATTTAAGATATGTTTTCAGGTTCTTTTAGTGGAAATCAACAAATGGTAATTAGGCAGAATTTAAAAATAAACATGTCCCATAGTACAGACCAGGCATTTGTAATAGAAAGAGATGCAATATAATCCCTAATCATATTCAACAGAATTGGCCACTATATTATATCTTATAGAAGAATGCTGATGATAATCAAAATTGAAATTATGGCATAGAGGACATAATTACTTTAAAACAGTTTAAAAAAGCAGAAACAAATTTGGAAAAATGGATACACAAATCGCAATATCGACTAAAACCAAACACAATAAAGGCTATACCCAAAACGCAATAACGGCTAACACCAAATGCAATAACGGCTAACACCAAACGCAATAAAGGCTAACACCAAACGCAATAAAGGCTAACACCAAACGCAATAAAGGCTAACACCACCCGCAATAAAGGCTAACACCAACCGCAATAAAGGCTAATACCAACCGCAATAAATGCTAACACCAACCGCAATAAAGGCTAACACCAACTGCAATAAAGTCTAACACCAACCGCAATAAAGTCTATTCCCAAAACGCAATAACGGCTAACACCACACGCAATAAAGGCTATTCCCAAAACGCAATAACGGCTAACACCACACGCAATAAAGGCTATACCCCGAACACAATAACGGCTAACACCAACCGCAATAAAGGCTAACACCAAACGCAATAACGGCTAACACCAAACGCAATAAAGGCTAACACCAACCGCAATAATGGCTAACACCAACTGCAATAAAGGCTAACTCCAACCGCAATAAAGGCTATTCCCAAAACGCAATAACGGCTAACACCACACGCAATAAAGGCTATACCCCGAACGCAATAACGGCTAACACCAACCGCAATAAAGGCTAACACCAACCGCAATAAAGGCTAACACCAACTGCAATAAAGGCTAACACCAACCGCAATAAAGGCTAACACCAACCGCAATAAAAGCTATACCCAAAACGCAATAAAGGCTAACACCAACCGCAATAAAGGCTATACCCAAAACGCAATAACGGCTAACACCAAACGCAATAAAGACTATACCCCGAACGCAATAAAGGCTAACACCAACCGCAATAAAGGCTATTCCCAAAACGCTATAACGGCTAACACCAAACGCAATAAAAGCTAAATACCAACCTGCAATAAAGGCTAAGCCCTGAATGCACGCATTAGTGACTACAAACCATGTAGAAGAAAAAGAAAAAGAAATTGCAAAAAATTGTAAGAAATCCATAATGAAAGGTAATAATGTCTTAATGGTGAAACAAATCACATGAAAAAAAAAAAGTCGAAATAAAGAATGGTTATGCCAAACATCACCAACAAATGGAATAAATTGAAACCAACCAATACTGATATAACAAAGAAATAAAAAAATAGAAGAAGCAAATACATGAAAATCGGCATATATGTGCACCATGAAGTTTGCAAAATGGGGAAAAATTTATTAACGAAAAAGGCGAAAAAAAGCTGCAAAATTAACTCAGCAAGAAATAGCATGAAATGAAAGTTAATCGAATACTAGCAAGATGGCCAAAAAAACAACAGAATCAGTAGAGATTTTTCATTAATACAATCTATCGGAAGCTTTTGCACCACTAGGGTTTGTGTCATGTGGGCAAAAGATAACCGGCTAGGAATTCATGTTTAAGAAGCAATTGCATTTACAATATATTCATTTATCTTACCAGAGGGAAGTTTTATTTGAAACTAGTCACACCGATTTCAACAATAAATGTGCATTAAAAACCAAACATCTATGAAATGTGTCAAAACTTGCAAAACTAGGCCGGAAAAGTTGTCATGGGGACTGACACAAAGAATATGAAATAATCACCATTTGCATGGAACCCCTCTGAAAACTACTTGTGTGGTATTTAGAAGAATAAAAGAAAACAAAATCAACAAATATCACCTAAACCACTAGAACAGAAGAATCTAAAAGGTTAACTTACAGAGAAACTAATGAAGTATTTCAGTATCAAAGAAAAAGAAAGTTCTGAATTCGACCACAAAAACCATTGTAACTATTCGCCTTTTTGTCCGATTTCTCCGAATTCTTCATTTTCTTCTTCAGCTTCTTCTTTTTGTATGTATTCAGAGTCCGCTGCCTGCTTATCACTCATGCCTTCCATTTTTTCCATTATAATTCTATTCTGCTGTAGTTCTTCTTAGCTGATGATCAGTCTATTGCAACAGACGTTTCCTCATAGCAGGTTTCCTTTCAAAATATCCTCAAATGTGTTTTTATGCGCAGTAACCTTTCTGAAATCCGTTTCTCATAGAAGTAAATCAGAATTATGTCGGATATTACTTTGCTGAAAGCTCCTTTCTGTCTATCTACGTTTCCCGAGTGATTTTCTTCCAATACCGTTGCATTCTGATACTGGCTTCCTACAGGTGTCAGCCAGAATTACTTCAAGCGTTAGTAATTTAAACGTTTCCTGCTGTTGACTCCAGCACGCTCAATACAATAGTTGAAAATGCATTATAGTATGCACACATTTTTACCGAATACAATGAGGGTGGTATAGTAAAGAATATAGCAATACCGAATGAGTACGAATTCAATAAAGTACTGCTGGAAACAATTCGAAAACACTAGCTTACAAAACAACTAGAAAATTCTATTAATATCAAAGAACGACAAAATGTAAATTTATCCAATTTTGCCGCAATGATACAACGAACGATTGCAAAGGACCTGCTCATAGTCTTCTTTAGCCGAGTTCATCATTTCGTTCTGCCGATTTTTCTTTGTGTATATCTAAGTCCCATACCACACTATTACACTTTCTTCGATCTCTTCCATTTCATTCGCATTCGATTACCATTCTGTGTAACTGACGATCAGTGTATCCGGATCGAGGATTACTTGTAGCCAATCTTATTTCATATTTTAAAATGTGTCTTAAAGTGAATTTACCGTACTAACATCCTTTTCTCCCAGAAGCTACTACGCCCGACTTCCAACATTGACAGTGTTATAGGCTTTTATCGGTCCATTTCCGTTCGCCGAGTAACTTTCTTCCAGTTATATGGCATTCCCGATATTTGCTTCACAACAGCGTCCATTGACCATGAGAACGCTTTCGATGACATAAAACATGAAAAATTAGTCAAGATACTCGAGAAATACTATATCGATGACAGATTTGCAGGTAATAATGAATTTATACTGGAACCCGTGCGCAAATACAAAGATGTGTGCAGAAGACTCTAATCGGAAATGCAGCATAAAAAGCGGAGCACGACAAAAATGTCCCCTCTCTCCGCAGTTATCCAACATCTACGCGCAGGCGAATTAATAAAAGAGGCACAAATCAAAGAAATCGATTTGAAGATCTATGGACAATGAGTCAACGAAATAACCTGTGCGGACGATAAGGTAGTTATGGACGAAACAGAAGCTCAAAAGCGGAAAATGTTTGATAGATTAAATTGTGCAGGACTGAAATTTGAAATGAAAATCAATGCGAAAAAAACGAAAGTCAAAAAATTCTCGAAAACCAATGACAAAAAAGCAAAGTTCATGATAGACGATAAAAAAATTGACAATACCACTGAGTTCAGATACTTAAGTGTTCTCATAAATGTGGACGGAAGGGACCTAAAAGAAATCAAAAGCAGATTAGGCATGGCAAAAAAACGGTGTAATTACCGCACCTTAAGCATAGGCCTGCATAAGAGTCGAATAAGATGCTTGAAAGAAAACTGAACGCCTCTGAAATGTGGTCTTATCGAAGATTATTAAAAATACTTTGGAATGATTTTCCAGCAAACATATCAGTCTCAGAAAAAGTGAATGAATAATACAAAATGACAGTTGGAAATATCAAACCCTGAGAGCTGAAATACATAGCATATAAAATCCAGGAAAATGGTGTATTCATGCTAGCATTAAGTACAAATTCAGGGAAAGCTGATTAAAGGACGCAGAAGTTTTGCAGCTATTAATGACGAATGCACCATCCAAATCTACGAGTCACGATCAGATACTCCAGAAATCAAAGAATATAAATGCACGCAACTTCTTGATGCTAGAAGTGTATTTCCGGTGACGACGAAAAATGCCACTTTGAAATTTGCCTTGCATTGAATATTCAGAGGTTAATTTGTTCGCGTTGTAGTACATCAAGAAAATATAAATGCGATAGTTGCATATCGACTGATTAATTAAAAATTGGCTCAACAGTGTCATAAAATAACTTAATTGTCCAAGAAAACGCATTACCATTTTTAGCTGAACATCAATTTGTCAAAAAACCCTACTATTTAAGATATGTTTTCAGGTTCTTTTAGTGGAAATCAACAAATGGTAATTAGGCAGAATTTAAAAATAAACATGTCCCATAGTACAGACCAGGCATTTGTAATAGAAAGAGATGCAATATAATCCCTAATCATATTCAACAGAATTGGCCACTATATTATATCTTATAGAAGAATGCTGATGATAATCAAAATTGAAATTATGGCATAGAGGACATAATTACTTTAAAACAGTTTAAAAAAGCAGAAACAAATTTGGAAAAATGGATACACAAATCGCAATATCGACTAACACCAAACACAATAAAGGCTATACCCAAAACGCAATAACGGCTAACACCAAACGCAATAACGGCTAACACCAAACGCAATAAAGGCTAACACCAAACGCAATAAAGGCTAACACCACCCGCAATAAAGGCTAACACCAACCGCAATAAAGGCTAACACCAACCGCAATAAAGGCTACCACCAACCGCAATAAAGGCTAACACCAACCGCAATAAAGGCTAATACCAACCGCAATAAAAGCTAACACCAACCGCAATAAAGGCTAACACCAACTGCAATAAAGTCTAACACCAACCGCAATAAAGGCTATTCCCAAAACGCAATAACGGCTAACACCACACGCAATAAAGGCTATACCCCGAACACAATAACGGCTAACACCAACCGCAATAAAGGCTAACACCAAACGCAATAACGGCTAACACCAAACGCAATAAAGGCTAACACCAAACGCAATAAAGGCTAACACCACCCGCAATAAAGGCTAACACCAACCGCAATAAAGGCTAACACCAACCGCAATAAAGGCTAACACCAACTGCAATAAAGGCTAACACCAACCGCAATAAAGGCTATTCCCAAAACGCAATAACGGCTAACACCACACATAATAAAGGCTTTACCCCGAACGCAATAACGGCTAACACCAACCGCAATAAAGGCTAACACCAACTGCAATAAAGGCTAACACCAACCGCAATAAAGGCTAACACCAACCGCAATAAAAGCTATACCCAAAACGCAATAAAGGCTAACACCAACCGCAATAAAGGCTATACCCAAAACTCAATAACGGCTAACACCAAACGCAATAAAGACTATACCCCGAACGCAATAAAGGCTAACACCAACCGCAATAAAGGCTATTCCCAAAACGCTATAACGGCTAACACCAAACGCAATAAAAGCTAAATACCAACCGCAATAAAGGCTAAGCCCTGAATGCACGCATTAGTGACTACAAACCATGAAGAAGAAAAAGAAAAAGAAATTGCAAAAAATTGTAAGAAATCCATAATGAAAGGTAATAATGTCTTAATGGTGAAACAAATCACATGAAAAAAAAAAAGTCGAAATAAAGAATGGTTATGCCAAACATCACCAACAAATGGAATAAATTGAAACCAACCAATACTGATATAACAAAGAAATAAAAAAATAGAAGAAGCAAATACATGAAAATCGGCATATATGTGCACCATGAAGTTTGCAAAATGGGGAAAAATTTATTAACGAAAAAGGCGAAAAAAAGCTGCAAAATTAACTCAGCAAGAAATAGCATGAAATGAAAGTTAATCGAATACTAGCAAGATGGCCAAAAAAACAACAGAATCAGTAGAGATTTTTCATTAATACAATCTATCGGAAGCTTTTGCACCACTAGGGTTTGTGTCATGTGGGCAAAAGATAACCGGCTAGGAATTCATGTTTAAGAAGAAGCAATTGCATTTACAATATATTCATTTATCTTACCAGAGGGAAGTTTTATTTGAAACTAGTCACATCGATTTCAACAATAAATGTGCATAAAAAACCAAACATCTATGCAATGTGTCGAAACTTGCAAAACTAGGCCGGAAAAGTTGTCATGGGGACTGACACAATGAATATGAAATAATCAACATTTGCATGGAACCCCTCTGAAAACTACTTGTGTGGTATTTAGAAGAATATAAGAACACAAAATCAACAAATATCACCTAAACCACTAGAACAGAAGAATCTACAAGGTTAACTTACAGAGCAACTAATGAAGTATTTCAGTATCAAAGAAAAAGAAAGTTCTGAATTCGACCACAAAAACCATTGTAACTATTCGCCTTTTTGTCCGATTTCTCCGAATTCTTCATTTTCTTCTTCAGCTTCTTCTTTTTGTATGTATTCAGAGTCCGCTGCCTGCTTATCACTCATGCCTTCCATTTTTTCCATTATAATTCTATTCTGCTGTAGTTCTTCTTAGCAGATGATCAGTCTATTGCAACAGACGTTTCCTCATAGCAGGTTTCCTTTCAAAATATCTTCAAATGTGTTTTTATGCGCAGTAACCTTTCTGAAATCCGTTTCTCATAGAAGTAAATCAGAATTATGTCGGATATTACTTTGCTGAAAGCTCCTTTCTGTCTATCTACGTTTCCCGAGTGATTTTCTTCCAATACCGTTGCATTCTGATACTGGCTTCCTACAGGTGTCAGCCAGAATTACTTCAAGCGTTAGTAATTTAAACGTTTCCTGCTGTTGACTCCAGCACGCTCAATACAATAGTTGAAAATGCATTATAGTATGCACACATTTTTACCGAATACAATGAGGGTGGTATAGTAAAGAATATAGCAATACCGAATGAGTACGAATTCAATAAAGTACTGCTGGAAACAATTCGAAAACACTAGCTTACAAAACAACTAGAAAATTCTATTAATATCAAAGAACGACAAAATGTAAATTTATCCAATTTTGCCGCAATGATACAACGAACGATTGCAAAGGACCTGCTCATAGTCTTCTTTAGCCGAGTTCATCATTTCGTTCTGCCGATTTTTCTTTGTGTATATCTAAGTCCCATACCACACTATTACACTTTCTTCGATCTCTTCCATTTCATTCGCATTCGATTACCATTCTGTGTAACTGACGATCAGTGTATCCGCATCGAGGATTACTTGTAGCCAATCTTATTTCATATCTTAAATTGTGTCTTAAAGTGAATTTACCGTACTAACATCCTTTTCTCCCAGAAGCTACTATGCCCGACTTCCAACATTAACAGTGTTATAGGCTTTTATCGGTCCATTTCCGTTCGCCGAGTAACTTTCTTCCAGTTATATGGCATTCCCGATATTTGCTTCACAACAGCGTCCATTGACCATGAGAACGCTTTCGATGACATAAAACATGAAAAATTAGTCAAGATACTCGAGAAATACTATATCGATGACAGATTTGCAGGTAATAATGAATTTATACTGGAACCCGTGCGCAAATAACAAGATGTGTGCAGAAGACTCTAATCGGAAATGCAGCATAAAAAGCGGAGCACGACAAAAATGTCCCCTCTCTCCGCAGTTATCCAACATCTACGCGCAGGCGAATTAATAAAAGAGGCACAAATCAAAGAAATCGATTTGAAGATCTATGGACAATGAGTCAACGAAATAACCTGTGCGGACGATAAGGTAGTTATGGACGAAACAGAAGCTCAAAAGCGGAAAATGTTTGATAGATTAAATTGTGCAGGACTGAAATTTGAAATGAAAATCAATGCGAAAAAAACGAAAGTCAAAAAATTCTCGAAAACCAATGACAAAAAAGCAAAGTTCATGATAGACGATAAAAAAATTGACAATACCACTGAGTTCAGATACTTAAGTGTTCTCATAAATGTGGACGGAAGGGACCTAAAAGAAATCAAAAGCAGATTAGGCATGGCAAAAAAACGGTGTAATTACCGCACCTTAAGCATAGGCCTGCATAAGAGTCGAATAAGATGCTTGAAAGAAAACTGAACGCCTCTGAAATGTGGTCTTATCGAAGATTATTAAAAATACTTTGAAATGATTTTCCAGCAAACATATCAGTCTCAGAAAAAGTGAATGAATAATACAAAATGACAGTTGGAAATATCAAACCCTGAGAGCTGAAATACATAGCATATAAAATCCAGGAAAATGGTTTATTCATGCTAGCATTAAGTACAAATTCAGGGAAAGCTGATTAAAGGACGCAGAAGTTTTGCAGCTATTAATGACGAATGCACCATCCAAATCTACGAGTCACGATCAGACACTCCAGAAATCAAAGAATATAAATGCACGCAACTTCTTGATGCTAGAAGTGTGATTCCGGTGACGACGAAAAATGCCACTTTGAAATTTGCCTTGCATTGAATATTCAGAGGTTAATTTGTTCGCGTTGTAGTACATCAAGAAAATATAAATGCGATAGTTGCATATCGACTGATTAATTAAAAATTGGCTCAACAGTGTCATAAAATAACTTAATTGTCCAAGAAAACGCATTACCATTTTTAGCTGAACATCAATTTGTCAAAAAACTCTACTATTTAAGATATGTTTTCAGGTTCTTTTAGTGGAAATCAACAAATGGTAATTAGGCAGAATTTAAAAATAAACATGTCCCATAGTACAGACCAGGCATTTGTAATAGAAAGAGATGCAATATAATCCCTAATCGTATTCAACAGAATTGGCCAATATATTATATCTTATAGAAGAATGCTGATGATAATCAAAATTGAAATTATGGCATAGAGGACATAATTACTTTAAAACAGTTTAGAAAAGCAGAAACAAATTTGGAAAAATGGATACACAAATCGCAATATCGACTAACACCAAACACAATAAAGGCTATACCCAAAACGCAATAACGGCTAACACCAAATGCAATAACGGCTAACACCAAACGCAATAAAGGCTAACACCAAACGCAATAAAGGCTAACACCAAACGCAATAAAGGCTAACACCACCCGCAATAAAGGCTAACACCAACCGCAATAAAGGCTAATACCAACCGCAATAAATGCTAACACCAACCGCAATAAAGGCTAACACCAACTGCAATAAAGTCTAACACCAACCGCAATAAAGGCTAACACCAAACGCAATAAAGGCTAACACCACACGCAATAAAGGCCATTCCCAAAACGCAATAACGGCTAACACCACACGCAATAAAGGCTATACCCCGAACACAATAACGGCTAACACCAACCGCAATAAATGCTAACACCAAATGCAATAACGGCTAACACCAAACGCAATAAAGGCTAACACCAACCGCAATAATGGCTAACACCAACTGCAATAAAGGCTAACTCCAACCGCAATAAAGGCTATTCCCAAAACGCAATAACGGCTAACACCACACGCAATAAAGGCTATACCCCGAACGCAATAACGGCTAACACCAACCGCAATAAAGGCTAACACCAACCGCAATAAAGGCTAACACCAACTGCAATAAAGGCTAACACCAACCGCAATAAAGGCTAACACCAACCGCAATAAAAGCTATACCCAAAACGCAATAAAGGCTAACACCAACCGCAATAAAGGCTATACCCAAAACGCAATAACGGCTAACACCAAACGCAATAAAGACTATACCCCGAACGCAATAAAGGCTAACACCAACCGCAATAAAGGCTATTCCCAAAACGCTATAACGGCTAACACCAAACGCAATAAAAGCTAAATACCAACCTGCAATAAAGGCTAAGCCCTGAATGCACGCATTAGTGACTACAAACCATGTAGAAGAAAAAGAAAAAGAAATTGCAAAAAATTGTAAGAAATCCATAATGAAAGGTAATAATGTCTTAATGGTGAAACAAATCACATGAAAAAAAAAAAGTCGAAATAAAGAATGGTTATGCCAAACATCACCAACAAATGGAATAAATTGAAACCAACCAATACTGATATAACAAAGAAATAAAAAAATAGAAGAAGCAAATACATGAAAATCGGCATATATGTGCACCATGAAGTTTGCAAAATGGGGAAAAATTTATTAACGAAAAAGGCGAAAAAAAGCTGCAAAATTAACTCAGCAAGAAATAGCATGAAATGAAAGTTAATCGAATACTAGCAAGATGGCCAAAAAAACAACAGAATCAGTAGAGATTTTTCATTAATACAATCTATCGGAAGCTTTTGCACCACTAGGGTTTGTGTCATGTGGGCAAAAGATAACCGGCTAGGAATTCATGTTTAAGAAGAAGCAATTGCATTTACAATATATTCATTTATCTTACCAGAGGGAAGTTTTATTTGAAACTAGTCACACCGATTTCAACAATAAATGTGCATTAAAAACCAAACATCTATGAAATGTGTCAAAACTTGCAAAACTAGGCCGGAAAAGTTGTCATGGGGACTGACACAAAGAATATGAAATAATCACCATTTGCATGGAACCCCTCTGAAAACTACTTGTGTGGTATTTAGAAGAATAAAAGAAAACAAAATCAACAAATATCACCTAAACCACTAGAACAGAAGAATCTAAAAGGTTAACTTACAGAGAAACTAATGAAGTATTTCAGTATCAAAGAAAAAGAAAGTTCTGAATTCGACCACAAAAACCATTGTAACTATTCGCCTTTTTGTCCGATTTCTCCGAATTCTTCATTTTCTTCTTCAGCTTCTTCTTTTTGTATGTATTCAGAGTCCGCTGCCTGCTTATCACTCATGCCTTCCATTTTTTCCATTATAATTCTATTCTGCTGTAGTTCTTCTTAGCTGATGATCAGTCTATTGCAACAGACGTTTCCTCATAGCAGGTTTCCTTTCAAAATATCTTCAAATGTGTTTTTATGCGCAGTAACCTTTCTGAAATCCGTTTCTCATAGAAGTAAATCAGAATTATGTCGGATATTACTTTGCTGAAAGCTCCTTTCTGTCTATCTACGTTTCCCGAGTGATTTTCTTCCAATACCGTTGCATTCTGATACTGGCTTCCTACAGGTGTCAGCCAGAATTACTTCAAGCGTTAGTAATTTAAACGTTTCCTGCTGTTGACTCCAGCACGCTCAATACAATAGTTGAAAATGCATTATAGTATGCACACATTTTTACCGAATACAATGAGGGTGGTATAGCAAAGAATATAGCAATACCGAATGAGTACGAATTCAATAAAGTACTGCTGGAAACAATTCGAAAACACTAGCTTACAAAACAACTAGAAAATTCTATTAATATCAAAGAACGACAAAATGTAAATTTATCCAATTTTGCCGCAATGATACAACGAACGATTGCAAAGGACCTGCTCATAGTCTTCTTTAGCCGAGTTCATCATTTCGTTCTGCCGATTTTTCTTTGTGTATATCTAAGTCCCATACCACACTATTACACTTTCTTCGATCTCTTCCATTTCATTCGCATTCGATTACCATTCTGTGTAACTGACGATCAGTGTATCCGGATCGAGGATTACTTGTAGCCAATCTTATTTCATATTTTAAAATGTGTCTTAAAGTGAATTTACCGTACTAACATCCTTTTCTCCCAGAAGCTACTACGCCCGACTTCCAACATTGACAGTGTTATAGGCTTTTATCGGTCCATTTCCGTTCGCCGAGTAACTTTCTTCCAGTTATATGGCATTCCCGATATTTGCTTCACAACAGCGTCCATTGACCATGAGAACGCTTTCGATGACATAAAACATGAAAAATTAGTCAAGATACTCGAGAAATACTATATCGATGACAGATTTGCAGGTAATAATGAATTTATACTGGAACCCGTGCGCAAATACAAAGATGTGTGCAGAAGACTCTAATCGGAAATGCAGCATAAAAAGCGGAGCACGACAAAAATGTCCCCTCTCTCCGCAGTTATCCAACATCTACGCGCAGGCGAATTAATAAAAGAGGCACAAATCAAAGAAATCGATTTGAAGATCTATGGACAATGAGTCAACGAAATAACCTGTGCGGACGATAAGGTAGTTATGGACGAAACAGAAGCTCAAAAGCGGAAAATGTTTGATAGATTAAATTGTGCAGGACTGAAATTTGAAATGAAAATCAATGCGAAAAAAACGAAAGTCAAAAAATTCTCGAAAACCAATGACAAAAAAGCAAAGTTCATGATAGACGATAAAAAAATTGACAATACCACTGAGTTCAGATACTTAAGTGTTCTCATAAATGTGGACGGAAGGGACCTAAAAGAAATCAAAAGCAGATTAGGCATGGCAAAAAAACGGTGTAATTACCGCACCTTAAGCATAGGCCTGCATAAGAGTCGAATAAGATGCTTGAAAGAAAACTGAACGCCTCTGAAATGTGGTCTTATCGAAGATTATTAAAAATACTTTGGAATGATTTTCCAGCAAACATATCAGTCTCAGAAAAAGTGAATGAATAATACAAAATGACAGTTGGAAATATCAAACCCTGAGAGCTGAAATACATAGCATATAAAATCCAGGAAAATGGTGTATTCATGCTAGCATTAAGTACAAATTCAGGGAAAGCTGATTAAAGGACGCAGAAGTTTTGCAGCTATTAATGACGAATGCACCATCCAAATCTACGAGTCACGATCAGATACTCCAGAAATCAAAGAATATAAATGCACGCAACTTCTTGATGCTAGAAGTGTATTTCCGGTGACGACGAAAAATGCCACTTTGAAATTTGCCTTGCATTGAATATTCAGAGGTTAATTTGTTCGCGTTGTAGTACATCAAGAAAATATAAATGCGATAGTTGCATATCGACTGATTAATTAAAAATTGGCTCAACAGTGTCATAAAATAACTTAATTGTCCAAGAAAACGCATTACCATTTTTAGCTGAACATCAATTTGTCAAAAAACTCTACTATTTAAGATATGTTTTCAGGTTCTTTTAGTGGAAATCAACAAATGGTAATTAGGCAGAATTTAAAAATAAACATGTCCCATAGTACAGACCAGGCATTTGTAATAGAAAGAGATGCAATATAATCCCTAATCATATTCAACAGAATTGGCCACTATATTATATCTTATAGAAGAATGCTGATGATAATCAAAATTGAAATTATGGCATAGAGGACATAATTACTTTAAAACAGTTTAAAAAAGCAGAAACAAATTTGGAAAAATGGATACACAAATCGCAATATCGACTAACACCAAACACAATAAAGGCTATACCCAAAACGCAATAACGGCTAACACCAAACGCAATAACGGCTAACACCAAACGCAATAAAGGCTAACACCAAACGCAATAAAGGCTAACACCACCCGCAATAAAGGCTAACACCAACCGCAATAAAGGCTAACACCAACCGCAATAAAGGCTACCACCAACCGCAATAAAGGCTAACACCAACCGCAATAAAGGCTAATACCAACCGCAATAAAAGCTAACACCAACCGCAATAAAGGCTAACACCAACTGCAATAAAGTCTAACACCAACCGCAATAAAGGCTATTCCCAAAACGCAATAACGGCTAACACCACACGCAATAAAGGCTATACCCCGAACACAATAACGGCTAACACCAACCGCAATAAAGGCTAACACCAAACGCAATAACGGCTAACACCAAACGCAATAAAGGCTAACACCAAACGCAATAAAGGCTAACACCACCCGCAATAAAGGCTAACACCAACCGCAATAAAGGCTAACACCAACCGCAATAAAGGCTAACACCAACTGCAATAAAGGCTAACACCAACCGCAATAAAGGCTATTCCCAAAACGCAATAACGGCTAACACCACACATAATAAAGGCTTTACCCCGAACGCAATAACGGCTAACACCAACCGCAATAAAGGCTAACACCAACTGCAATAAAGGCTAACACCAACCGCAATAAAGGCTAACACCAACCGCAATAAAAGCTATACCCAAAACGCAATAAAGGCTAACACCAACCGCAATAAAGGCTATACCCAAAACTCAATAACGGCTAACACCAAACGCAATAAAGACTATACCCCGAACGCAATAAAGGCTAACACCAACCGCAATAAAGGCTATTCCCAAAACGCTATAACGGCTAACACCAAACGCAATAAAAGCTAAATACCAACCGCAATAAAGGCTAAGCCCTGAATGCATGCATTAGTGACTACAAACCATGAAGAAGAAAAAGAAAAAGAAATTGCAAAAAATTGTAAGAAATCCATAATGAAAGGTAATAATGTCTTAATGGTGAAACAAATCACATGAAAAAAAAAAAGTCGAAATAAAGAATGGTTATGCCAAACATCACCAACAAATGGAATAAATTGAAACCAACCAATACTGATATAACAAAGAAATAAAAAAATAGAAGAAGCAAATACATGAAAATCGGCATATATGTGCACCATGAAGTTTGCAAAATGGGGAAAAATTTATTAACGAAAAAGGCGAAAAAAAGCTGCAAAATTAACTCAGCAAGAAATAGCATGAAATGAAAGTTAATCGAATACTAGCAAGATGGCCAAAAAAACAACAGAATCAGTAGAGATTTTTCATTAATACAATCTATCGGAAGCTTTTGCACCACTAGGGTTTGTGTCATGTGGGCAAAAGATAACCGGCTAGGAATTCATGTTTAAGAAGAAGCAATTGCATTTACAATATATTCATTTATCTTACCAGAGGGAAGTTTTATTTGAAACTAGTCACATCGATTTCAACAATAAATGTGCATAAAAAACCAAACATCTATGCAATGTGTCGAAACTTGCAAAACTAGGCCGGAAAAGTTGTCATGGGGACTGACACAATGAATATGAAATAATCAACATTTGCATGGAACCCCTCTGAAAACTACTTGTGTGGTATTTAGAAGAATATAAGAACACAAAATCAACAAATATCACCTAAACCACTAGAACAGAAGAATCTAAAAGGTTAACTTACAGAGCAACTAATGAAGTATTTCAGTATCAAAGAAAAAGAAAGTTCTGAATTCGACCACAAAAACCATTGTAACTATTCGCCTTTTTGTCCGATTTCTCCGAATTCTTCATTTTCTTCTTCAGCTTCTTCTTTTTGTATGTATTCAGAGTCCGCTGCCTGCTTATCACTCATGCCTTCCATTTTTTCCATTATAATTCTATTCTGCTGTAGTTCTTCTTAACTGATGATCAGTCTATTGCAACAGACGTTTCCTCATAGCAGGTTTCCTTTCAAAATATCTTCAAATGTGTTTTTATGCGCAGTAACCTTTCTGAAATCCGTTTCTCATAGAAGTAAATCAGAATTATGTCGGATATTACTTTGCTGAAAGCTCCTTTCTGTCTATCTACGTTTCCCGAGTGATTTTCTTCCAATACCGTTGCATTCTGATACTGGCTTCCTACAGGTGTCAGCCAGAATTACTTCAAGCGTTAGTAATTTAAACGTTTCCTGCTGTTGACTCCAGCACGCTCAATACAATAGTTGAAAATGCATTATAGTATGCACACATTTTTACCGAATACAATGAGGGTGGTATAGTAAAGAATATAGCAATACCGAATGAGTACGAATTCAATAAAGTACTGCTGGAAACAATTCGAAAACACTAGCTTACAAAACAACTAGAAAATTCTATTAATATCAAAGAACGACAAAATGTAAATTTATCCAATTTTGCCGCAATGATACAACGAACGATTGCAAAGGACCTGCTCATAGTCTTCTTTAGCCGAGTTCATCATTTCGTTCTGCCGATTTTTCTTTGTGTATATCTAAGTCCCATACCACACTATTACACTTTCTTCGATCTCTTCCATTTCATTCGCATTCGATTACCATTCTGTGTAACTGACGATCAGTGTATCCGGATCGAGGATTACTTGTAGCCAATCTTATTTCATATCTTAAAATGTGTCTTAAAGTGAATTTACCGTACTAACATCCTTTTCTCCCAGAAGCTACTACGCCCGACTTCCAACATTAACAGTGTTATAGGCTTTTATCGGTCCATTTCCGTTCGCCGAGTAACTTTCTTCCAGTTATATGGCATTCCCGATATTTGCTTCACAACAGCGTCCATTGACCATGAGAACGCTTTCGATGACATAAAACATGAAAAATTAGTCAAGATACTCGAGAAATACTATATCGATGACAGATTTGCAGGTAATAATGAATTTATACTGGAACCCGTGCGCAAATAACAAGATGTGTGCAGAAGACTCTAATCGGAAATGCAGCATAAAAAGCGGAGCACGACAAAAATGTCCCCTCTCTCCGCAGTTATTCAACATCTACGCGCAGGCGAATTAATAAAAGAGGCACAAATCAAAGAAATCGATTTGAAGATCTATGGACAATGAGTCAACGAAATAACCTGTGCGGACGATAAGGTAGTTATGGACGAAACAGAAGCTCAAAAGCGGAAAATGTTTGATAGATTAAATTGTGCAGGACTGAAATTTGAAATGAAAATCAATGCGAAAAAAACGAAAGTCAAAAAATTCTCGAAAACCAATGACAAAAAAGCAAAGTTCATGATAGACGATAAAAAAATTGACAATACCACTGAGTTCAGATACTTAAGTGTTCTCATAAATGTGGACGGAAGGGACCTAAAAGAAATCAAAAGCAGATTAGGCATGGCAAAAAAACGGTGTAATTACCGCACCTTAAGCATAGGCCTGCATAAGAGTCGAATAAGATGCTTGAAAGAAAACTGAACGCCTCTGAAATGTGGTCTTATCGAAGATTATTAAAAATACTTTGGAATGATTTTCCAGCAAACATATCAGTCTCAGAAAAAGTGAATGAATAATACAAAATGACAGTTGGAAATATCAAACCCTGAGAGCTGAAATACATAGCATATAAAATCCAGGAAAATGGTGTATTCATGCTAGCATTAAGTACAAATTCAGGGAAAGCTGATTAAAGGACGCAGAAGTTTTGCAGCTATTAATGACGAATGCACCATCCAAATCTACGAGTCACGATCAGATACTCCAGAAATCAAAGAATATAAATGCACGCAACTTCTTGATGCTAGAAGTGTATTTCCGGTGACGACGAAAAATGCCACTTTGAAATTTGCCTTGCATTGAATATTCAGAGGTTAATTTGTTCGCGTTGTAGTACATCAAGAAAATATAAATGCGATAGTTGCATATCGACTGATTAATTAAAAATTGGCTCAACAGTGTCATAAAATAACTTAATTGTCCAAGAAAACGCATTACCATTTTTAGCTGAACATCAATTTGTCAAAAAACTCTACTATTTAAGATATGTTTTCAGGTTCTTTTAGTGGAAATCAACAAATGGTAATTAGGCAGAATTTAAAAATAAACATGTCCCATAGTACAGACCAGGCATTTGTAATAGAAAGAGATGCAATATAATCCCTAATCATATTCAACAGAATTGGCCACTATATTATATCTTATAGAAGAATGCTGATGATAATCAAAATTGAAATTATGGCA
Organism: Icerya purchasi; assembly: GCA_039619475.1. Classification (NCBI taxonomy): domain Eukaryota; kingdom Metazoa; phylum Arthropoda; class Insecta; order Hemiptera; family Monophlebidae; genus Icerya; species Icerya purchasi. Next base: position 225,321,833 of record CM077116.1, read on the forward strand.
TAGAGGACATAATTACTTTAAAACAGTTTAAAAAAGCAGAAACAAATTTGGAAAAATGGATACACAAATCGCAATATCGACTAACACCAAACACAATAAAGGCTATACCCAAAACGCAATAACGGCTAACACCAAACGCAATAACGGCTAACACCAAACGCAATAAAGGCTAACACCAAACGCAATAAAGGCTAACACCACCCGCAATAAAGGCTAACACCAACCGCAATAAAGGCTAACACCAACCGCAATAAAGGCTACCACCAACCGCAATAAAGGCTAACACCAACCGCAATAAAGGCTAATACCAACCGCAATAAAAGCTAACACCAACCGCAATAAAGGCTAACACCAACTGCAATAAAGTCTAACACCAACCGCAATAAAGGCTATTCCCAAAACGCAATAACGGCTAACACCACACGCAATAAAGGCTATACCCCGAACACAATAACGGCTAACACCAACCGCAATAAAGGCTAACACCAAACGCAATAACGGCTAACACCAAACGCAATAAAGGCTAACACCAAACGCAATAAAGGCTAACACCACCCGCAATAAAGGCTAACACCAACCGCAATAAAGGCTAACACCAACCGCAATAAAGGCTAACACCAACTGCAATAAAGGCTAACACCAACCGCAATAAAGGCTATTCCCAAAACGCAATAACGGCTAACACCACACATAATAAAGGCTTTACCCCGAACGCAATAACGGCTAACACCAACCGCAATAAAGGCTAACACCAACTGCAATAAAGGCTAACACCAACCGCAATAAAGGCTAACACCAACCGCAATAAAAGCTATACCCAAAACGCAATAAAGGCTAACACCAACCGCAATAAAGGCTATACCCAAAACTCAATAACGGCTAACACCAAACGCAATAAAGACTATACCCCGAACGCAATAAAGGCTAACACCAACCGCAATAAAGGCTATTCCCAAAACGCTATAACGGCTAACACCAAACGCAATAAAAGCTAAATACCAACCGCAATAAAGGCTAAGCCCTGAATGCATGCATTAGTGACTACAAACCATGAAGAAGAAAAAGAAAAAGAAATTGCAAAAAATTGTAAGAAATCCATAATGAAAGGTAATAATGTCTTAATGGTGAAACAAATCACATGAAAAAAAAAAAGTCGAAATAAAGAATGGTTATGCCAAACATCACCAACAAATGGAATAAATTGAAACCAACCAATACTGATATAACAAAGAAATAAAAAAATAGAAGAAGCAAATACATGAAAATCGGCATATATGTGCACCATGAAGTTTGCAAAATGGGGAAAAATTTATTAACGAAAAAGGCGAAAAAAAGCTGCAAAATTAACTCAGCAAGAAATAGCATGAAATGAAAGTTAATCGAATACTAGCAAGATGGCCAAAAAAACAACAGAATCAGTAGAGATTTTTCATTAATACAATCTATCGGAAGCTTTTGCACCACTAGGGTTTGTGTCATGTGGGCAAAAGATAACCGGCTAGGAATTCATGTTTAAGAAGAAGCAATTGCATTTACAATATATTCATTTATCTTACCAGAGGGAAGTTTTATTTGAAACTAGTCACATCGATTTCAACAATAAATGTGCATAAAAAACCAAACATCTATGCAATGTGTCGAAACTTGCAAAACTAGGCCGGAAAAGTTGTCATGGGGACTGACACAATGAATATGAAATAATCAACATTTGCATGGAACCCCTCTGAAAACTACTTGTGTGGTATTTAGAAGAATATAAGAACACAAAATCAACAAATATCACCTAAACCACTAGAACAGAAGAATCTAAAAGGTTAACTTACAGAGCAACTAATGAAGTATTTCAGTATCAAAGAAAAAGAAAGTTCTGAATTCGACCACAAAAACCATTGTAACTATTCGCCTTTTTGTCCGATTTCTCCGAATTCTTCATTTTCTTCTTCAGCTTCTTCTTTTTGTATGTATTCAGAGTCCGCTGCCTGCTTATCACTCATGCCTTCCATTTTTTCCATTATAATTCTATTCTGCTGTAGTTCTTCTTAGCTGATGATCAGTCTATTGCAACAGACGTTTCCTCATAGCAGGTTTCCTTTCAAAATATCTTCAAATGTGTTTTTATGCGCAGTAACCTTTCTGAAATCCGTTTCTCATAGAAGTAAATCAGAATTATGTCGGATATTACTTTGCTGAAAGCTCCTTTCTGTCTATCTACGTTTCCCGAGTGATTTTCTTCCAATACCGTTGCATTCTGATACTGGCTTCCTACAGGTGTCAGCCAGAATTACTTCAAGCGTTAGTAATTTAAACGTTTCCTGCTGTTGACTCCAGCACGCTCAATACAATAGTTGAAAATGCATTATAGTATGCACACATTTTTACCGAATACAATGAGGGTGGTATAGTAAAGAATATAGCAATACCGAATGAGTACGAATTCAATAAAGTACTGCTGGAAACAATTCGAAAACACTAGCTTACAAAACAACTAGAAAATTCTATTAATATCAAAGAACGACAAAATGTAAATTTATCCAATTTTGCCGCAATGATACAACGAACGATTGCAAAGGACCTGCTCATAGTCTTCTTTAGCCGAGTTCATCATTTCGTTCTGCCGATTTTTCTTTGTGTATATCTAAGTCCCATACCACACTATTACACTTTCTTCGATCTCTTCCATTTCATTCGCATTCGATTACCATTCTGTGTAACTGACGATCAGTGTATCCGGATCGAGGATTACTTGTAGCCAATCTTATTTCATATCTTAAAATGTGTCTTAAAGTGAATTTACCGTACTAACATCCTTTTCTCCCAGAAGCTACTACGCCCGACTTCCAACATTAACAGTGTTATAGGCTTTTATCGGTCCATTTCCGTTCGCCGAGTAACTTTCTTCCAGTTATATGGCATTCCCGATATTTGCTTCACAACAGCGTCCATTGACCATGAGAACGCTTTCGATGACATAAAACATGAAAAATTAGTCAAGATACTCGAGAAATACTATATCGATGACAGATTTGCAGGTAATAATGAATTTATACTGGAACCCGTGCGCAAATAACAAGATGTGTGCAGAAGACTCTAATCGGAAATGCAGCATAAAAAGCGGAGCACGACAAAAATGTCCCCTCTCTCCGCAGTTATCCAACATCTACGCGCAGGCGAATTAATAAAAGAGGCACAAATCAAAGAAATCGATTTGAAGATCTATGGACAATGAGTCAACGAAATAACCTGTGCGGACGATAAGGTAGTTATGGACGAAACAGAAGCTCAAAAGCGGAAAATGTTTGATAGATTAAATTGTGCAGGACTGAAATTTGAAATGAAAATCAATGCGAAAAAAACGAAAGTCAAAAAATTCTCGAAAACCAATGACAAAAAAGCAAAGTTCATGATAGACGATAAAAAAATTGACAATACCACTGAGTTCAGATACTTAAGTGTTCTCATAAATGTGGACGGAAGGGACCTAAAAGAAATCAAAAGCAGATTAGGCATGGCAAAAAAACGGTGTAATTACCGCACCTTAAGCATAGGCCTGCATAAGAGTCGAATAAGATGCTTGAAAGAAAACTGAACGCCTCTGAAATGTGGTCTTATCGAAGATTATTAAAAATACTTTGGAATGATTTTCCAGCAAACATATCAGTCTCAGAAAAAGTGAATGAATAATACAAAATGACAGTTGGAAATATCAAACCCTGAGAGCTGAAATACATAGCATATAAAATCCAGGAAAATGGTGTATTCATGCTAGCATTAAGTACAAATTCAGGGAAAGCTGATTAAAGGACGCAGAAGTTTTGCAGCTATTAATGACGAATGCACCATCCAAATCTACGAGTCACGATCAGATACTCCAGAAATCAAAGAATATAAATGCACGCAACTTCTTGATGCTAGAAGTGTATTTCCGGTGACAACGAAAAATGCCACTTTGAAATTTGCCTTGCATTGAATATTCAGAGGTTAATTTGTTCGCGTTGTAGTACATCAAGAAAATATAAATGCGATAGTTGCATATCGACTGATTAATTAAAAATTGGCTCAACAGTGTCATAAAATAACTTAATTGTCCAAGAAAACGCATTACCATTTTTAGCTGAACATCAATTTGTCAAAAAACTCTACTATTTAAGATATGTTTTCAGGTTCTTTTAGTGGAAATCAACAAATGGTAATTAGGCAGAATTTAAAAATAAACATGTCCCATAGTACAGACCAGGCATTTGTAATAGAAAGAGATGCTATATAATCCCTAATCATATTCAACAGAATTGGCCACTATATTATATCTTATAGAAGAATGCTGATGATAATCAAAATTGAAATTATGGCATAGAGGACATAATTACTTTAAAACAGTTTAGAAAAGCAGAAACAAATTTGGAAAAATGGATACACAAATCGCAATATCGACTAACACCAAACACAATAAAGGCTATACCCAAAACGCAATAACGGCTAACACCAAACGCAATAACGGCTAACACCAAACGCAATAAAGGCTAACACCAAACGCAATAAAGGCTAACACCACCCGCAATAAAGGCTAACACCAACCACAATAAAGGCTAACACCAACCACAATAAAGGCTAACACCAACCGCAATAAAGGCTAATACCAACCGCAATAAAGGCTAACACTAACCGCAATAAAGGCTAACACCAACTGCAATAAAGTCTAACACCAACCGCAATAAAGGCTATTCCCAAAACGCAATAACGGCTAACACCACACGCAATAAAGGCTATACCCCGAACGCAATAACGGCTAACACCAACCGCAATAAAGGCTAACACCAAACGCAATAACGGCTAACACCAAACGCAATAAAGGCTAACACCACCCACAATAAAGGCTAACACCAAACGCAATAAAGGCTAACACCAACCGCAATAAAGGCTAACACCAACCGCAATAAAGGCTAACACCAACTGCAATAAAGGCTAACACCAACCGCAATAAAAGCTATACCCAAAACGCAATAAAGGCTAACACCAACCGCAATAAAGGCTATACCCAAAACGCAATAACGGCTAACACCAAACGCAATAAAGACTATACCCCGAACGCAATAAAGGCTAACACCAACCGCAATAAAGGCTATTCCCAAAACGCTATAACGGCTAACACCAAACGCAATAAAAGCTAAATACCAACCGCAATAAAGGCTAAGCCCTGAATGCACGCATTAGTGACTACAAAGCATGAGGAAGAAAAAGAAAAAGAAATTGCAAAAAATTGTAAGAAATCCATAATGAAAGGTAATAATGTCTTAATGGTGAAACAAATCACATGAAAAAAAAAAAGTCGAAATAAAGAATGGTTATGCCAAACATCACCAACAAATGGAATAAATTGAAACCAACCAATACTGATATAACAAAGAAATAAAAAAATAGAAGAAGCAAATACATGAAAATCGGCATATATGTGCACAATAAAGTTTGCAAAATGGGGAAAAATTTATTAACGACAAAGGCGAAAAAAAGCTGCAAAATTAACTCAGCAAGAAATAGCATGAAATGAAAGTTAATCGAATACTAGCAAGATGGCCAAAAAAACAACAGAATCAGTAGAGATTTTTCATTAATACAATCTATCGGAAGCTTTTGCACCACTAGGGTTTGTGTCATGTGGGCAAAAGATAACCGGCTAGGAATTCATGTTTAAGAAGAAGCAATTGCATTTACAATATATTCATTTATCTTACCAGAGGAAAGTTTTATTTGAAACTAGTCACACCGATTTCAACAATAAATGTGCATTAAAAACCAAACATCTATGAAATGTGTCAAAACTTGCAAAACTAGGCCGGAAAAGTTGTCATGGGGACTGACACAAAGAATATGAAATAATCACCATTTGCATGGAACCCCTCTGAAAACTACTTGTGTGGTATTTAGAAGAATATAAGAACACAAAATCAACAAATATCACCTAAACCACTAGAACAGAAGAATCTAAAAGGTTAACTTACAGAGCAACTAATGAAGTATTTCAGTATCAAAGAAAAAGAAAGTTCTGAATTCGACCACAAAAACCATTGTAACTATTCGCCTTTTTGTCCGATTTCTCCGAATTCTTCATTTTCTTCTTCAGCTTCTTCTTTTTGTATGTATTCAGAGTCCGCTGCCTGCTTATCACTCATGCCTTCCATTTTTTCCATTATAATTCTATTCTGCTGTAGTTCTTCTTAGCTGATGATCAGTATATTGCAACAGACGTTTCCTCATAGCAGGTTTCCTTTCAAAATATCTTCAAATGTGTTTTTATGCGCAGTAACCTTTCTGAAATCCGTTTCTCATAGAAGTAAATCAGAATTATGTCGGATATTACTTTGCTGAAAGCTCCTTTCTGTCTATCTACGTTTCCCGAGTGATTTTCTTCCAATACCGTTGCATTCTGATACTGGCTTCCTACAGGTGTCAGCCAGAATTACTTCAAGCGTTAGTAATTTAAACGTTTCCTGCTGTTGACTCCAGCACGCTCAATACAATAGTTGAAAATGCATTATAGTATGCACACATTTTTACCGAATACAATGAGGGTGGTATAGTAAAGAATATAGCAATACCGAATGAGTACGAATTCAATAAAGTACTGCTGGAAACAATTCGAAAACACTAGCTTACAAAACAACTAGAAAATTCTATTAATATCAAAGAACGACAAAATGTAAATTTATCCAATTTTGCCGCAATGATACAACGAACGATTGCAAAGGACCTGCTCATAGTCTTCTTTAGCCGAGTTCATCATTTCGTTCTGCCGATTTTTCTTTGTGTATATCTAAGTCCCATACCACACTATTACACTTTCTTCGATCTCTTCCATTTCATTCGCATTCGATTACCATTCTGTGTAACTGACGATCAGTGTATCCGGATCGAGGATTACTTGTAGCCAATCTTATTTCATATCTTAAAATGTGTCTTAAAGTGAATTTACCGTACTAACATCCTTTTCTCCCAGAAGCTACTACGCCCGACTTCCAACATTAACAGTGTTATAGGCTTTTATCGGTCCATTTCCGTTCGCCCAGTAACTTTCTTCCAGTTATATGGCATTCCCGATATTTGCTTCACAACAGCGTCCATTGACCATGAGAACGCTTTCGATGACATAAAACATGAAAAATTAGTCAAGATACTCGAGAAATACTATATCGATGACAGATTTGCAGGTAATAATGAATTTATACTGGAACCCGTGCGCAAATAACAAGATGTGTACAGAAGACTCTAATCGGAAATGCAGCATAAAAAGCGGAGCACGACAAAAATGTCCCCTCTCTCCGCAGTTATCCAACATCTACGCGCAGGCGAATTAATAAAAGAGGCACAAATCAAAGAAATCGATTTGAAGATCTATGGACAATGAGTCAACGAAATAACCTGTGCGGACGATAAGGTAGTTATAGACGAAACAGAAGCTCAAAAGCGGAAAATGTTTGATAGATTAAATTGTGCAGGACTGAAATTTGAAATGAAAATCAATGCGAAAAAAACGAAAGTCAAAAAATTCTCGAAAACCAATGACAAAAAAGCAAAGTTCATGATAGACGATAAAAAAATTGACAATACCACTGAGTTCAGATACTTAAGTGTTCTCATAAATGTGGACGGAAGGGACCTAAAAGAAATCAAAAGCAGATTAGGCATGGCAAAAAAACGGTGTAATTACCGCACCTTAAGCATAGGCCTGCATAAGAGTCGAATAAGATGCTTGAAAGAAAACTGAACGCCTCTGAAATGTGGTCTTATCGAAGATTATTATAAATACTTTGGAATGATTTTCTAGCAAACATATCAGTCTCAGAAAAAGTGAATGAATAATACAAAATGACAGTTGGAAATATCAAACCCTGAGAGCTGAAATACATAGCATATAAAATCCAGGAAAATGGTGTATTCATGCTAGCATTAAGTACAAATTCAGGGAAAGCTGAATAAAGGACGCAGAAGTTTTGCAGCTATTAATGACGAATGCACCATCCAAATCTACGAGTCACGATCAGATACTCCAGAAATCAAAGAATATAAATGCACGCAACTTCTTGATGCTAGAAGTGTATTTCCGGTGACGACGAAAAATGCCACTTTGAAATTTGCCTTGCATTGAATATTCAGAGGTTAATTTGTTCGCGTTGTAGTACATCAAGAAAATATAAATGCGATAGTTGCATATCGACTGATTAATTAAAAATTGGCTCAACAGTGTCATAAAATAACTTAATTGTCCAAGAAAACGCATTACCATTTTTAGCTGAACATCAATTTGTCAAAAAACTCTACTATTTAAGATATGTTTTCAGGTTCTTTTAGTGGAAATCAACAAATGGTAATTAGGCAGAATTTAAAAATAAACATATCCCATAGTACAGACCAGGCATTTGTAATAGAAAGAGATGCTATATAATCCCTAATCATATTCAACAGAATTGGCCACTATATTATATCTTATAGAAGAATGCTGATGATAATCAAAATTGAAATTATGGCATAGAGGACATAATTACTTTAAAACAGTTTAGAAAAGCAGAAACAAATTTGGAAAAATGGATACACAAATCGCAATAACTACTAACACCAAACACAATAAAGGCTATACCCAAAACGCAATAACGGCTAACACCAAACGCAATAACGGCTAACACCAAACGCAATAAAGGCTAACACCAAACGCAATAAAGGCTAACACCACCCGCAATAAAGGCTAACACCAACCGCAATAAAGGCTAACACCAACCGCAATAAAGGCTAACACCAACCGCAATAAAGGCTAATACCAACCGCAATAAAGGCTAACACTAACCGCAATAAAGGCTAACACCAACTGCAATAAAGTCTAACACCAACCGCAATAAAGGCTATTCCCAAAACGCAATAACGGCTAACACCACACGCAATAAAGGCTATACCCCGAACGCAATAACGGCTAACACCAACCGCAATAAAGGCTAACACCAAACGCAATAACGGCTAACACCAAACGCAATAAAGGCTAACACCAAACGCAATAAAGGCTAACACCACCCACAATAAAGGCTAACACCAAACGCAATAAAGGCTAACACCAACCGCAATAAAGGCTAACACCAACCGCAATAAAGGCTAACACCAACTGCAATAAAGGCTAACACCAACCGCAATAAAAGCTATACCCAAAACGCAATAAAGGCTAACACCAACCGCAATAAAGGCTATACCCAAAACGCAATAACGGCTAACACCAAACGCAATAAAGACTATACCCCGAACGCAATAAAGGCTAACACCAACCGCAATAAAGGCTATTCCCAAAACGCTATAACGGCTAACACCAAACGCAATAAAAGCTAAATACCAACCGCAATAAAGGCTAAGCCCTGAATGCACGCATTAGTGACTACAAAGCATGAGGAAGAAAAAGAAAAAGAAATTGCAAAAAATTGTAAGAAATCCATAATGAAAGGTAATAATGTCTTAATGGTGAAACAAATCACATGAAAAAAAAAAAGTCGAAATAAAGAATGGTTATGCCAAACATCACCAACAAATGGAATAAATTGAAACCAACCAATACTGATATAACAAAGAAATAAAAAAATAGAAGAAGCAAATACATGAAGATCGGCATATATGTGCACAATGAAGTTTGCAAAATGGGGAAAAATTTATTAACGACAAAGGCGAAAAAAAGCTGCAAAATTAACTCAGCAAGAAATAGCATGAAATGAAAGTTAATCGAATACTAGCAAGATGGCCAAAAAAACAACAGAATCAGTAGAGATTTTTCATTAATACAATCTATCGGAAGCTTTTGCACCACTAGGGTTTGTGTCATGTGGGCAAAAGATAACCGGCTAGGAATTCATGTTTAAGAAGAAGCAATTGCATTTACAATATATTCATTTATCTTACCAGAGGAAAGTTTTATTTGAAACTAGTCACACCGATTTCAACAATAAATGTGCATTAAAAACCAAACATCTATGAAATGTGTCAAAACTTGCAAAACTAGGCCGGAAAAGTTGTCATGGGGACTGACACAAAGAATATGAAATAATCACCATTTGCATGGAACCCCTCTGAAAACTACTTGTGTGGTATTTAGAAGAATATAAGAACACAAAATCAACAAATATCACCTAAACCACTAGAACAGAAGAATCTAAAAGGTTAACTTACAGAGAAACTAATGAAGTATTTCAGTATCAAAGAAAAAGAAAGTTCTGAATTCGACCACAAAAACCATTGTAACTATTCGCCTTTTTGTCCGATTTCTCCGAATTCTTCATTTTCTTCTTCAGCTTCTTCTTTTTGTATGTATTCAGAGTCCGCTGCCTGCTTATCACTCATGCCTTCCATTTTTTCCATTATAATTCTATTCTGCTGTAGTTCTTCTTAGCTGATGATCAGTCTATTGCAACAGACGTTTCCTCATAGCAGGTTTCCTTTCAAAATATCTTCAAATGTGTTTTTATGCGCAGTAATCTTTCTGAAATCCGTTTCTCATAGAAGTAAATCAGAATTATGTCGGATATTACTTTGCTGAAAGCTCCTTTCTGTCTATCTACGTTTCCCGAGTGATTTTCTTCCAATACCGTTGCATTCTGATACTGGCTTCCTACAGGTGTCAGCCATAATTACTTCAAGCGTTAGTAATTTAAACGTTTCCTGCTGTTGACTCCAGCACGCTCAATACAATAGTTGAAAATGCATTATAGTATGCACACATTTTTACCGAATACAATGAGGGTGGTATAGTAAAGAATATAGCAATACCGAATGAGTACGAATTCAATAAAGTACTGCTGGAAACAATTCGAAAACACTAGCTTACAAAACAACTAGAAAATTCTATTAATATCAAAGATCGACAAAATGTAAATTTATCCAATTTTGCCGCAATGATACAACGAACGATTGCAAAGGACCTGCTCATAGTCTTCTTTAGCCGAGTTCATCATTTCGTTCTGCCGATTTTTCTTTGTGTATATCTAAGTCCCATACCACACTATTACACTTTCTTCGATCTCTTCCATTTCATTCGCATTCGATTACCACTCTGCGTAACTGACGATCAGTGTATCCGGATCGAGGATTACTTGTAGCCAATCTTATTTCATATCTTAAAATGTGTCTTAAAGTGAATTTACCGTACTAACATCCTTTTCTCCCAGAAGCTACTACGCCCGACTTCCAACATTAACAGTGTTATAGGCTTTTATCGGTCCATTTCCGTTCGCCGAGTAACTTTCTTCCAGTTATATGGCATTCCCGATATTTGCTTCACAACAGCGTCCATTGACCATGAGAACGCTTTCGATGACATAAAACATGAAAAATTAGTCAAGATACTCGAGAATAACTATATCGATGACAGATTTGCAGGTAATAATGAATTTATACTGGAACCCGTGCGCAAATAACAAGATGTGTGCAGAAGACTCTAATCGGAAATGCAGCATAAAAAGCGGAGCACGACAAAAATGTCCCCTCTCTCCGCAGTTATCCAACATCTACGCGCAGGCGAATTAATAAAAGAGGCACAAATCAAAGAAATCGATTTGAAGATCTATGGACAATGAGTCAACGAAATAACCTGTGCGGACGATAAGGTAGTTATGGACGAAACAGAAGCTCAAAAGCGGAAAATGCTTGATAGATTAAATTGTGCAGGACTGAAATTTGAAATGAAAATCAATGCGAAAAAAACGAAAGTCAAAAAATTCTCGAAAACCAATGACAAAAAAGCAAAGTTCATGATAGACGATAAAAAAATTGACAATACCACTGAGTTCAGATACTTAAGTGTTCTCATAAATGTGGACGGAAGGGACCTAAAAGAAATCAAAAGCAGATTAGGCATGGCAAAAAAACGGTGTAATTACCGCACCTTAAGCATAGGCCTGCATAAGAGTCGAATAAGATGCTTGAAAGAAAACTGAACGCCTCTGAAATGTGGTCTTATCGAAGATTATTAAAAATACTTTGGAATGATTTTCCAGCAAACATATCAGTCTCAGAAAAAGTGAATGAATAATACAAAATGACAGTTGGAAATATCAAACCCTGAGAGCTGAAATACATAGCATATAAAATCCAGGAAAATGGTGTATTCATGCTAGCATTAAGTACAAATTCAGGGAAAGCTGATTAAAGGACGCAGAAGTTTTGCAGCTATTAATGACGAATGCACCATCCAAATCTACGAGTCACGATCAGATACTCCAGAAATCAAAGAATATAAATGCACGCAACTTCTTGATGCTAGAAGTGTATTTCCGGTGACGACGAAAAATGCCACTTTGAAATTTGCCTTGCATTGAATATTCAGAGGTTAATTTGTTCGCGTTGTAGTACATCAAGAAAATATAAATGCGATAGTTGCATATCGACTGATTAATTAAAAATTGGCTCAACAGTGTCATAAAATAACTTAATTGTCCAAGAAAACGCATTACCATTTTTAGCTGAACATCAATTTGTCTAAAAACTCTACTATTTAAGATATGTTTTCAGGTTCTTTTAGTGGAAATCTACAAATGGTAATTAGGCAGAATTTAAAAATTAACATGTCACATAGTACAGACGAGGAATTTGTAATAGAAAGAGATGCAATATAGTCCCTAATCGTATTGAACAGAAATCGGAAATACACAAAAAAAACATTGGCTACTATATTATATCTTATAGAAGAATGCTGATAATAATAAAAATTGAAACTATGGCATAGAGGACATAATTACTTTAAAACAGTTTAGTAAAAGGCAGAAACAAATGTGGAAAAAGGGATACACGAATCGCAATAACGGCTAACACCAACCGCAATAAAGGCTAAACCCTGAATGCACGCATTAGTGACTACAAACCATGAAGAAGAAAAAGAAAAAGAAATTGCAAAAAATTGTAAGAAATCCGTAATGAAAGGTAATAATGTCTTAATGGTGAAACAAATCACATGAAAAAAAAAAGTCGAAATAAAGAATGGTTATGTCAAACATCACCAACATATGGAATAAATTGAAACCAACCAATACTGATATAACAAAGAAATAAAAAAATAGAAGAAGCAAATACATGAATATCGGCATATAATGTGCACCATGATGTTTGCAAAATGGGGAAAAATTTATTAACGAAAAAGGCGAAAAAAAGCTGCAAAATTAACTCAGCAAGAAATAGCATGAAATGAAAGTTAATCGAATACTAGCAAGATGGCCAAAAAAACAACAGAATCAGTAGAGGTTTTTCATTAATACAACCTATCGGAAGCTTTTGCACCACTAGGGTTTGTGTCATGTGGGCAAAAGATAACCGGCTAGGAATTCATGTTTAAGAAGAAGCAATTGCATTTACAATATATTCATTTATCTTACCAGAGGGAAGTTTTATTTGAAACTAGTCACATCGATTTCAACAATAAATGTGCATAAAAAACCAAACATCTATGCAATGTGTCGAAACTTGCAAAACTAGGCCGGAAAAGTTGTCATGGGGACTGACACAATGAATATGAAATAATCAACATTTGCATGGAACCCCTCTGAAAACTACTTGTGTGGTATTTAGAAGAATATAAGAACACAAAATCAACAAATATCACCTAAACCACTAGAACAGAAGAATCTAAAAGGTTAACTTACAGAGCAACTAATGAAGTATTTCAGTATCAAAGAAAAAGAAAGTTCTGAATTCGACCACAAAAACCATTGTAACTATTCGCCTTTTTGTCCGATTTCTCCGAATTCTTCATTTTCTTCTTCAGCTTCTTCTTTTTGTATGTATTCAGAGTCCGCTGCCTGCTTATCACTCATGCCTTCCATTTTTTCCATTATAATTCTATTCTGCTGTAGTTCTTCTTAGCTGATGATCAGTCTATTGCAACAGACGTTTCCTCATAGCAGGTTTCCTTTCAAAATATCTTCAAATGTGTTTTTATGCGCAGTAACCTTTCTGAAATCCGTTTCTCATAGAAGTAAATCAGAATTATGTCGGATATTACTTTGCTGAAAGCTCCTTTCTGTCTATCTACGTTTCCCGAGTGATTTTCTTCCAATACCGTTGCATTCTGATACTGGCTTCCTACAGGTGTCAGCCAGAATTACTTCAAGCGTTAGTAATTTAAACGTTTCCTGCTGTTGACTCCAGCACGCTCAATACAATAGTTGAAAATGCATTATAGTATGCACACATTTTTACCGAATACAATGAGGGTGGTATAGTAAAGAATATAGCAATACCGAATGAGTACGAATTCAATAAAGTACTGCTGGAAACAATTCGAAAACACTAGCTTACAAAACAACTAGAAAATTCTATTAATATCAAAGAACGACAAAATGTAAATTTATCCAATTTTGCCGCAATGATACAACGAACGATTGCAAAGGACCTGCTCATAGTCTTCTTTAGCCGAGTTCATCATTTCCTTCTGCCGATTTTTCTTTGTGTATATCTAAGTCCCATACCACACTATTACACTTTCTTCGATCTCTTCCATTTCATTCGCATTCGATTACCATTCTGTGTAACTGACGATCAGTGTATCCGCATCGAGGATTACTTGTAGCCAATCTTATTTCATATCTTAAATTGTGTCTTAAAGTGAATTTACCGTACTAACATCCTTTTCTCCCAGAAGCTACTATGCCCGACTTCCAACATTAACAGTGTTATAGGCTTTTATCGGTCCATTTCCGTTCGCCGAGTAACTTTCTTCTAGTTATATGGCATTCCCGATATTTGCTTCACAACAGCGTCCATTGACCATGAGAACGCTTTCGATGACATAAAACATGAAAAATTAGTCAAGATACTCGAGAATAACTATATCGATGACAGATTTGCAGGTAATAATGAATTTATACTGGAACCCGTGCGCAAATAACAAGATGTGTGCAGAAGACTCTAATCGGAAATGCAGCATAAAAAGCGGAGCACGAGAAAAATGTCCCCTCTCTCCGCAGTTATCCAACATCTACGCGCAGGCGAATTAATAAAAGAGGCACAAATCAAAGAAATCGATTTGAAGATCTATGGACAATGAGTCAACGAAATAACCTGTGCGGACGATAAGGTAGTTATGGACGAAACAGAAGCTCAAAAGCGGAAAATGCTTGATAGATTAAATTGTGCAGGACTGAAATTTGAAATGAAAATCAATGCGAAAAAAACGAAAGTCAAAAAATTCTCGAAAACCAATGACAAAAAAGCAAAGTTCATGATAGACGATAAAAAAATTGACAATACCACTGAGTTCAGATACTTAAGTGTTCTCATAAATGTGGACGGAAGGGACCTAAAAGAAATCAAAAGCAGATTAGGCATGGCAAAAAAACGGTGTAATTACCGCACCTTAAGCATAGGCCTGCATAAGAGTCGAATAAGATGCTTGAAAGAAAACTGAACGCTTCTGAAATGTGGTCTTATCGAAGATTATTAAAAATACTTTGGACTGATTTTCCAGCAAACATATCAGTCTCAGGAAAAATGAATGAATAATACAAAATGACAGTTGAAAATATCAAACCCTGAGAGCTGAAATACACAGCATATAAAATCCAGGAAAATGATGTATTCATGCTAGCATTAAGTACAAATTCAGGGAAAGCTGATTAAAGGACGCAGAAGTTTTGCAGCTATTAATGACGAATGCACCATCCAAATCTACGAGTCACGATCAGATACTCCAGAAATCAAAGAATATAAATGCAGGCAACTTCTTGATGCTAGAAGTGTATATCCGGTGACGACGAAAAATGCCACTTTGAAATTTGCCTTGCATTGAATATTCAGAGGTTAATTTGTTCGCGTTGTAGTACATCAAGAAAATATAAATGCGATAGTTGCATATCGACTGATTAATTAAAAATTGGCTCAACAGTGTCATAAAATAACTTAATTGTCCAAGAAAACGCATTACCATTTTTAGCTGAACATCAATTTGTCTAAAAACTCTACTATTTAAGATATGTTTTCAGGTTCTTTTAGTGGAAATCAACAAATGGTAATTAGGCAGAATTTAAAAATTAACATGTCACATAGTACAGACGAGGAATTTGTAATAGAAAGAGATGCAATATAGTCCCTAATCGTATTGAACAGAAATCGCAAATACACAAAAAAAACATTGGCCACTATATTATATCTTATAGAAGAATGCTGATAATAATAAAAATTGAAATTATGGCATAGAGGACATAATTACTTTAAAACAGTTTAGTAAAAGGCAGAAACAAACTTGGAAAAAGGGATACATAAATCGCAATAACGGCTAACACCAACCGCAATAAAGGCTAAACCCTGAATGCACGCATTAGTGACTACAAACCATGAAGAAGAAAAAGAAAAAGAAATTGCAAAAAATTGTAAGAAATCCATAATGAAAGGTAATAATGTCTTAATGGTGAAACAAATCACATGAAAAAAAAAAGTCAAAATAAAGAATGGTTATGTCAAACATCACCAACAAATGGAATAAATTGAAACCAACCAATACTGATATAACAAAGAAATAAAAAAATAGAAGAAGCAAAAACATGAAAATCGGCATATATGTGCACCATGAAGTTTGCAAAATGGGGAAAAATTTATTAACGAAAAAGGCGAAAAAAAGCTGCAAAATTAACTCAGCAAGAAATAGCATGAAATGAAAGTTAATCGAATACTAGCAAGATGGCCAAAAAAACAACAGAATCAGTAGAGATTTTTCATTAATACAATCTATCGGAAGCTTTTGCACCACTAGGGTTTGTGTCATGTGGGCAAAAGACAACCGGCTAGGAATTCATGTTTAAGAAGAAGCAATTGCATTTACAATATATTCATTTATCTTACCAGAGGGAAGTTTTATTTGAAACTAGTCACATCGATTTCAACAATAAATGTGCATAAAAAACCAAACATCTATGAAATGTGTCGAAACTTGCAAAACTAGGCCGGAAAAGTTGTCATGGGGACTGACACAATGAATATGAAATAATCAACATTTGCATGGAACCCCTCTGAAAACTACTTGTGTGGTATTTAGAAGAATATAAGAACACAAAATCAACAAATATCACCTAAACCACTAGAACAGAAGAATCTAAAAGGTTAACTTACAGAGCAACTAATGAAGTATTTCAGTATCAAAGAAAAAGAAAGTTCTGAATTCGACCACAAAAACCATTGTAACTATTCGCCTTTTTGTCCGATTTCTCCGAATTCTTCATTTTCTTCTTCAGCTTCTTCTTTTTGTATGTATTCAGAGTCCGCTGCCTGCTTATCACTCATGCCTTCCATTTTTTCCATTATAATTCTATTCTGCTGTAGTTCTTCTTAGCTGATGATCAGTCTATTGCAACAGACGTTTCCTCATAGCAGGTTTCCTTTCAAAATATCTTCAAATGTGTTTTTATGCGCAGTAACCTTTCTGAAATCCGTTTCTCATAGAAGTAAATCAGAATTATGTCGGATATTACTTTGCTGAAAGCTCCTTTCTGTCTATCTACGTTTCCCGAGTGATTTTCTTCCAATACCGTTGCATTCTGATACTGGCTTCCTACAGGTGTCAGCCAGAATTACTTCAAGCGTTAGTAATTTAAACGTTTCCTGCTGTTGACTCCAGCACGCTCAATACAATAGTTGAAAATGCATTATAGTATGCACACATTTTTACCGAATACAATGAGGGTGGTATAGTAAAGAATATAGCAATACCGAATGAGTACGAATTCAATAAAGTACTGCTGGAAACAATTCGAAAACACTAGCTTACAAAACAACTAGAAAATTCTATTAATATCAAAGAACGACAAAATGTAAATTTATCCAATTTTGCCGCAATGATACAACGAACGATTGCAAAGGACCTGCTCATAGTCTTCTTTAGCTGAGTTCATCATTTCGTTCTGCCGATTTTTCTTTGTGTATATCTAAGTCCCATACCACACTATTACACTTTCTTCGATCTCTTCCATTTCATTCGCATTCGATTACCATTCTGTGTAACTGACGATCAGTGTATCCGGATCGAGGATTACTTGTAGCCAATCTTATTTCATATCTTAAAATGTGTCTTAAAGTGAATTTACCGTACTAACATCCTTTTCTCCCAGAAGCTACTACGCCCGACTTCCAACATTAACAGTGTTATAGGCTTTTATCGGTCCATTTCCGTTCGCCGAGTAACTTTCTTCCAGTTATATGGCATTCCCGATATTTGCTTCACAACAGCGTCCATTGACCATGAGAACGCTTTCGATGACATAAAACATGAAAAATTAGTCAAGATACTCGAGAAATACTATATCGATGACAGATTTGCAGGTAATAATGAATTTATACTGGAACCCGTGCGCAAATAACAAGATGTGTGCAGAAGACTCTAATCGGAAATGCAGCATAAAAAGCGGAGCACGACAAAAATGTCCCCTCTCTCCGCAGTTATCCAACATCTACGCGCAGGCGAATTAATAAAAGAGGCACAAATCAAAGAAATCGATTTGAAGATCTATGGACAATGAGTCAACGAAATAACCTGTGCGGACGATAAGGTAGTTATGGACGAAACAGAAGCTCAAAAGCGGAAAATGTTTGATAGATTAAATTGTGCAGGACTGAAATTTGAAATGAAAATCAATGCGAAAAAAACGAAAGTCAAAAAATTCTCGAAAACCAATGACAAAAAAGCAAAGTTCATGATAGACGATAAAAAAATTGACAATACCACTGAGTTCAGATACTTAAGTGTTCTCATAAATGTGGACGGAAGGGACCTAAAAGAAATCAAAAGCAGATTAGGCATGGCAAAAAAACGGTGTAATTACCGCACCTTAAGCATAGGCCTGCATAAGAGTCGAATAAGATGCTTGAAAGAAAACTGAACGCCTCTGAAATGTGGTCTTATCGAAGATTATTAAAAATACTTTGGAATGATTTTCCAGCAAACATATCAGTCTCAGAAAAAGTGAATGAATAATACAAAATGACAGTTGGAAATATCAAACCCTGAGAGCTGAAATACATAGCATATAAAATCCAGGAAAATGGTGTATTCATGCTAGCATTAAGTACAAATTCAGGGAAAGCTGATTAAAGGACGCAGAAGTTTTGCAGCTATTAATGACGAATGCACCATCCAAATCTACGAGTCACGATCAGATACTCCAGAAATCAAAGAATATAAATGCACGCAACTTCTTGATGCTAGAAGTGTATTTCCGGTGACGACGAAAAATGCCACTTTGAAATTTGCCTTGCATTGAATATTCAGAGGTTAATTTGTTCGCGTTGTAGTACATCAAGAAAATATAAATGCGATAGTTGCATATCGACTGATTAATTAAAAATTGGCTCAACAGTGTCATAAAATAACTTAATTGTCCAAGAAAACGCATTACCATTTTTAGCTGAACATCAATTTGTCTAAAAACTCTACTATTTAAGATATGTTTTCAGGTTCTTTTAGTGGAAATCTACAAATGGTAATTAGGCAGAATTTAAAAATTAACATGTCACATAGTACAGACGAGGAATTTGTAATAGAAAGAGATGCAATATAGTCCCTAATCGTATTGAACAGAAATCGGAAATACACAAAAAAAACATTGGCTACTATATTATATCTTATAGAAGAATGCTGATAATAATAAAAATTGAAACTATGGCATAGAGGACATAATTACTTTAAAACAGTTTAGTAAAAGGCAGAAACAAATGTGGAAAAAGGGATACACGAATCGCAATAACGGCTAACACCAACCGCAATAAAGGCTAAACCCTGAATGCACGCATTAGTGACTACAAACCATGAAGAAGAAAAAGAAAAAGAAATTGCAAAAAATTGTAAGAAATCCGTAATGAAAGGTAATAATGTCTTAATGGTGAAACAAATCACATGAAAAAAAAAAGTCGAAATAAAGAATGGTTATGTCAAACATCACCAACATATGGAATAAATTGAAACCAACCAATACTGATATAACAAAGAAATAAAAAAATAGAAGAAGCAAATACATGAATATCGGCATATAATGTGCACCATGATGTTTGCAAAATGGGGAAAAATTTATTAACGAAAAAGGCGAAAAAAAGCTGCAAAATTAACTCAGCAAGAAATAGCATGAAATGAAAGTTAATCGAATACTAGCAAGATGGCCAAAAAAACAACAGAATCAGTAGAGGTTTTTCATTAATACAACCTATCGGAAGCTTTTGCACCACTAGGGTTTGTGTCATGTGGGCAAAAGATAACCGGCTAGGAATTCATGTTTAAGAAGAAGCAATTGCATTTACAATATATTCATTTATCTTACCAGAGGGAAGTTTTATTTGAAACTAGTCACATCGATTTCAACAATAAATGTGCATAAAAAACCAAACATCTATGCAATGTGTCGAAACTTGCAAAACTAGGCCGGAAAAGTTGTCATGGGGACTGACACAATGAATATGAAATAATCAACATTTGCATGGAACCCCTCTGAAAACTACTTGTGTGGTATTTAGAAGAATATAAGAACACAAAATCAACAAATATCACCTAAACCACTAGAACAGAAGAATCTAAAAGGTTAACTTACAGAGCAACTAATGAAGTATTTCAGTATCAAAGAAAAAGAAAGTTCTGAATTCGACCACAAAAACCATTGTAACTATTCGCCTTTTTGTCCGATTTCTCCGAATTCTTCATTTTCTTCTTCAGCTTCTTCTTTTTGTATGTATTCAGAGTCCGCTGCCTGCTTATCACTCATGCCTTCCATTTTTTCCATTATAATTCTATTCTGCTGTAGTTCTTCTTAGCTGATGATCAGTCTATTGCAACAGACGTTTCCTCATAGCAGGTTTCCTTTCAAAATATCTTCAAATGTGTTTTTATGCGCAGTAACCTTTCTGAAATCCGTTTCTCATAGAAGTAAATCAGAATTATGTCGGATATTACTTTGCTGAAAGCTCCTTTCTGTCTATCTACGTTTCCCGAGTGATTTTCTTCCAATACCGTTGCATTCTGATACTGGCTTCCTACAGGTGTCAGCCAGAATTACTTCAAGCGTTAGTAATTTAAACGTTTCCTGCTGTTGACTCCAGCACGCTCAATACAATAGTTGAAAATGCATTATAGTATGCACACATTTTTACCGAATACAATGAGGGTGGTATAGTAAAGAATATAGCAATACCGAATGAGTACGAATTCAATAAAGTACTGCTGGAAACAATTCGAAAACACTAGCTTACAAAACAACTAGAAAATTCTATTAATATCAAAGAACGACAAAATGTAAATTTATCCAATTTTGCCGCAATGATACAACGAACGATTGCAAAGGACCTGCTCATAGTCTTCTTTAGCCGAGTTCATCATTTCCTTCTGCCGATTTTTCTTTGTGTATATCTAAGTCCCATACCACACTATTACACTTTCTTCGATCTCTTCCATTTCATTCGCATTCGATTACCATTCTGTGTAACTGACGATCAGTGTATCCGCATCGAGGATTACTTGTAGCCAATCTTATTTCATATCTTAAATTGTGTCTTAAAGTGAATTTACCGTACTAACATCCTTTTCTCCCAGAAGCTACTATGCCCGACTTCCAACATTAACAGTGTTATAGGCTTTTATCGGTCCATTTCCGTTCGCCGAGTAACTTTCTTCTAGTTATATGGCATTCCCGATATTTGCTTCACAACAGCGTCCATTGACCATGAGAACGCTTTCGATGACATAAAACATGAAAAATTAGTCAAGATACTCGAGAATAACTATATCGATGACAGATTTGCAGGTAATAATGAATTTATACTGGAACCCGTGCGCAAATAACAAGATGTGTGCAGAAGACTCTAATCGGAAATGCAGCATAAAAAGCGGAGCACGACAAAAATGTCCCCTCTCTCCACAGTTATCCAACATCTACGCGCAGGCGAATTAATAAAAGAGGCACAAATCAAAGAAATCGATTTGAAGATCTATGGACAATGAGTCAACGAAATAACCTGTGCGGACGATAAGGTAGTTATGGACGAAACAGAAGCTCAAAAGCGGAAAATGCTTGATAGATTAAATTGTGCAGGACTGAAATTTGAAATGAAAATCAATGCGAAAAAAACGAAAGTCAAAAAATTCTCGAAAACCAATGACAAAAAAGCAAAGTTCATGATAGACGATAAAAAAATTGACAATACCACTGAGTTCAGATACTTAAGTGTTCTCATAAATGTGGACGGAAGGGACCTAAAAGAAATCAAAAGCAGATTAGGCATGGCAAAAAAACGGTGTAATTACCGCACCTTAAGCATAGGCCTGCATAAGAGTCGAATAAGATGCTTGAAAGAAAACTGAACGTCTCTGAAATGTGGTCTTATCGAAGATTATTAAAAATACTTTGGAATGATTTTCCAGCAAACATATCAGTCTCAGAAAAAGTGAATGAATAATACAAAATGACAGTTGGAAATATCAAACCCTGAGAGCTGAAATACATAGCATATAAAATCCAGGAAAATGGTGTATTCATGCTAGCATTAAGTACAAATTCAGGGAAAGCTGATTAAAGGACGCAGAAGTTTTGCAGCTATTAATGACGAATGCACCATCCAAATCTACGAGTCACGATCAGATACTCCAGAAATCAAAGAATATAAATGCACGCAACTTCTTGATGCTAGAAGTGAATTTCCGGTGACGACGAAAAATGCCACTTTGAAATTTGCCTTGCATTGAATATTCAGAGGTTAATTTGTTCGCGTTGTAGTACATCAAGAAAATATAAATGCGATAGTTGCATATCGACTGATTAATTAAAAATTGGCTCAACAGTGTCATAAAATAACTTAATTGTCCAAGAAAACGCATTACCATTTTTAGCTGAACATCAATTTGTCTAAAAACTCTACTATTTAAGATATGTTTTCAGGTTCTTTTAGTGGAAATCAACAAATGGTAATTAGGCAGAATTTAAAAATTAACATGTCACATAGTACAGACGAGGAATTTGTAATAGAAAGAGATGCAATATAGTCCCTAATCGTATTGAACAGAAATCGCAAATACACAAAAAAAACATTGGCCACTATATTATATCTTATAGAAGAATGCTGATAATAATAAAAATTGAAATTATGGCATAGAGGACATAATTACTTTAAAACAGTTTAGTAAAAGGCAGAAACAAACTTGGAAAAAGGGATACATAAATCGCAATAACGGCTAACACCAACCGCAATAAAGGCTAAACCCTGAATGCACGCATTAGTGACTACAAACCATGAAGAAGAAAAAGAAAAAGAAATTGCAAAAAATTGTAAGAAATCCATAATGAAAGGTAATAATGTCTTAATGGTGAAACAAATCACATGAAAAAAAAAAATCAAAATAAAGAATGGTTATGTCAAACATCACCAACAAATGGAATAAATTGAAACCAACCAATACTGATATAACAAAGAAATAAAAAAATAGAAGAAGCAAAAACATGAAAATCGGCATATATGTGCACCATGAAGTTTGCAAAATGGGGAAAAATTTATTAACGAAAAAGGCGAAAAAAAGCTGCAAAATTAACTCAGCAAGAAATAGCATGAAATGAAAGTTAATCGAATACTAGCAAGATGGCCAAAAAAACAACAGAATCAGTAGAGATTTTTCATTAATACAATCTATCGGAAGCTTTTGCACCACTAGGGTTTGTGTCATGTGGGCAAAAGATAACCGGCTAGGAATTCATGTTTAAGAAGAAGCAATTGCATTTACAATATATTCATTTATCTTACCAGAGGGAAGTTTTATTTGAAACTAGTCACATCGATTTCAACAATAAATGTGCATAAAAAACCAAACATCTATGAAATGTGTCGAAACTTGCAAAACTAGGCCGGAAAAGTTGTCATGGGGTCTGACACAATGAATATGAAATAATCAACATTTGCATGGAACCCCTCTGAAAACTACTTGTGTGGTATTTAGAAGAATATAAGAACACAAAATCAACAAATATCACCTAAACCACTAGAACAGAAGAATCTAAAAGGTTAACTTACAGAGCAACTAATGAAGTATTTCAGTATCAAAGAAAAAGAAAGTTCTGAATTCGACCACAAAAACCATTGTAACTATTCGCCTTTTTGTCCGATTTCTCCGAATTCTTCATTTTCTTCTTCAGCTTCTTCTTTTTGTATGTATTCAGAGTCCGCTGCCTGCTTATCACTCATGCCTTCCATTTTTTCCATTATAATTCTATTCTGCTGTAGTTCTTCTTAGCTGATGATCAGTCTATTGCAACAGACGTTTCCTCATAGCAGGTTTCCTTTCAAAATATCTTCAAATGTGTTTTTATGCGCAGTAACCTTTCTGAAATCCGTTTCTCATAGAAGTAAATCAGAATTATGTCGGATATTACTTTGCTGAAAGCTCCTTTCTGTCTATCTACGTTTCCCGAGTGATTTTCTTCCAATACCGTTGCATTCTGATACTGGCTTCCTACAGGTGTCAGCCAGAATTACTTCAAGCGTTAGTAATTTAAACGTTTCCTGCTGTTGACTCCAGCACGCTCAATACAATAGTTGAAAATGCATTATAGTATGCACACATTTTTACCGAATACAATGAGGGTGGTATAGTAAAGAATATAGCAATACCGAATGAGTACGAATTCAATAAAGTACTACTGGAAACAATTCGAAAACACTAGCTTACAAAACAACTAGAAAATTCTATTAATATCAAAGAACGACAAAATGTAAATTTATCCAATTTTGCCGCAATGATACAACGAACGATTGCAAAGGACCTGCTCATAGTCTTCTTTAGCCGAGTTCATCATTTCGTTCTGCCGATTTTTCTTTGTGTATATCTAAGTCCCATACCACACTATTACACTTTCTTCGATCTCTTCCATTTCATTCGCATTCGATTACCATTCTGTGTAACTGACGATCAGTGTATCCGGATCGAGGATTACTTGTAGCCAATCTTATTTCATATCTTAAAATGTGTCTTAAAGTGAATTTACCGTACTAACATCCTTTTCTCCCAGAAGCTACTACGCCCGACTTCCAACATTAACAGTGGTATAGGCTTTTATCGGTCCATTTCCGTTCGCCGAGTAACTTTCTTCCAGTTATATGGCATTCCCGATATTTGCTTCACAACAGCGTCCATTGACCATGAGAACGCTTTCGATGACATAAAACATGAAAAATTAGTCAAGATACTCGAGAAATACTATATCGATGACAGATTTGCAGGTAATAATGAATTTATACTGGAACCCGTGCGCAAATAACAAGATGTGTGCAGAAGACTCTAATCGGAAATGCAGCATAAAAAGCGGAGCACGACAAAAATGTCCCCTCTCTCCGCAGTTATCCAACATCTACGCGCAGGCGAATTAATAAAAGAGGCACAAATCAAAGAAATCGATTTGAAGATCTATGGACAATGAGTCAACGAAATAACCTGTGCGGACGATAAGGTAGTTATGGACGAAACAGAAGCTCAAAAGCGGAAAATGCTTGATAGATTAAATTGTGCAGGACTGAAATTTGAAATGAAAATCAATGCGAAAAAAACGAAAGTCAAAAAATTCTCGAAAACCAATGACAAAAAAGCAAAGTTCATGATAGACGATAAAAAAATTGACAATACCACTGAGTTCAGATACTTAAGTGTTCTCATAAATGTGACGGAAGGGACCTAAAAGAAATCAAAAGCAGATTAGGCATGGCAAAAAAACGGTGTAATTACCGCACCTTAAGCATAGGCCTGCATAAGAGTCGAATAAGATGCTTGAAAGAAAACTGAACGCCTCTGAAATGTGGTCTTATCGAAGATTATTAAAAATACTTTGAAATGATTTTCCAGCAAACATATCAGTCTCAGAAAAAGTGAATGAATAATACAAAATGACAGTTGGAAATATCAAACCCTGAGAGCTGAAATACATAGCATATAAAATCCAGGAAAATGGTGTATTCATGCTAGCATTAAGTACAAATTCAGGGAAAGCTGATTAAAGGACGCAGAAGTTTTGCAGCTATTAATGACGAATGCACCATCCAAATCTACGAGTCACGATCAGATACTCCAGAAATCAAAGAATATAAATGCACGCAACTTCTTGATGCTAGAAGTGAATTTCCGGTGACGACGAAAAATGCCACTTTGAAATTTGCCTTGCATTGAATATTCAGAGGTTAATTTGTTCGCGTTGTAGTACATCAAGAAAATATAAGTGCGATAGTTGCATATCGACTGATTAATTAAAAATTGGCTCAACAGTGTCATAAAATAACTTAATTGTCCAAGAAAACGCATTACCATTTTTAGCTGAACATCAATTTGTCTAAAAACTCTACTATTTAAGATATGTTTTCAGGTTCTTTTAGTGGAAATCAACAAATGGTAATTAGGCAGAATTTAAAAATTAACATGTCACATAGTACAGACGAGGAATTTGTAATAGAAAGAGATGCAATATAGTCCCTAATCGTATTGAACAGAAATCGCAAATACACAAAAAAAACATTGGCCACTATATTATATCTTATAGAAGAATGCTGATAATAATAAAAATTGAAATTATGGCATAGAGGACATAATTACTTTAAAACAGTTTAGTAAAAGGCAGAAACAAACTTGGAAAAAGGGATACATAAATCGCAATAACGGCTAACACCAACCGCAATAAAGGCTAAACCCTGAATGCACGCATTAGTGACTACAAACCATGAAGAAGAAAAAGAAAAAGAAATTGCAAAAAATTGTAAGAAATCCATAATGAAAGGTAATAATGTCTTAATGGTGAAACAAATCACATGAAAAAAAAAAGTCAAAATAAAGAATGGTTATGTCAAACATCACCAACAAATGGAATAAATTGAAACCAACCAATACTGATATAACAAAGAAATAAAAAAATAGAAGAAGCAAAAACATGAAAATCGGCATATATGTGCACCATGAAGTTTGCAAAATGGGGAAAAATTTATTAACGAAAAAGGCGAAAAAAAGCTGCAAAATTAACTCAGCAAGAAATAGCATGAAATGAAAGTTAATCGAATACTAGCAAGATGGCCAAAAAAACAACAGAATCAGTAGAGATTTTTCATTAATACAATCTATCGGAAGCTTTTGCACCACTAGGGTTTGTGTCATGTGGGCAAAAGATAACCGGCTAGGAATTCATGTTTAAGAAGAAGCAATTGCATTTACAATATATTCATTTATCTTACCAGAGGGAAGTTTTATTTGAAACTAGTCACATCGATTTCAACAATAAATGTGCATAAAAAACCAAACATCTATGAAATGTGTCGAAACTTGCAAAACTAGGCCGGAAAAGTTGTCATGGGGTCTGACACAATGAATATGAAATAATCAACATTTGCATGGAACCCCTCTGAAAACTACTTGTGTGGTATTTAGAAGAATATAAGAACACAAAATCAACAAATATCACCTAAACCACTAGAACAGAAGAATCTAAAAGGTTAACTTACAGAGCAACTAATGAAGTATTTCAGTATCAAAGAAAAAGAAAGTTCTGAATTCGACCACAAAAACCATTGTAACTATTCGCCTTTTTGTCCGATTTCTCCGAATTCTTCATTTTCTTCTTCAGCTTCTTCTTTTTGTATGTATTCAGAGTCCGCTGCCTGCTTATCACTCATGCCTTCCATTTTTTCCATTATAATTCTATTCTGCTGTAGTTCTTCTTAGCTGATGATCAGTCTATTGCAACAGACGTTTCCTCATAGCAGGTTTCCTTTCAAAATATCTTCAAATGTGTTTTTATGCGCAGTAACCTTTCTGAAATCCGTTTCTCATAGAAGTAAATCAGAATTATGTCGGATATTACTTTGCTGAAAGCTCCTTTCTGTCTATCTACGTTTCCCGAGTGATTTTCTTCATATACCGTTGCATTCTGATACTGGCTTCCTACAGGTGTCAGCCAGAATTACTTCAAGCGTTAGTAATTTAAACGTTTCCTGCTGTTGACTCCAGCACGCTCAATACAATAGTTGAAAATGCATTATAGTATGCACACATTTTTACCGAATACAATGAGGGTGGTATAGTAAAGAATATAGCAATACCGAATGAGTACGAATTCAATAAAGTACTGCTGGAAACAATTCGAAAACACTAGCTTACAAAACAACTAGAAAATTCTATTAATATCAAAGAACGACAAAATGTAAATTTATCCAATTTTGCCGCAATGATACAACGAACGATTGCAAAGGACCTGCTCATAGTCTTCTTTAGCCGAGTTCATCATTTCGTTCTGCCGATTTTTCTTTGTGTATATCTAAGTCCCATACCACACTATTACACTTTCTTCGATCTCTTCCATTTCATTCGCATTCGATTACCATTCTGTGTAACTGACGATCAGTGTATCCGGATCGAGGATTACTTGTAGCCAATCTTATTTCATATCTTAAAATGTGTCTTAAAGTGAATTTACCGTACTAACATCCTTTTCTCCCAGAAGCTACTACGCCCGACTTCCAACATTAACAGTGTTATAGGCTTTTATCGGTCCATTTCCGTTCGCCGAGTAACTTTCTTCCAGTTATAT
This sequence comes from Icerya purchasi, assembly GCA_039619475.1. Classification (NCBI taxonomy): domain Eukaryota; kingdom Metazoa; phylum Arthropoda; class Insecta; order Hemiptera; family Monophlebidae; genus Icerya; species Icerya purchasi. The sequence goes on from CM077116.1 coordinate 225,350,404, forward strand.
GGCATTCCCGATATTTGCTTCACAACAGCGTCCATTGACCATGAGAACGCTTTCGATGACATAAAACATGAAAAATTAGTCAAGATACTCGAGAAATACTATATCGATGACAGATTTGCAGGTAATAATGAATTTATACTGGAACCCGTGCGCAAATAACAAGATGTGTGCAGAAGACTCTAATCGGAAATGCAGCATAAAAAGCGGAGCACGACAAAAATGTCCCCTCTCTCCGCAGTTATCCAACATCTACGCGCAGGCGAATTAATAAAAGAGGCACAAATCAAAGAAATCGATTTGAAGATCTATGGACAATGAGTCAACGAAATAACCTGTGCGGACGATAAGGTAGTTATGGACGAAACAGAAGCTCAAAAGCGGAAAATGCTTGATAGATTAAATTGTGCAGGACTGAAATTTGAAATGAAAATCAATGCGAAAAAAACGAAAGTCAAAAAATTCTCGAAAACCAATGACAAAAAAGCAAAGTTCATGATAGACGATAAAAAAATTGACAATACCACTGAGTTCAGATACTTAAGTGTTCTCATAAATGTGGACGGAAGGGACCTAAAAGAAATCAAAAGCAGATTAGGCATGGCAAAAAAACGGTGTAATTACCGCACCTTAAGCATAGGCCTGCATAAGAGTCGAATAAGATGCTTGAAAGAAAACTGAACGTCTCTGAAATGTGGTCTTATCGAAGATTATTAAAAATACTTTGGAATGATTTTCCAGCAAACATATCAGTCTCAGAAAAAGTGAATGAATAATACAAAATGACAGTTGGAAATATCAAACCCTGAGAGCTGAAATACATAGCATATAAAATCCAGGAAAATGGTGTATTCATGCTAGCATTAAGTACAAATTCAGGGAAAGCTGATTAAAGGACGCAGAAGTTTTGCAGCTATTAATGACGAATGCACCATCCAAATCTACGAGTCACGATCAGATACTCCAGAAATCAAAGAATATAAATGCACGCAACTTCTTGATGCTAGAAGTGAATTTCCGGTGACGACGAAAAATGCCACTTTGAAATTTGCCTTGCATTGAATATTCAGAGGTTAATTTGTTCGCGTTGTAGTACATCAAGAAAATATAAATGCGATAGTTGCATATCGACTGATTAATTAAAAATTGGCTCAACAGTGTCATAAAATAACTTAATTGTCCAAGAAAACGCATTACCATTTTTAGCTGAACATCAATTTGTCTAAAAACTCTACTATTTAAGATATGTTTTCAGGTTCTTTTAGTGGAAATCAACAAATGGTAATTAGGCAGAATTTAAAAATTAACATGTCACATAGTACAGACGAGGAATTTGTAATAGAAAGAGATGCAATATAGTCCCTAATCGTATTGAACAGAAATCGCAAATACACAAAAAAAACATTGGCCACTATATTATATCTTATAGAAGAATGCTGATAATAATAAAAATTGAAATTATGGCATAGAGGACATAATTACTTTAAAACAGTTTAGTAAAAGGCAGAAACAAACTTGGAAAAAGGGATACATAAATCGCAATAACGGCTAACACCAACCGCAATAAAGGCTAAACCCTGAATGCACGCATTAGTGACTACAAACCATGAAGAAGAAAAAGAAAAAGAAATTGCAAAAAATTGTAAGAAATCCATAATGAAAGGTAATAATGTCTTAATGGTGAAACAAATCACATGAAAAAAAAAAATCAAAATAAAGAATGGTTATGTCAAACATCACCAACAAATGGAATAAATTGAAACCAACCAATACTGATATAACAAAGAAATAAAAAAATAGAAGAAGCAAAAACATGAAAATCGGCATATATGTGCACCATGAAGTTTGCAAAATGGGGAAAAATTTATTAACGAAAAAGGCGAAAAAAAGCTGCAAAATTAACTCAGCAAGAAATAGCATGAAATGAAAGTTAATCGAATACTAGCAAGATGGCCAAAAAAACAACAGAATCAGTAGAGATTTTTCATTAATACAATCTATCGGAAGCTTTTGCACCACTAGGGTTTGTGTCATGTGGGCAAAAGATAACCGGCTAGGAATTCATGTTTAAGAAGAAGCAATTGCATTTACAATATATTCATTTATCTTACCAGAGGGAAGTTTTATTTGAAACTAGTCACATCGATTTCAACAATAAATGTGCATAAAAAACCAAACATCTATGAAATGTGTCGAAACTTGCAAAACTAGGCCGGAAAAGTTGTCATGGGGTCTGACACAATGAATATGAAATAATCAACATTTGCATGGAACCCCTCTGAAAACTACTTGTGTGGTATTTAGAAGAATATAAGAACACAAAATCAACAAATATCACCTAAACCACTAGAACAGAAGAATCTAAAAGGTTAACTTACAGAGCAACTAATGAAGTATTTCAGTATCAAAGAAAAAGAAAGTTCTGAATTCGACCACAAAAACCATTGTAACTATTCGCCTTTTTGTCCGATTTCTCCGAATTCTTCATTTTCTTCTTCAGCTTCTTCTTTTTGTATGTATTCAGAGTCCGCTGCCTGCTTATCACTCATGCCTTCCATTTTTTCCATTATAATTCTATTCTGCTGTAGTTCTTCTTAGCTGATGATCAGTCTATTGCAACAGACGTTTCCTCATAGCAGGTTTCCTTTCAAAATATCTTCAAATGTGTTTTTATGCGCAGTAACCTTTCTGAAATCCGTTTCTCATAGAAGTAAATCAGAATTATGTCGGATATTACTTTGCTGAAAGCTCCTTTCTGTCTATCTACGTTTCCCGAGTGATTTTCTTCCAATACCGTTGCATTCTGATACTGGCTTCCTACAGGTGTCAGCCAGAATTACTTCAAGCGTTAGTAATTTAAACGTTTCCTGCTGTTGACTCCAGCACGCTCAATACAATAGTTGAAAATGCATTATAGTATGCACACATTTTTACCGAATACAATGAGGGTGGTATAGTAAAGAATATAGCAATACCGAATGAGTACGAATTCAATAAAGTACTACTGGAAACAATTCGAAAACACTAGCTTACAAAACAACTAGAAAATTCTATTAATATCAAAGAACGACAAAATGTAAATTTATCCAATTTTGCCGCAATGATACAACGAACGATTGCAAAGGACCTGCTCATAGTCTTCTTTAGCCGAGTTCATCATTTCGTTCTGCCGATTTTTCTTTGTGTATATCTAAGTCCCATACCACACTATTACACTTTCTTCGATCTCTTCCATTTCATTCGCATTCGATTACCATTCTGTGTAACTGACGATCAGTGTATCCGGATCGAGGATTACTTGTAGCCAATCTTATTTCATATCTTAAAATGTGTCTTAAAGTGAATTTACCGTACTAACATCCTTTTCTCCCAGAAGCTACTACGCCCGACTTCCAACATTAACAGTGGTATAGGCTTTTATCGGTCCATTTCCGTTCGCCGAGTAACTTTCTTCCAGTTATATGGCATTCCCGATATTTGCTTCACAACAGCGTCCATTGACCATGAGAACGCTTTCGATGACATAAAACATGAAAAATTAGTCAAGATACTCGAGAAATACTATATCGATGACAGATTTGCAGGTAATAATGAATTTATACTGGAACCCGTGCGCAAATAACAAGATGTGTGCAGAAGACTCTAATCGGAAATGCAGCATAAAAAGCGGAGCACGACAAAAATGTCCCCTCTCTCCGCAGTTATCCAACATCTACGCGCAGGCGAATTAATAAAAGAGGCACAAATCAAAGAAATCGATTTGAAGATCTATGGACAATGAGTCAACGAAATAACCTGTGCGGACGATAAGGTAGTTATGGACGAAACAGAAGCTCAAAAGCGGAAAATGCTTGATAGATTAAATTGTGCAGGACTGAAATTTGAAATGAAAATCAATGCGAAAAAAACGAAAGTCAAAAAATTCTCGAAAACCAATGACAAAAAAGCAAAGTTCATGATAGACGATAAAAAAATTGACAATACCACTGAGTTCAGATACTTAAGTGTTCTCATAAATGTGACGGAAGGGACCTAAAAGAAATCAAAAGCAGATTAGGCATGGCAAAAAAACGGTGTAATTACCGCACCTTAAGCATAGGCCTGCATAAGAGTCGAATAAGATGCTTGAAAGAAAACTGAACGCCTCTGAAATGTGGTCTTATCGAAGATTATTAAAAATACTTTGAAATGATTTTCCAGCAAACATATCAGTCTCAGAAAAAGTGAATGAATAATACAAAATGACAGTTGGAAATATCAAACCCTGAGAGCTGAAATACATAGCATATAAAATCCAGGAAAATGGTGTATTCATGCTAGCATTAAGTACAAATTCAGGGAAAGCTGATTAAAGGACGCAGAAGTTTTGCAGCTATTAATGACGAATGCACCATCCAAATCTACGAGTCACGATCAGATACTCCAGAAATCAAAGAATATAAATGCACGCAACTTCTTGATGCTAGAAGTGAATTTCCGGTGACGACGAAAAATGCCACTTTGAAATTTGCCTTGCATTGAATATTCAGAGGTTAATTTGTTCGCGTTGTAGTACATCAAGAAAATATAAATGCGATAGTTGCATATCGACTGATTAATTAAAAATTGGCTCAACAGTGTCATAAAATAACTTAATTGTCCAAGAAAACGCATTACCATTTTTAGCTGAACATCAATTTGTCTAAAAACTCTACTATTTAAGATATGTTTTCAGGTTCTTTTAGTGGAAATCAACAAATGGTAATTAGGCAGAATTTAAAAATTAACATGTCACATAGTACAGACGAGGAATTTGTAATAGAAAGAGATGCAATATAGTCCCTAATCGTATTGAACAGAAATCGCAAATACACAAAAAAAACATTGGCCACTATATTATATCTTATAGAAGAATGCTGATAATAATAAAAATTGAAATTATGGCATAGAGGACATAATTACTTTAAAACAGTTTAGTAAAAGGCAGAAACAAACTTGGAAAAAGGGATACATAAATCGCAATAACGGCTAACACCAACCGCAATAAAGGCTAAACCCTGAATGCACGCATTAGTGACTACAAACCATGAAGAAGAAAAAGAAAAAGAAATTGCAAAAAATTGTAAGAAATCCATAATGAAAGGTAATAATGTCTTAATGGTGAAACAAATCACATGAAAAAAAAAAGTCAAAATAAAGAATGGTTATGTCAAACATCACCAACAAATGGAATAAATTGAAACCAACCAATACTGATATAACAAAGAAATAAAAAAATAGAAGAAGCAAAAACATGAAAATCGGCATATATGTGCACCATGAAGTTTGCAAAATGGGGAAAAATTTATTAACGAAAAAGGCGAAAAAAAGCTGCAAAATTAACTCAGCAAGAAATAGCATGAAATGAAAGTTAATCGAATACTAGCAAGATGGCCAAAAAAACAACAGAATCAGTAGAGATTTTTCATTAATACAATCTATCGGAAGCTTTTGCACCACTAGGGTTTGTGTCATGTGGGCAAAAGATAACCGGCTAGGAATTCATGTTTAAGAAGAAGCAATTGCATTTACAATATATTCATTTATCTTACCAGAGGGAAGTTTTATTTGAAACTAGTCACATCGATTTCAACAATAAATGTGCATAAAAAACCAAACATCTATGAAATGTGTCGAAACTTGCAAAACTAGGCCGGAAAAGTTGTCATGGGGTCTGACACAATGAATATGAAATAATCAACATTTGCATGGAACCCCTCTGAAAACTACTTGTGTGGTATTTAGAAGAATATAAGAACACAAAATCAACAAATATCACCTAAACCACTAGAACAGAAGAATCTAAAAGGTTAACTTACAGAGCAACTAATGAAGTATTTCAGTATCAAAGAAAAAGAAAGTTCTGAATTCGACCACAAAAACCATTGTAACTATTCGCCTTTTTGTCCGATTTCTCCGAATTCTTCATTTTCTTCTTCAGCTTCTTCTTTTTGTATGTATTCAGAGTCCGCTGCCTGCTTATCACTCATGCCTTCCATTTTTTCCATTATAATTCTATTCTGCTGTAGTTCTTCTTAGCTGATGATCAGTCTATTGCAACAGACGTTTCCTCATAGCAGGTTTCCTTTCAAAATATCTTCAAATGTGTTTTTATGCGCAGTAACCTTTCTGAAATCCGTTTCTCATAGAAGTAAATCAGAATTATGTCGGATATTACTTTGCTGAAAGCTCCTTTCTGTCTATCTACGTTTCCCGAGTGATTTTCTTCCAATACCGTTGCATTCTGATACTGGCTTCCTACAGGTGTCAGCCAGAATTACTTCAAGCGTTAGTAATTTAAACGTTTCCTGCTGTTGACTCCAGCACGCTCAATACAATAGTTGAAAATGCATTATAGTATGCACACATTTTTACCGAATACAATGAGGGTGGTATAGTAAAGAATATAGCAATACCGAATGAGTACGAATTCAATAAAGTACTACTGGAAACAATTCGAAAACACTAGCTTACAAAACAACTAGAAAATTCTATTAATATCAAAGAACGACAAAATGTAAATTTATCCAATTTTGCCGCAATGATACAACGAACGATTGCAAAGGACCTGCTCATAGTCTTCTTTAGCCGAGTTCATCATTTCGTTCTGCCGATTTTTCTTTGTGTATATCTAAGTCCCATACCACACTATTACACTTTCTTCGATCTCTTCCATTTCATTCGCATTCGATTACCATTCTGTGTAACTGACGATCAGTGTATCCGCATCGAGGATTACTTGTAGCCAATCTTATTTCATATCTTAAAATGTGTCTTAAAGTGAATTTACCGTACTAACATCCTTTTCTCCCAGAAGCTACTACGCCCGACTTCCAACATTAACAGTGTTATAGGCTTTTATCGGTCCATTTCCGTTCGCCGAGTAACTTTCTTCCAGTTATATGGCATTCCCGATATTTGCTTCACAACAGCGTCCATTGACCATGAGAACGCTTTCGATGACATAAAACATGAAAAATTAGTCAAGATACTCGAGAAATACTATATCGATGACAGATTTGCAGGTAATAATGAATTTATACTGGAACCCGTGCGCAAATAACAAGATGTGTGCAGAAGACTCTAATCGGAAATGCAGCATAAAAAGCGGAGCACGACAAAAATGTCCCCTCTCTCCGCAGTTATCCAACATCTACGCGCAGGCGAATTAATAAAAGAGGCACAAATCAAAGAAATCGATTTGAAGATCTATGGACAATGAGTCAACGAAATAACCTGTGCGGACGATAAGGTAGTTATGGACGAAACAGAAGCTCAAAAGCGGAAAATGCTTGATAGATTAAATTGTGCAGGACTGAAATTTGAAATGAAAATCAATGCGAAAAAAACGAAAGTCAAAAAATTCTCGAAAACCAATGACAAAAAAGCAAAGTTCATGATAGACGATAAAAAAATTGACAATACCACTGAGTTCAGATACTTAAGTGTTCTCATAAATGTGACGGAAGGGACCTAAAAGAAATCAAAAGCAGATTAGGCATGGCAAAAAAACGGTGTAATTACCGCACCTTAAGCATAGGCCTGCATAAGAGTCGAATAAGATGCTTGAAAGAAAACTGAACGCCTCTGAAATGTGGTCTTATCGAAGATTATTAAAAATACTTTGAAATGATTTTCCAGCAAACATATCAGTCTCAGAAAAAGTGAATGAATAATACAAAATGACAGTTGGAAATATCAAACCCTGAGAGCTGAAATACATAGCATATAAAATCCAGGAAAATGGTGTATTCATGCTAGCATTAAGTACAAATTCAGGGAAAGCTGATTAAAGGACGCAGAAGTTTTGCAGCTATTAATGACGAATGCACCATCCAAATCTACGAGTCACGATCAGATACTCCAGAAATCAAAGAATATAAATGCACGCAACTTCTTGATGCTAGAAGTGAATTTCCGGTGACGACGAAAAATGCCACTTTGAAATTTGCCTTGCATTGAATATTCAGAGGTTAATTTGTTCGCGTTGTAGTACATCAAGAAAATATAAATGCGATAGTTGCATATCGACTGATTAATTAAAAATTGGCTCAACAGTGTCATAAAATAACTTAATTGTCCAAGAAAACGCATTACCATTTTTAGCTGAACATCAATTTGTCTAAAAACTCTACTATTTAAGATATGTTTTCAGGTTCTTTTAGTGGAAATCAACAAATGGTAATTAGGCAGAATTTAAAAATTAACATGTCACATAGTACAGACGAGGAATTTGTAATAGAAAGAGATGCAATATAGTCCCTAATCGTATTGAACAGAAATCGCAAATACACAAAAAAAACATTGGCCACTATATTATATCTTATAGAAGAATGCTGATAATAATAAAAATTGAAATTATGGCATAGAGGACATAATTACTTTAAAACAGTTTAGTAAAAGGCAGAAACAAACTTGGAAAAAGGGATACATAAATCGCAATAACGGCTAACACCAACCGCAATAAAGGCTAAACCCTGAATGCACGCATTAGTGACTACAAACCATGAAGAAGAAAAAGAAAAAGAAATTGCAAAAAATTGTAAGAAATCCATAATGAAAGGTAATAATGTCTTAATGGTGAAACAAATCACATGAAAAAAAAAAATCAAAATAAAGAATGGTTATGTCAAACATCACCAACAAATGGAATAAATTGAAACCAACCAATACTGATATAACAAAGAAATAAAAAAATAGAAGAAGCAAAAACATGAAAATCGGCATATATGTGCACCATGAAGTTTGCAAAATGGGGAAAAATTTATTAACGAAAAAGGCGAAAAAAAGCTGCAAAATTAACTCAGCAAGAAATAGCATGAAATGAAAGTTAATCGAATACTAGCAAGATGGCCAAAAAAACAACAGAATCAGTAGAGATTTTTCATTAATACAATCTATCGGAAGCTTTTGCACCACTAGGGTTTGTGTCATGTGGGCAAAAGATAACCGGCTAGGAATTCATGTTTAAGAAGAAGCAATTGCATTTACAATATATTCATTTATCTTACCAGAGGGAAGTTTTATTTGAAACTAGTCACATCGATTTCAACAATAAATGTGCATAAAAAACCAAACATCTATGAAATGTGTCGAAACTTGCAAAACTAGGCCGGAAAAGTTGTCATGGGGACTGACACAATGAATATGAAATAATCAACATTTGCATGGAACCCCTCTGAAAACTACTTGTGTGGTATTTAGAAGAATATAAGAACACAAAATCAACAAATATCACCTAAACCACTAGAACAGAAGAATCTAAAAGGTTAACTTACAGAGCAACTAATGAAGTATTTCAGTATCAAAGAAAAAGAAAGTTCTGAATTCGACCACAAAAACCATTGTAACTATTCGCCTTTTTGTCCGATTTCTCCGAATTCTTCATTTTCTTCTTCAGCTTCTTCTTTTTGTATGTATTCAGAGTCCGCTGCCTGCTTATCACTCATGCCTTCCATTTTTTCCATTATAATTCTATTCTGCTGTAGTTCTTCTTAGCTGATGATCAGTCTATTGCAACAGACGTTTCCTCATAGCAGGTTTCCTTTCAAAATATCTTCAAATGTGTTTTTATGCGCAGTAACCTTTCTGAAATCCGTTTCTCATAGAAGTAAATCAGAATTATGTCGGATATTACTTTGCTGAAAGCTCCTTTCTGTCTATCTACGTTTCCCGAGTGATTTTCTTCCAATACCGTTGCATTCTGATACTGGCTTCCTACAGGTGTCAGCCAGAATTACTTCAAGCGTTAGTAATTTAAACGTTTCCTGCTGTTGACTCCAGCACGCTCAATACAATAGTTGAAAATGCATTATAGTATGCACACATTTTTACCGAATACAATGAGGGTGGTATAGTAAAGAATATAGCAATACCGAATGAGTACGAATTCAATAAAGTACTACTGGAAACAATTCGAAAACACTAGCTTACAAAACAACTAGAAAATTCTATTAATATCAAAGAACGACAAAATGTAAATTTATCCAATTTTGCCGCAATGATACAACGAACGATTGCAAAGGACCTGCTCATAGTCTTCTTTAGCCGAGTTCATCATTTCGTTCTGCCGATTTTTCTTTGTGTATATCTAAGTCCCATACCACACTATTACACTTTCTTCGATCTCTTCCATTTCATTCGCATTCGATTACCATTCTGTGTAACTGACGATCAGTGTATCCGCATCGAGGATTACTTGTAGCCAATCTTATTTCATATCTTAAAATGTGTCTTAAAGTGAATTTACCGTACTAACATCCTTTTCTCCCAGAAGCTACTACGCCCGACTTCCAACATTAACAGTGTTATAGGCTTTTATCGGTCCATTTCCGTTCGCCGAGTAACTTTCTTCCAGTTATATGGCATTCCCGATATTTGCTTCACAACAGCGTCCATTGACCATGAGAACGCTTTCGATGACATAAAACATGAAAAATTAGTCAAGATACTCGAGAAATACTATATCGATGACAGATTTGCAGGTAATAATGAATTTATACTGGAACCCGTGCGCAAATAACAAGATGTGTGCAGAAGACTCTAATCGGAAATGCAGCATAAAAAGCGGAGCACGACAAAAATGTCCCCTCTCTCCGCAGTTATCCAACATCTACGCGCAGGCGAATTAATAAAAGAGGCACAAATCAAAGAAATCGATTTGAAGATCTATGGACAATGAGTCAACGAAATAACCTGTGCGGACGATAAGGTAGTTATGGACGAAACAGAAGCTCAAAAGCGGAAAATGCTTGATAGATTAAATTGTGCAGGACTGAAATTTGAAATGAAAATCAATGCGAAAAAAACGAAAGTCAAAAAATTCTCGAAAACCAATGACAAAAAAGCAAAGTTCATGATAGACGATAAAAAAATTGACAATACCACTGAGTTCAGATACTTAAGTGTTCTCATAAATGTGACGGAAGGGACCTAAAAGAAATCAAAAGCAGATTAGGCATGGCAAAAAAACGGTGTAATTACCGCACCTTAAGCATAGGCCTGCATAAGAGTCGAATAAGATGCTTGAAAGAAAACTGAACGCCTCTGAAATGTGGTCTTATCGAAGATTATTAAAAATACTTTGAAATGATTTTCCAGCAAACATATCAGTCTCAGAAAAAGTGAATGAATAATACAAAATGACAGTTGGAAATATCAAACCCTGAGAGCTGAAATACATAGCATATAAAATCCAGGAAAATGGTGTATTCATGCTAGCATTAAGTACAAATTCAGGGAAAGCTGATTAAAGGACGCAGAAGTTTTGCAGCTATTAATGACGAATGCACCATCCAAATCTACGAGTCACGATCAGATACTCCAGAAATCAAAGAATATAAATGCACGCAACTTCTTGATGCTAGAAGTGAATTTCCGGTGACGACGAAAAATGCCACTTTGAAATTTGCCTTGCATTGAATATTCAGAGGTTAATTTGTTCGCGTTGTAGTACATCAAGAAAATATAAATGCGATAGTTGCATATCGACTGATTAATTAAAAATTGGCTCAACAGTGTCATAAAATAACTTAATTGTCCAAGAAAACGCATTACCATTTTTAGCTGAACATCAATTTGTCTAAAAACTCTACTATTTAAGATATGTTTTCAGGTTCTTTTAGTGGAAATCAACAAATGGTAATTAGGCAGAATTTAAAAATTAACATGTCACATAGTACAGACGAGGAATTTGTAATAGAAAGAGATGCAATATAGTCCCTAATCGTATTGAACAGAAATCGCAAATACACAAAAAAAACATTGGCCACTATATTATATCTTATAGAAGAATGCTGATAATAATAAAAATTGAAATTATGGCATAGAGGACATAATTACTTTAAAACAGTTTAGTAAAAGGCAGAAACAAACTTGGAAAAAGGGATACATAAATCGCAATAACGGCTAACACCAACCGCAATAAAGGCTAAACCCTGAATGCACGCATTAGTGACTACAAACCATGAAGAAGAAAAAGAAAAAGAAATTGCAAAAAATTGTAAGAAATCCATAATGAAAGGTAATAATGTCTTAATGGTGAAACAAATCACATGAAAAAAAAAAATCAAAATAAAGAATGGTTATGTCAAACATCACCAACAAATGGAATAAATTGAAACCAACCAATACTGATATAACAAAGAAATAAAAAAATAGAAGAAGCAAAAACATGAAAATCGGCATATATGTGCACCATGAAGTTTGCAAAATGGGGAAAAATTTATTAACGAAAAAGGCGAAAAAAAGCTGCAAAATTAACTCAGCAAGAAATAGCATGAAATGAAAGTTAATCGAATACTAGCAAGATGGCCAAAAAAACAACAGAATCAGTAGAGATTTTTCATTAATACAATCTATCGGAAGCTTTTGCACCACTAGGGTTTGTGTCATGTGGGCAAAAGATAACCGGCTAGGAATTCATGTTTAAGAAGAAGCAATTGCATTTACAATATATTCATTTATCTTACCAGAGGGAAGTTTTATTTGAAACTAGTCACATCGATTTCAACAATAAATGTGCATAAAAAACCAAACATCTATGAAATGTGTCGAAACTTGCAAAACTAGGCCGGAAAAGTTGTCATGGGGACTGACACAATGAATATGAAATAATCAACATTTGCATGGAACCCCTCTGAAAACTACTTGTGTGGTATTTAGAAGAATATAAGAACACAAAATCAACAAATATCACCTAAACCACTAGAACAGAAGAATCTAAAAGGTTAACTTACAGAGCAACTAATGAAGTATTTCAGTATCAAAGAAAAAGAAAGTTCTGAATTCGACCACAAAAACCATTGTAACTATTCGCCTTTTTGTCCGATTTCTCCGAATTCTTCATTTTCTTCTTCAGCTTCTTCTTTTTGTATGTATTCAGAGTCCGCTGCCTGCTTATCACTCATGCCTTCCATTTTTTCCATTATAATTCTATTCTGCTGTAGTTCTTCTTAGCTGATGATCAGTCTATTGCAACAGACGTTTCCTCATAGCAGGTTTCCTTTCAAAATATCTTCAAATGTGTTTTTATGCGCAGTAACCTTTCTGAAATCCGTTTCTCATAGAAGTAAATCAGAATTATGTCGGATATTACTTTGCTGAAAGCTCCTTTCTGTCTATCTACGTTTCCCGAGTGATTTTCTTCCAATACCGTTGCATTCTGATACTGGCTTCCTACAGGTGTCAGCCAGAATTACTTCAAGCGTTAGTAATTTAAACGTTTCCTGCTGTTGACTCCAGCACGCTCAATACAATAGTTGAAAATGCATTATAGTATGCACACATTTTTACCGAATACAATGAGGGTGGTATAGTAAAGAATATAGCAATACCGAATGAGTACGAATTCAATAAAGTACTGCTGGAAACAATTCGAAAACACTAGCTTACAAAACAACTAGAAAATTCTATTAATATCAAAGACCGACAAAATGTAAATTTATCCAATTTTGCCGCAATGATACAACGAACGATTGCAAAGGACCTGCTCATAGTCTTCTTTAGCCGAGTTCATCATTTCGTTCTGCCGATTTTTCTTTGTGTATATCTAAGTCCCATACCACACTATTACACTTTCTTCGATCTCTTCCATTTCATTCGCATTCGATTACCATTCTGTGTAACTGACGATCAGTGTATCCGGATCGAGGATTACTTGTAGCCAATCTTATTTCATATCTTAAAATGTGTCTTAAAGTGAATTTACCGTACTAACATCCTTTTCTCCCAGAAGCTACTACGCCCGACTTCCAACATTAACAGTGTTATAGGCTTTTATCGGTCCATTTCCGTTCGCCGAGTAACTTTCTTCCAGTTATATGGCATTCCCGATATTTGCTTCACAACAGCGTCCATTGACCATGAGAACGCTTTCGATGACATAAAACATGAAAAATTAGTCAAGATACTCGAGAAATACTATATCGATGACAGATTTGCAGGTAATAATGAATTTATACTGGAACCCGTGCGCAAATAACAAGATGTGTGCAGAAGACTCTAATCGGAAATGCAGCATAAAAAGCGGAGCACGACAAAAATGTCCCCTCTCTCCGCAGTTATCCAACATCTACGCGCAGGCGAATTAATAAAAGAGGCACAAATCAAAGAAATCGATTTGAAGATCTATGGACAATGAGTCAACGAAATAACCTGTGCGGACGATAAGGTAGTTATGGACGAAACAGAAGCTCAAAAGCGGAAAATGTTTGATAGATTAAATTGTGCAGGACTGAAATTTGAAATGAAAATCAATGCGAAAAAAACGAAAGTCAAAAAATTCTCGAAAACCAATGACAAAAAAGCAAAGTTCATGATAGACGATAAAAAAATTGACAATACCACTGAGTTCAGATACTTAAGTGTTCTCATAAATGTGGACGGAAGGGACCTAAAAGAAATCAAAAGCAGATTAGGCATGGCAAAAAAACGGTGTAATTACCGCACCTTAAGCATAGGCCTGCATAAGAGTCGAATAAGATGCTTGAAAGAAAACTGAACGCCTCTGAAATGTGGTCTTATCGAAGATTATTAAAAATACTTTGGAATGATTTTCCAGCAAACATATCAGTCTCAGAAAAAGTGAATGAATAATACAAAATGACAGTTGGAAATATCAAACCCTGAGAGCTGAAATACATAGCATATAAAATCCAGGAAAATGGTGTATTCATGCTAGCATTAAGTACAAATTCAGGGAAAGCTGATTAAAGGACGCAGAAGTTTTGCAGCTATTAATGACGAATGCACCATCCAAATCTACGAGTCACGATCAGATACTCCAGAAATCAAAGATTATAAATGCACGCAACTTCTTGATGCTAGAAGTGTATTTTTGGTGACGACGAAAAATGCCACTTTGAAATTTGCCTTGCATTGAATATTCAGAGGTTAATTTGTTCGCGTTGTAGTACATCAAGAAAATATAAATGCGATAGTTGCATATCGACTGATTAATTAAAAATTGGCTCAACAGTGTCATAAAATAACTTAATTGTCCAAGAAAACGCATTACCATTTTTAGCTGAACATCAATTTGTCTAAAAACTCTACTATTTAAGATATGTTTTCAGGTTCTTTTAGTGGAAATCAACAAATGGTAATTAGGCAGAATTTAAAAATTAACATGTCACATAGTACAGACGAGGAATTTGTAATAGAAAGAGATGCAATATAGTCCCTAATCGTATTGAACAGAAATCGCAAATACACAAAAAAAACATTGGCCACTATATTATATCTTATAGAAGAATGCTGATAATAATAAAAATTGAAATTATGGCATAGAGGACATAATTACTTTAAAACAGTTTAGTAAAAGGCAGAAACAAACTTGGAAAAAGGGATACATAAATCGCAATAACGGCTAACACCAACCGCAATAAAGGCTAAACCCTGAATGCACGCATTAGTGACTACAAACCATGAAGAAGAAAAAGAAAAAGAAATTGCAAAAAATTGTAAGAAATCCATAATGAAAGGTAATAATGTCTTAATGGTGAAACAAATCACATGAAAAAAAAAAATCAAAATAAAGAATGGTTATGTCAAACATCACCAACAAATGGAATAAATTGAAACCAACCAATACTGATATAACAAAGAAATAAAAAAATAGAAGAAGCAAAAACATGAAAATCGGCATATATGTGCACCATGAAGTTTGCAAAATGGGGAAAAATTTATTAACGAAAAAGGCGAAAAAAAGCTGCAAAATTAACTCAGCAAGAAATAGCATGAAATGAAAGTTAATCGAATACTAGCAAGATGGCCAAAAAAACAACAGAATCAGTAGAGATTTTTCATTAATACAATCTATCGGAAGCTTTTGCACCACTAGGGTTTGTGTCATGTGGGCAAAAGATAACCGGCTAGGAATTCATGTTTAAGAAGAAGCAATTGCATTTACAATATATTCATTTATCTTACCAGAGGGAAGTTTTATTTGAAACTAGTCACATCGATTTCAACAATAAATGTGCATAAAAAACCAAACATCTATGAAATGTGTCGAAACTTGCAAAACTAGGCCGGAAAAGTTGTCATGGGGTCTGACACAATGAATATGAAATAATCAACATTTGCATGGAACCCCTCTGAAAACTACTTGTGTGGTATTTAGAAGAATATAAGAACACAAAATCAACAAATATCACCTAAACCACTAGAACAGAAGAATCTAAAAGGTTAACTTACAGAGCAACTAATGAAGTATTTCAGTATCAAAGAAAAAGAAAGTTCTGAATTCGACCACAAAAACCATTGTAACTATTCGCCTTTTTGTCCGATTTCTCCGAATTCTTCATTTTCTTCTTCAGCTTCTTCTTTTTGTATGTATTCAGAGTCCGCTGCCTGCTTATCACTCATGCCTTCCATTTTTTCCATTATAATTCTATTCTGCTGTAGTTCTTCTTAGCTGATGATCAGTCTATTGCAACAGACGTTTCCTCATAGCAGGTTTCCTTTCAAAATATCTTCAAATGTGTTTTTATGCGCAGTAACCTTTCTGAAATCCGTTTCTCATAGAAGTAAATCAGAATTATGTCGGATATTACTTTGCTGAAAGCTCCTTTCTGTCTATCTACGTTTCCCGAGTGATTTTCTTCCAATACCGTTGCATTCTGATACTGGCTTCCTACAGGTGTCAGCCAGAATTACTTCAAGCGTTAGTAATTTAAACGTTTCCTGCTGTTGACTCCAGCACGCTCAATACAATAGTTGAAAATGCATTATAGTATGCACACATTCTTACCGAATACAATGAGGGTGATATAGTAAAGAATATAGCAATACCGAATGAGTACGAATTCAATAAAGTACTGCTGGAAACAATTCGAAAACACTAGCTTACAAAACAACTAGAAAATTCTATGAACATAAAAAAACGACAAAATGTAAATTCATCCAATTTTGCCGCAATGATACAACGAACGATTGCAAAGGACCTGCTCATAGTCTTCTTTAGCCGAGTTCATCATTTCGTTCTGCCGATTTTTCTTTGTGTATATCTAAGTCCCATACCACACTATTACACTTTCTTCGATCTCTTCCATTTCATTCGCATTCGATTACCATTCTGTGTAACTGACGATCAGTGTATCCGGATCGAGGATTACTTGTAGCCAATCTTATTTCATATCTTAAAATGTGTCTTAAAGTGAATTTACCGTACTAACATCCTTTTCTCCCAGAAGCTACTACGCCCGACTTCCAACATTAACAGTGTTATAGGCTTTTATCGGTCCATTTCCGTTCGCCGAGTAACTTTCTTCCAGTTATATGGCATTCCCGATATTTGCTTCACAACAGCGTCCATTGACCATGAGAACGCTTTCGATGACATAAAACATGAAAAATTAGTCAAGATACTCGAGAAATACTATATCGATGACAGATTTGCAGGTAATAATGAATTTATACTGGAACCCGTGCGCAAATAACAAGATGTGTGCAGAAGACTCTAATCGGAAATGCAGCATAAAAAGCGGAGCACGACAAAAATGTCCCCTCTCTCCGCAGTTATCCAACATCTACGCGCAGGCGAATTAATAAAAGAGGCACAAATCAAAGAAATCGATTTGAAGATCTATGGACAATGAGTCAACGAAATAACCTGTGCGGACGATAAGGTAGTTATGGACGAAACAGAAGCTCAAAAGCGGAAAATGTTTGATAGATTAAATTGTGCAGGACTGAAATTTGAAATGAAAATCAATGCGAAAAAAACGAAAGTCAAAAAATTCTCGAAAACCAATGACAAAAAAGCAAAGTTCATGATAGACGATAAAAAAATTGACAATACCACTGAGTTCAGATACTTAAGTGTTCTCATAAATGTGGACGGAAGGGACCTAAAAGAAATCAAAAGCAGATTAGGCATGGCAAAAAAACGGTGTAATTACCGCACCTTAAGCATAGGCCTGCATAAGAGTCGAATAAGATGCTTGAAAGAAAACTGAACGCCTCTGAAATGTGGTCTTATCGAAGATTATTAAAAATACTTTGGAATGATTTTCCAGCAAACATATCAGTCTCAGAAAAAGTGAATGAATAATACAAAATGACAGTTGGAAATATCAAACCCTGAGAGCTGAAATACATAGCATATAAAATCCAGGAAAATGGTGTATTCATGCTAGCATTAAGTACAAATTCAGGGAAAGCTGATTAAAGGACGCAGAAGTTTTGCAGCTATTAATGACGAATGCACCATCCAAATCTACGAGTCACGATCAGATACTCCAGAAATCAAAGAATATAAATGCACGCAACTTCTTGATGCTAGAAGTGAATTTCCGGTGACGACGAAAAATGCCACTTTGAAATTTGCCTTGCATTGAATATTCAGAGGTTAATTTGTTCGCGTTGTAGTACATCAAGAAAATATAAATGCGATAGTTGCATATCGACTGATTAATTAAAAATTGGCTCAACAGTGTCATAAAATAACTTAATTGTCCAAGAAAACGCATTACCATTTTTAGCTGAACATCAATTTGTCTAAAAACTCTACTATTTAAGATATGTTTTCAGGTTCTTTTAGTGGAAATCAACAAATGGTAATTAGGCAGAATTTAAAAATTAACATGTCACATAGTACAGACGAGGAATTTGTAATAGAAAGAGATGCAATATAGTCCCTAATCGTATTGAACAGAAATCGCAAATACACAAAAAAAACATTGGCCACTATATTATATCTTATAGAAGAATGCTGATAATAATAAAAATTGAAATTATGGCATAGAGGACATAATTACTTTAAAACAGTTTAGTAAAAGGCAGAAACAAACTTGGAAAAAGGGATACATAAATCGCAATAACGGCTAACACCAACCGCAATAAAGGCTAAACCCTGAATGCACGCATTAGTGACTACAAACCATGAAGAAGAAAAAGAAAAAGAAATTGCAAAAAATTGTAAGAAATCCATAATGAAAGGTAATAATGTCTTAATGGTGAAACAAATCACATGAAAAAAAAAAATCAAAATAAAGAATGGTTATGTCAAACATCACCAACAAATGGAATAAATTGAAACCAACCAATACTGATATAACAAAGAAATAAAAAAATAGAAGAAGCAAAAACATGAAAATCGGCATATATGTGCACCATGAAGTTTGCAAAATGGGGAAAAATTTATTAACGAAAAAGGCGAAAAAAAGCTGCAAAATTAACTCAGCAAGAAATAGCATGAAATGAAAGTTAATCGAATACTAGCAAGATGGCCAAAAAAACAACAGAATCAGTAGAGATTTTTCATTAATACAATCTATCGGAAGCTTTTGCACCACTAGGGTTTGTGTCATGTGGGCAAAAGATAACCGGCTAGGAATTCATGTTTAAGAAGAAGCAATTGCATTTACAATATATTCATTTATCTTACCAGAGGGAAGTTTTATTTGAAACTAGTCACATCGATTTCAACAATAAATGTGCATAAAAAACCAAACATCTATGAAATGTGTCGAAACTTGCAAAACTAGGCCGGAAAAGTTGTCATGGGGACTGACACAATGAATATGAAATAATCAACATTTGCATGGAACCCCTCTGAAAACTACTTGTGTGGTATTTAGAAGAATATAAGAACACAAAATCAACAAATATCACCTAAACCACTAGAACAGAAGAATCTAAAAGGTTAACTTACAGAGCAACTAATGAAGTATTTCAGTATCAAAGAAAAAGAAAGTTCTGAATTCGACCACAAAAACCATTGTAACTATTCGCCTTTTTGTCCGATTTCTCCGAATTCTTCATTTTCTTCTTCAGCTTCTTCTTTTTGTATGTATTCAGAGTCCGCTGCCTGCTTATCACTCATGCCTTCCATTTTTTCCATTATAATTCTATTCTGCTGTAGTTCTTCTTAGCTGATGATCAGTCTATTGCAACAGACGTTTCCTCATAGCAGGTTTCCTTTCAAAATATCTTCAAATGTGTTTTTATGCGCAGTAACCTTTCTGAAATCCGTTTCTCATAGAAGTAAATCAGAATTATGTCGGATATTACTTTGCTGAAAGCTCCTTTCTGTCTATCTACGTTTCCCGAGTGATTTTCTTCCAATACCGTTGCATTCTGATACTGGCTTCCTACAGGTGTCAGCCAGAATTACTTCAAGCGTTAGTAATTTAAACGTTTCCTGCTGTTGACTCCAGCACGCTCAATACAATAGTTGAAAATGCATTATAGTATGCACACATTTTTACCGAATACAATGAGGGTGGTATAGTAAAGAATATAGCAATACCGAATGAGTACGAATTCAATAAAGTACTACTGGAAACAATTCGAAAACACTAGCTTACAAAACAACTAGAAAATTCTATTAATATCAAAGAACGACAAAATGTAAATTTATCCAATTTTGCCGCAATGATACAACGAACGATTGCAAAGGACCTGCTCATAGTCTTCTTTAGCCGAGTTCATCATTTCGTTCTGCCGATTTTTCTTTGTGTATATCTAAGTCCCATACCACACTATTACACTTTCTTCGATCTCTTCCATTTCATTCGCATTCGATTACCATTCTGTGTAACTGACGATCAGTGTATCCGCATCGAGGATTACTTGTAGCCAATCTTATTTCATATCTTAAAATGTGTCTTAAAGTGAATTTACCGTACTAACATCCTTTTCTCCCAGAAGCTACTACGCCCGACTTCCAACATTAACAGTGTTATAGGCTTTTATCGGTCCATTTCCGTTCGCCGAGTAACTTTCTTCCAGTTATATGGCATTCCCGATATTTGCTTCACAACAGCGTCCATTGACCATGAGAACGCTTTCGATGACATAAAACATGAAAAATTAGTCAAGATACTCGAGAAATACTATATCGATGACAGATTTGCAGGTAATAATGAATTTATACTGGAACCCGTGCGCAAATAACAAGATGTGTGCAGAAGACTCTAATCGGAAATGCAGCATAAAAAGCGGAGCACGACAAAAATGTCCCCTCTCTCCGCAGTTATCCAACATCTACGCGCAGGCGAATTAATAAAAGAGGCACAAATCAAAGAAATCGATTTGAAGATCTATGGACAATGAGTCAACGAAATAACCTGTGCGGACGATAAGGTAGTTATGGACGAAACAGAAGCTCAAAAGCGGAAAATGCTTGATAGATTAAATTGTGCAGGACTGAAATTTGAAATGAAAATCAATGCGAAAAAAACGAAAGTCAAAAAATTCTCGAAAACCAATGACAAAAAAGCAAAGTTCATGATAGACGATAAAAAAATTGACAATACCACTGAGTTCAGATACTTAAGTGTTCTCATAAATGTGACGGAAGGGACCTAAAAGAAATCAAAAGCAGATTAGGCATGGCAAAAAAACGGTGTAATTACCGCACCTTAAGCATAGGCCTGCATAAGAGTCGAATAAGATGCTTGAAAGAAAACTGAACGCCTCTGAAATGTGGTCTTATCGAAGATTATTAAAAATACTTTGAAATGATTTTCCAGCAAACATATCAGTCTCAGAAAAAGTGAATGAATAATACAAAATGACAGTTGGAAATATCAAACCCTGAGAGCTGAAATACATAGCATATAAAATCCAGGAAAATGGTGTATTCATGCTAGCATTAAGTACAAATTCAGGGAAAGCTGATTAAAGGACGCAGAAGTTTTGCAGCTATTAATGACGAATGCACCATCCAAATCTACGAGTCACGATCAGATACTCCAGAAATCAAAGAATATAAATGCACGCAACTTCTTGATGCTAGAAGTGAATTTCCGGTGACGACGAAAAATGCCACTTTGAAATTTGCCTTGCATTGAATATTCAGAGGTTAATTTGTTCGCGTTGTAGTACATCAAGAAAATATAAATGCGATAGTTGCATATCGACTGATTAATTAAAAATTGGCTCAACAGTGTCATAAAATAACTTAATTGTCCAAGAAAACGCATTACCATTTTTAGCTGAACATCAATTTGTCTAAAAACTCTACTATTTAAGATATGTTTTCAGGTTCTTTTAGTGGAAATCAACAAATGGTAATTAGGCAGAATTTAAAAATTAACATGTCACATAGTACAGACGAGGAATTTGTAATAGAAAGAGATGCAATATAGTCCCTAATCGTATTGAACAGAAATCGCAAATACACAAAAAAAACATTGGCCACTATATTATATCTTATAGAAGAATGCTGATAATAATAAAAATTGAAATTATGGCATAGAGGACATAATTACTTTAAAACAGTTTAGTAAAAGGCAGAAACAAACTTGGAAAAAGGGATACATAAATCGCAATAACGGCTAACACCAACCGCAATAAAGGCTAAACCCTGAATGCACGCATTAGTGACTACAAACCATGAAGAAGAAAAAGAAAAAGAAATTGCAAAAAATTGTAAGAAATCCATAATGAAAGGTAATAATGTCTTAATGGTGAAACAAATCACATGAAAAAAAAAAGTCAAAATAAAGAATGGTTATGCCAAACATCACCAACAAATGGAATAAATTGAAACCAACCAATACTGATATAACAAAGAAATAAAAAAATAGAAGAAGCAAAAACATGAAAATCGGCATATATGTGCACCATGAAGTTTGCAAAATGGGGAAAAATTTATTAACGAAAAAGGCGAAAAAAAGCTGCAAAATTAACTCAGCAAGAAATAGCATGAAATGAAAGTTAATCGAATACTAGCAAGATGGCCAAAAAAACAACAGAATCAGTAGAGATTTTTCATTAATACAATCTATCGGAAGCTTTTGCACCACTAGGGTTTGTGTCATGTGGGCAAAAGATAACCGGCTAGGAATTCATGTTTAAGAAGAAGCAATTGCATTTACAATATATTCATTTATCTTACCAGAGGGAAGTTTTATTTGAAACTAGTCACATCGATTTCAACAATAAATGTGCATAAAAAACCAAACATCTATGAAATGTGTCGAAACTTGCAAAACTAGGCCGGAAAAGTTGTCATGGGGACTGACACAATGAATATGAAATAATCAACATTTGCATGGAACCCCTCTGAAAACTACTTGTGTGGTATTTAGAAGAATATAAGAACACAAAATCAACAAATATCACCTAAACCACTAGAACAGAAGAATCTAAAAGGTTAACTTACAGAGCAACTAATGAAGTATTTCAGTATCAAAGAAAAAGAAAGTTCTGAATTCGACCACAAAAACCATTGTAACTATTCGCCTTTTTGTCCGATTTCTCCGAATTCTTCATTTTCTTCTTCAGCTTCTTCTTTTTGTATGTATTCAGAGTCCGCTGCCTGCTTATCACTCATGCCTTCCATTTTTTCCATTATAATTCTATTCTGCTGTAGTTCTTCTTAGCTGATGATCAGTCTATTGCAACAGACGTTTCCTCATAGCAGGTTTCCTTTCAAAATATCTTCAAATGTGTTTTTATGCGCAGTAACCTTTCTGAAATCCGTTTCTCATAGAAGTAAATCAGAATTATGTCGGATATTACTTTGCTGAAAGCTCCTTTCTGTCTATCTACGTTTCCCGAGTGATTTTCTTCCAATACCGTTGCATTCTGATACTGGCTTCCTACAGGTGTCAGCCAGAATTACTTCAAGCGTTAGTAATTTAAACGTTTCCTGCTGTTGACTCCAGCACGCTCAATACAATAGTTGAAAATGCATTATAGTATGCACACATTTTTACCGAATACAATGAGGGTGGTATAGTAAAGAATATAGCAATACCGAATGAGTACGAATTCAATAAAGTACTGCTGGAAACAATTCGAAAACACTAGCTTACAAAACAACTAGAAAATTCTATTAATATCAAAGACCGACAAAATGTAAATTTATCCAATTTTGCCGCAATGATACAACGAACGATTGCAAAGGACCTGCTCATAGTCTTCTTTAGCCGAGTTCATCATTTCGTTCTGCCGATTTTTCTTTGTGTATATCTAAGTCCCATACCACACTATTACACTTTCTTCGATCTCTTCCATTTCATTCGCATTCGATTACCATTCTGTGTAACTGACGATCAGTGTATCCGGATCGAGGATTACTTGTAGCCAATCTTATTTCATATCTTAAAATGTGTCTTAAAGTGAATTTACCGTACTAACATCCTTTTCTCCCAGAAGCTACTACGCCCGACTTCCAACATTAACAGTGTTATAGGCTTTTATCGGTCCATTTCCGTTCGCCGAGTAACTTTCTTCCAGTTATATGGCATTCCCGATATTTGCTTCACAACAGCGTCCATTGACCATGAGAACGCTTTCGATGACATAAAACATGAAAAATTAGTCAAGATACTCGAGAAATACTATATCGATGACAGATTTGCAGGTAATAATGAATTTATACTGGAACCCGTGCGCAAATAACAAGATGTGTGCAGAAGACTCTAATCGGAAATGCAGCATAAAAAGCGGAGCACGACAAAAATGTCCCCTCTCTCCGCAGTTATCCAACATCTACGCGCAGGCGAATTAATAAAAGAGGCACAAATCAAAGAAATCGATTTGAAGATCTATGGACAATGAGTCAACGAAATAACCTGTGCGGACGATAAGGTAGTTATGGACGAAACAGAAGCTCAAAAGCGGAAAATGTTTGATAGATTAAATTGTGCAGGACTGAAATTTGAAATGAAAATCAATGCGAAAAAAACGAAAGTCAAAAAATTCTCGAAAACCAATGACAAAAAAGCAAAGTTCATGATAGACGATAAAAAAATTGACAATACCACTGAGTTCAGATACTTAAGTGTTCTCATAAATGTGGACGGAAGGGACCTAAAAGAAATCAAAAGCAGATTAGGCATGGCAAAAAAACGGTGTAATTACCGCACCTTAAGCATAGGCCTGCATAAGAGTCGAATAAGATGCTTGAAAGAAAACTGAACGCCTCTGAAATGTGGTCTTATCGAAGATTATTAAAAATACTTTGGAATGATTTTCCAGCAAACATATCAGTCTCAGAAAAAGTGAATGAATAATACAAAATGACAGTTGGAAATATCAAACCCTGAGAGCTGAAATACATAGCATATAAAATCCAGGAAAATGGTGTATTCATGCTAGCATTAAGTACAAATTCAGGGAAAGCTGATTAAAGGACGCAGAAGTTTTGCAGCTATTAATGACGAATGCACCATCCAAATCTACGAGTCACGATCAGATACTCCAGAAATCAAAGATTATAAATGCACGCAACTTCTTGATGCTAGAAGTGTATTTTTGGTGACGACGAAAAATGCCACTTTGAAATTTGCCTTGCATTGAATATTCAGAGGTTAATTTGTTCGCGTTGTAGTACATCAAGAAAATATAAATGCGATAGTTGCATATCGACTGATTAATTAAAAATTGGCTCAACAGTGTCATAAAATAACTTAATTGTCCAAGAAAACGCATTACCATTTTTAGCTGAACATCAATTTGTCTAAAAACTCTACTATTTAAGATATGTTTTCAGGTTCTTTTAGTGGAAATCAACAAATGGTAATTAGGCAGAATTTAAAAATTAACATGTCACATAGTACAGACGAGGAATTTGTAATAGAAAGAGATGCAATATAGTCCCTAATCGTATTGAACAGAAATCGCAAATACACAAAAAAAACATTGGCCACTATATTATATCTTATAGAAGAATGCTGATAATAATAAAAATTGAAATTATGGCATAGAGGACATAATTACTTTAAAACAGTTTAGTAAAAGGCAGAAACAAACTTGGAAAAAGGGATACATAAATCGCAATAACGGCTAACACCAACCGCAATAAAGGCTAAACCCTGAATGCACGCATTAGTGACTACAAACCATGAAGAAGAAAAAGAAAAAGAAATTGCAAAAAATTGTAAGAAATCCATAATGAAAGGTAATAATGTCTTAATGGTGAAACAAATCACATGAAAAAAAAAAATCAAAATAAAGAATGGTTATGTCAAACATCACCAACAAATGGAATAAATTGAAACCAACCAATACTGATATAACAAAGAAATAAAAAAATAGAAGAAGCAAAAACATGAAAATCGGCATATATGTGCACCATGAAGTTTGCAAAATGGGGAAAAATTTATTAACGAAAAAGGCGAAAAAAAGCTGCAAAATTAACTCAGCAAGAAATAGCATGAAATGAAAGTTAATCGAATACTAGCAAGATGGCCAAAAAAACAACAGAATCAGTAGAGATTTTTCATTAATACAATCTATCGGAAGCTTTTGCACCACTAGGGTTTGTGTCATGTGGGCAAAAGATAACCGGCTAGGAATTCATGTTTAAGAAGAAGCAATTGCATTTACAATATATTCATTTATCTTACCAGAGGGAAGTTTTATTTGAAACTAGTCACATCGATTTCAACAATAAATGTGCATAAAAAACCAAACATCTATGAAATGTGTCGAAACTTGCAAAACTAGGCCGGAAAAGTTGTCATGGGGACTGACACAATGAATATGAAATAATCAACATTTGCATGGAACCCCTCTGAAAACTACTTGTGTGGTATTTAGAAGAATATAAGAACACAAAATCAACAAATATCACCTAAACCACTAGAACAGAAGAATCTAAAAGGTTAACTTACAGAGCAACTAATGAAGTATTTCAGTATCAAAGAAAAAGAAAGTTCTGAATTCGACCACAAAAACCATTGTAACTATTCGCCTTTTTGTCCGATTTCTCCGAATTCTTCATTTTCTTCTTCAGCTTCTTCTTTTTGTATGTATTCAGAGTCCGCTGCCTGCTTATCACTCATGCCTTCCATTTTTTCCATTATAATTCTATTCTGCTGTAGTTCTTCTTAGCTGATGATCAGTCTATTGCAACAGACGTTTCCTCATAGCAGGTTTCCTTTCAAAATATCTTCAAATGTGTTTTTATGCGCAGTAACCTTTCTGAAATCCGTTTCTCATAGAAGTAAATCAGAATTATGTCGGATATTACTTTGCTGAAAGCTCCTTTCTGTCTATCTACGTTTCCCGAGTGATTTTCTTCCAATACCGTTGCATTCTGATACTGGCTTCCTACAGGTGTCAGCCAGAATTACTTCAAGCGTTAGTAATTTAAACGTTTCCTGCTGTTGACTCCAGCACGCTCAATACAATAGTTGAAAATGCATTATAGTATGCACACATTCTTACCGAATACAATGAGGGTGATATAGTAAAGAATATAGCAATACCGAATGAGTACGAATTCAATAAAGTACTGCTGGAAACAATTCGAAAACACTAGCTTACAAAACAACTAGAAAATTCTATGAACATAAAAAAACGACAAAATGTAAATTCATCCAATTTTGCCGCAATGATACAACGAACGATTGCAAAGGACCTGCTCATAGTCTTCTTTAGCCGAGTTCATCATTTCGTTCTGCCGATTTTTCTTTGTGTATATCTAAGTCCCATACCACACTATTACACTTTCTTCGATCTCTTCCATTTCATTCGCATTCGATTACCATTCTGTGTAACTGACGATCAGTGTATCCGGATCGAGGATTACTTGTAGCCAATCTTATTTCATATCTTAAAATGTGTCTTAAAGTGAATTTACCGTACTAACATCCTTTTCTCCCAGAAGCTACTACGCCCGACTTCCAACATTAACAGTGTTATAGGCTTTTATCGGTCCATTTCCGTTCGCCGAGTAACTTTCTTCCAGTTATATGGCATTCCCGATATTTGCTTCACAACAGCGTCCATTGACCATGAGAACGCTTTCGATGACATAAAACATGAAAAATTAGTCAAGATACTCGAGAAATACTATATCGATGACAGATTTGCAGGTAATAATGAATTTATACTGGAACCCGTGCGCAAATAACAAGATGTGTGCAGAAGACTCTAATCGGAAATGCAGCATAAAAAGCGGAGCACGACAAAAATGTCCCCTCTCTCCGCAGTTATCCAACATCTACGCGCAGGCGAATTAATAAAAGAGGCACAAATCAAAGAAATCGATTTGAAGATCTATGGACAATGAGTCAACGAAATAACCTGTGCGGACGATAAGGTAGTTATGGACGAAACAGAAGCTCAAAAGCGGAAAATGTTTGATAGATTAAATTGTGCAGGACTGAAATTTGAAATGAAAATCAATGCGAAAAAAACGAAAGTCAAAAAATTCTCGAAAACCAATGACAAAAAAGCAAAGTTCATGATAGACGATAAAAAAATTGACAATACCACTGAGTTCAGATACTTAAGTGTTCTCATAAATGTGGACGGAAGGGACCTAAAAGAAATCAAAAGCAGATTAGGCATGGCAAAAAAACGGTGTAATTACCGCACCTTAAGCATAGGCCTGCATAAGAGTCGAATAAGATGCTTGAAAGAAAACTGAACGCCTCTGAAATGTGGTCTTATCGAAGATTATTAAAAATACTTTGGAATGATTTTCCAGCAAACATATCAGTCTCAGAAAAAGTGAATGAATAATACAAAATGACAGTTGGAAATATCAAACCCTGAGAGCTGAAATACATAGCATATAAAATCCAGGAAAATGGTGTATTCATGCTAGCATTAAGTACAAATTCAGGGAAAGCTGATTAAAGGACGCAGAAGTTTTGCAGCTATTAATGACGAATGCACCATCCAAATCTACGAGTCACGATCAGATACTCCAGAAATCAAAGATTATAAATGCACGCAACTTCTTGATGCTAGAAGTGTATTTTTGGTGACGACGAAAAATGCCACTTTGAAATTTGCCTTGCATTGAATATTCAGAGGTTAATTTGTTCGCGTTGTAGTACATCAAGAAAATATAAATGCGATAGTTGCATATCGACTGATTAATTAAAAATTGGCTCAACAGTGTCATAAAATAACTTAATTGTCCAAGAAAACGCATTACCATTTTTAGCTGAACATCAATTTGTCTAAAAACTCTACTATTTAAGATATGTTTTCAGGTTCTTTTAGTGGAAATCAACAAATGGTAATTAGGCAGAATTTAAAAATTAACATGTCACATAGTACAGACGAGGAATTTGTAATAGAAAGAGATGCAATATAGTCCCTAATCGTATTGAACAGAAATCGCAAATACACAAAAAAAACATTGGCCACTATATTATATCTTATAGAAGAATGCTGATAATAATAAAAATTGAAATTATGGCATAGAGGACATAATTACTTTAAAACAGTTTAGTAAAAGGCAGAAACAAACTTGGAAAAAGGGATACATAAATCGCAATAACGGCTAACACCAACCGCAATAAAGGCTAAACCCTGAATGCACGCATTAGTGACTACAAACCATGAAGAAGAAAAAGAAAAAGAAATTGCAAAAAATTGTAAGAAATCCATAATGAAAGGTAATAATGTCTTAATGGTGAAACAAATCACATGAAAAAAAAAAGTCAAAATAAAGAATGGTTATGTCAAACATCACCAACAAATGGAATAAATTGAAACCAACCAATACTGATATAACAAAGAAATAAAAAAATAGAAGAAGCAAAAACATGAAAATCGGCATATATGTGCACCATGAAGTTTGCAAAATGGGGAAAAATTTATTAACGAAAAAGGCGAAAAAAAGCTGCAAAATTAACTCAGCAAGAAATAGCATGAAATGAAAGTTAATCGAATACTAGCAAGATGGCCAAAAAAACAACAGAATCAGTAGAGATTTTTCATTAATACAATCTATCGGAAGCTTTTGCACCACTAGGGTTTGTGTCATGTGGGCAAAAGATAACCGGCTAGGAATTCATGTTTAAGAAGAAGCAATTGCATTTACAATATATTCATTTATCTTACCAGAGGGAAGTTTTATTTGAAACTAGTCACATCGATTTCAACAATAAATGTGCATAAAAAACCAAACATCTATGAAATGTGTCGAAACTTGCAAAACTAGGCCGGAAAAGTTGTCATGGGGACTGACACAATGAATATGAAATAATCAACATTTGCATGGAACCCCTCTGAAAACTACTTGTGTGGTATTTAGAAGAATATAAGAACACAAAATCAACAAATATCACCTAAACCACTAGAACAGAAGAATCTAAAAGGTTAACTTACAGAGCAACTAATGAAGTATTTCAGTATCAAAGAAAAAGAAAGTTCTGAATTCGACCACAAAAACCATTGTAACTATTCGCCTTTTTGTCCGATTTCTCCGAATTCTTCATTTTCTTCTTCAGCTTCTTCTTTTTGTATGTATTCAGAGTCCGCTGCCTGCTTATCACTCATGCCTTCCATTTTTTCCATTATAATTCTATTCTGCTGTAGTTCTTCTTAGCTGATGATCAGTCTATTGCAACAGACGTTTCCTCATAGCAGGTTTCCTTTCAAAATATCTTCAAATGTGTTTTTATGCGCAGTAACCTTTCTGAAATCCGTTTCTCATAGAAGTAAATCAGAATTATGTCGGATATTACTTTGCTGAAAGCTCCTTTCTGTCTATCTACGTTTCCCGAGTGATTTTCTTCCAATACCGTTGCATTCTGATACTGGCTTCCTACAGGTGTCAGCCAGAATTACTTCAAGCGTTAGTAATTTAAACGTTTCCTGCTGTTGACTCCAGCACGCTCAATACAATAGTTGAAAATGCATTATAGTATGCACACATTCTTACCGAATACAATGAGGGTGGTATAGTAAAGAATATAGCAATACCGAATGAGTACGAATTCAATAAAGTACTGCTGGAAACAATTCGAAAACACTAGCTTACAAAACAACTAGAAAATTCTATGAACATAAAAAAACGACAAAATGTAAATTTATCCAATTTTGCCGCAATGATACAACTAACGATTGCAAAGGACCTGCTCATAGTCTTCTTTAGCCGAGTTCATCATTTCGTTCTGCCGATTTTTCTTTGTGTATATCTAAGTCCCATACCACACTATTACACTTTCTTCGATCTCTTCCATTTCATTCGCATTCGATTACCATTCTGTGTAACTGACGATCAGTGTATCCGGATCGAGGATTACTTGTAGCCAATCTTATTTCATATCTTAAAATGTGTCTTAAAGTGAATTTACCGTACTAACATCCTTTTCTCCCAGAAGCTACTACGCCCGACTTCCAACATTAACAGTGTTATAGGCTTTTATCGGTCCATTTCCGTTCGCCGAGTAACTTTCTTCCAGTTATATGGCATTCCCGATATTTGCTTCACAACAGCGTCCATTGACCATGAGAACGCTTTCGATGACATAAAACATGAAAAATTAGTCAAGATACTCGAGAAATACTATATCGATGACAGATTTGCAGGTAATAATGAATTTATACTGGAACCCGTGCGCAAATAACAAGATGTGTGCAGAAGACTCTAATCGGAAATGCAGCATAAAAAGCGGAGCACGACAAAAATGTCCCCTCTCTCCGCAGTTATCCAACATCTACGCGCAGGCGAATTAATAAAAGAGGCACAAATCAAAGAAATCGATTTGAAGATCTATGGACAATGAGTCAACGAAATAACCTGTGCGGACGATAAGGTAGTTATGGACGAAACAGAAGCTCAAAAGCGGAAAATGTTTGATAGATTAAATTGTGCAGGACTGAAATTTGAAATGAAAATCAATGCGAAAAAAACGAAAGTCAAAAAATTCTCGAAAACCAATGACAAAAAAGCAAAGTTCATGATAGACGATAAAAAAATTGACAATACCACTGAGTTCAGATACTTAAGTGTTCTCATAAATGTGGACGGAAGGGACCTAAAAGAAATCAAAAGCAGATTAGGCATGGCAAAAAAACGGTGTAATTACCGCACCTTAAGCATAGGCCTGCATAAGAGTCGAATAAGATGCTTGAAAGAAAACTGAACGTCTCTGAAATGTGGTCTTATCGGAGATTATTAAAAATACTTTGGAATGATTTTCCAGCAAACATATCAGTCTCAGAAAAAGTGAATGAATAATACAAAATGACAGTTGGAAATATCAAACCCTGAGAGCTGAAATACATAGCATATAAAATCCAGGAAAATGGTGTATTCATGCTAGCATTAAGTACAAATTCAGGGAAAGCTGATTAAAGGACGCAGAAGTTTTGCAGCTATTAATGACGAATGCACCATCCAAATCTACGAGTCACGATCAGATACTCCAGAAATCAAAGAATATAAATGCACGCAACTTCTTGATGCTAGAAGTGTATTTCCGGTGACGACGAAAAATGCCACTTTGAAATTTGCCTTGCATTGAATATTCAGAGGTTAATTTGTTCGCGTTGTAGTACATCAAGAAAATATAAATGCGATAGTTGCATATCGACTGATTAATTAAAAATTGGCTCAACAGTGTCATAAAATAACTTAATTGTCCAAGAAAACGCATTACCATTTTTAGCTGAACATCAATTTGTCTAAAAACTCTACTATTTAAGATATGTTTTCAGGTTCTTTTAGTGGAAATCAATAAATGATATTTAGGCAGAATTTAAAAATAAACATGTCACATAGTACAGACGAGGAATTTGTAATAGAAAGAGATGCAATATAGTCCCTAATCGTATTGAACAGAAATCGCAAATACACAAAAAAAACATTGGCTACTATATTATATCTTATAGAAGAATGCTGATAATAATAAAAATTGAAATTATGGCATAGAGGACATAATTACTTAAATACAGTTTAGTAAAAGGCAGAAACAAACTTGGAAAAAGGGATACACAAATCGCAATAACGGCTAACACCAACCGCAATAAAGGCTAAACCCTGAATGCACGCATTAGTGACTACAAACCATGAAGAAGAAAAAGAAAAAGAAATTGCAAAAAATTGTAAGAAATCCATAATGAAAGGTAATAATGTCTTAATGGTGAAACAAATCACATGAAAAAAAAAAGGCGAAATAAAGAATGGTTATGTCAAACATCACCAACATATGGAATAAATTGAAACCAACCAATACTGATATAACAAAGAAATAAAAAAATAGAAGAAGCAAATACATGAATATCGGCATATAATGTGCACCATGATGTTTGCAAAATGGGGAAAAATTTATTAACGAAAAAAACGAAAAAAAGCTGCAAAATTAACTCAGCAAGAAATAGCATGAAATGAAAGATAATCGAATACTAGCAAGATGGCCAAAAAAACAACAGAATCAGTAGAGGTTTTTCATTAATACAACCTATCGGAAGCTTTTGCACCACTAGGGTTTGTGTCATGTGGGCAAAAGATAACCGGCTAGGAATTCATGTTTAAGAAGAAGCAATTGCATTTACAATATATTCATTTATCTTACCAGAGGAAAGTTTTATTTGAAACTAGTCACATCGATTTCAACAATAAATGTGCATAAAAAACCAAACATCTATGAAATGTGTCGAAACTTGCAAAACTAGGCCGGAAAAGTTGTCATGGGGACTGACACAATGAATATGAAATAATCAACATTTGCATGGAACCCCTCTGAAAACTACTTGTGTGGTATTTAGAAGAATATAAGAACACAAAATCAACAAATATCACCTAAACCACTAGAACAGAAGAATCTAAAATGTTAACTTACAGAGCAACTAATGAAGTATTTCAGTATCAAAGAAAAAGAAAGTTCTGAATTCGACCACAAAAACCATTGTAACTATTCGCCTTTTTGTCCGATTTCTCCGAATTCTTCATTTTCTTCTTCAGCTTCTTCTTTTTGTATGTATTCAGAGTCCGCTGCCTGCTTATCACTCATGCCTTCCATTTTTTCCATTATAATTCTATTCTGCTGTAGTTCTTCTTAGCTGATGATCAGTCTATTGCAACAGACGTTTCCTCATAGCAGGTTTCCTTTCAAAATATCTTCAAATGTGTTTTTATGCGCAGTAACCTTTCTGAAATCCGTTTCTCATAGAAGTAAATCAGAATTATGTCGGATATTACTTTGCTGAAAGCTCCTTTCTGTCTATCTACGTTTCCCGAGTGATTTTCTTCCAATACCGTTGCATTCTGATACTGGCTTCCTACAGGTGTCAGCCAGAATTACTTCAAGCGTTAGTAATTTAAACGTTTCCTGCTGTTGACTCCAGCACGCTCAATACAATAGTTGAAAATGCATTATAGTATGCACACATTCTTACCGAATACAATGAGGGTGGTATAGTAAAGAATATAGCAATACCGAATGAGTACGAATTCAATAAAGTACTGCTGGAAACAATTCGAAAACACTAGCTTACAAAACAACTAGAAAATTCTATGAACATAAAAAAACGACAAAATGTAAATTTATCCAATTTTGCCGCAATGATACAACTAACGATTGCAAAGGACCTGCTCATAGTCTTCTTTAGCCGAGTTCATCATTTCGTTCTGCCGATTTTTCTTTGTGTATATCTAAGTCCCATACCACACTATTACACTTTCTTCGATCTCTTCCATTTCATTCGCATTCGATTACCATTCTGTGTAACTGACGATCAGTGTATCCGGATCGAGGATTACTTGTAGCCAATCTTATTTCATATCTTAAAATGTGTCTTAAAGTGAATTTACCGTACTAACATCCTTTTCTCCCAGAAGCTACTACGCCCGACTTCCAACATTAACAGTGTTATAGGCTTTTATCGGTCCATTTCCGTTCGCCGAGTAACTTTCTTCCAGTTATATGGCATTCCCGATATTTGCTTCACAACAGCGTCCATTGACCATGAGAACGCTTTCGATGACATAAAACATGAAAAATTAGTCAAGATACTCGAGAAATACTATATCGATGACAGATTTGCAGGTAATAATGAATTTATACTGGAACCCGTGCGCAAATAACAGGATGTGTGCAGAAGACTCTAATCGGAAATGCAGCATAAAAAGCGGAGCACGACAAAAATGTCCCCTCTCTCCGCAGTTATCCAACATCTACGCGCAGGCGAATTAATAAAAGAGGCACAAATCAAAGAAATCGATTTGAAGATCTATGGACAATGAGTCAACGAAATAACCTGTGCGGACGATAAGGTAGTTATGGACGAAACAGAAGCTCAAAAGCGGAAAATGTTTGATAGATTAAATTGTGCAGGACTGAAATTTGAAATGAAAATCAATGCGAAAAAAACGAAAGTCAAAAAATTCTCGAAAACCAATGACAAAAAAGCAAAGTTCATGATAGACGATAAAAAAATTGACAATACCACTGAGTTCAGATACTTAAGTGTTCTCATAAATGTGGACGGAAGGGACCTAAAAGAAATCAAAAGCAGATTAGGCATGGCAAAAAAACGGTGTAATTACCGCACCTTAAGCATAGGCCTGCATAAGAGTCGAATAAGATGCTTGAAAGAAAACTGAACGCCTCTGAAATGTGGTCTTATCGAAGATTATTAAAAATACTTTGGAATGATTTTCCAGCAAACATATCAGTCTCAGAAAAAGTGAATGAATAATACAAAATGACAGTTGGAAATATCAAACCCTGAGAGCTGAAATACATAGCATATAAAATCCAGGAAAATGGTGTATTCATGCTAGCATTAAGTACAAATTCAGGGAAAGCTGATTAAAGGACGCAGAAGTTTTGCAGCTATTAATGACGAATGCACCATCCAAATCTACGAGTCACGATCAGATACTCCAGAAATCAAAGAATATAAATGCACGCAACTTCTTGATGCTAGAAGTGTATTTCCGGTGACGACGAAAAATGCCACTTTGAAATTTGCCTTGCATTGAATATTCAGAGGTTAATTTGTTCGCGTTGTAGTACATCAAGAAAATATAAATGCGATAGTTGCATATCGACTGATTAATTAAAAATTGGCTCAACAGTGTCATAAAATAACTTAATTGTCCAAGAAAACGCATTACCATTTTTAGCTGAACATCAATTTGTCTAAAAACTCTACTATTAAAGATATGTTTTCAGGTTCTTTTAGTGGAAATCTACAAATGGTAATTAGGCAGAATTTAAAAATTAACATGTCACATAGTACAGACGAGGAATTTGTAATAGAAAGAGATGCAATATAGTCCCTAATCGTATTGAACAGAAATCGGAAATACACAAAAAAAACATTGGCTACTATATTATATCTTATAGAAGAATGCTGATAATAATAAAAATTGAAATTATGGCATAGAGGACATAATTACTTTAAAACAGTTTAGTAAAAGGCAGAAACAAACTTGGAAAAAGGGATACACAAATCGCAATAACGGCTAACACCAACCGCAATAAAGTCTAAACCCTGAATGCACGCATTGGTGACTACAAACCATGAAGAAGAAAAAGAAAAAGAAATTGCAAAAAATTGTAAGAAATCCATAATGAAAGGTAATAATGTCTTAATGGTGAAACAAATCACATGAAAAAAAAAAGTCGAAATAAAGAATGGTTATGTCAAACATCACCAACATATGGAATAAATTGAAACCAACCAATACTGATATAACAAAGAAATAAAAAAATAGAAGAAGCAAATACATGAATATCGGCATATAATGTGCACCATGATGTTTGCAAAATGGGGAAAAATTTATTAACGAAAAAGGCGAAAAAAAGCTGCAAAATTAACTCAGCAAGAAATAGCATGAAATGAAAGTTAATCGAATACTAGCAAGATGGCCAAAAAAACAACAGAATCAGTAGAGGTTTTTCATTAATACAACCTATCGGAAGCTTTTGCACCACTAGGGTTTGTGTCATGTGGGCAAAAGATAACCGGCTAGGAATTCATGTTTAAGAAGAAGCAATTGCATTTACAATATATTCATTTATCTTACCAGAGGAAAGTTTTATTTGAAACTAGTCACATCGATTTCAACAATAAATGTGCATAAAAAACCAAACATCTATGAAATGTGTCGAAACTTGCAAAACTAGGCCGGAAAAGTTGTCATGGGGACTGACACAATGAATATGAAATAATCAACATTTGCATGGAACCCCTCTGAAAACTACTTGTGTGGTATTTAGAAGAATATAAGAACACAAAATCAACAAATATCACCTAAACCACTAGAACAGAAGAATCTAAAATGTTAACTTACAGAGCAACTAATGAAGTATTTCAGTATCAAAGAAAAAGAAAGTTCTGAATTCGACCACAAAAACCATTGTAACTATTCGCCTTTTTGTCCGATTCCTCCGAATTCTTCATTTTCTTCTTCAGCTTCTTCTTCTTATATGTATTTAGAGTCCGCAGCCTGCTTATCACTCATGCCTTCCATTTTTTCCATTATAATTCTATTCTGCTGTAGTTCTTCTTAGCTGATGATCAGTCTATTGCAACAGACGTTTCCTCATAGCAGGTTTCCTTTCAAAATATCTTCAAATGTGTTTTTATGCGCAGTAACCTTTCTGAAATCCGTTTCTCATAGAAGTAAATCAGAATTATGTCGGATATTACTTTGCTGAAAGCTCCTTTCTGTCTATTTACGTTTCCCGAGTGATTTTCTTCCAATACCGTTGCATTCTGATACTGGCTTCCTACAGGTGTCAGCCAGAATTACTTCAAGCGTTAGTAATTTAAACGTTTCCTGCTGTTGACTCCAGCACGCTCAATACAATAGTTGAAAATGCATTATAGTATGCACACATTCTTACCGAATACAATGAGGGTGGTATAGTAAAGAATATAGCAATACCGAATGAGTACGAATTCAATAAAGTACTGCTGGAAACAATTCGAAAACACTAGCTTACAAAACAACTAGAAAACTCTATTAATATCAAAGAACGACAAAATGTAAATTTATCCAATTTTGCCGCAATGATACAACGAACGAATGCAAAGGACCTGCTCATAGTCTTCTTTAGCCGAGTTCATCATTTCGTTCTGCCGATTTTTCTTTGTGTATATCTAAGTCCCATACCACACTATTACACTTTCTTCGATCTCTTCCATTTCATTCGCATTCGATTACCATTCTGTGTAACTGACGATCAGTGTATCCGGATCGAGGATTACTTGTAGCCAATCTTATTTCATATCTTAAAATGTGTCTTAAAGTGAATTTACCGTACTAACATCCTTTTCTCCCAGAAGCTACTACGCCCGACTTCCAACATTAACAGTGTTATAGGCTTTTATCGGTCCATTTCCGTTCGCCGAGTAACTTTCTTCCAGTTATATGGCATTCCCGATATTTGCTTCACAACAGCGTCCATTGACCATGAGAACGCTTTCGATGACATAAAACATGAAAAATTAGTCAAGATACTCGAGAAATACTATATCGATGACAGATTTGCAGGTAATAATGAATTTATACTGGAACCCGTGCGCAAATAACAAGATGTGTGCAGAAGACTCTAATCGGAAATGCAGCATAAAAAGCGGAGCACGACAAAAATGCCCCCTCTCTCCGCAGTTATCCAACATCTACGCGCAGGCGAATTAATAAAAGAGGCACAAATCAAAGAAATCGATTTGAAAATCTATGGACAATGAATCAACGAAATAACCTGTGCGGACGATAAGGTAGTTATAGACGAAACAGAAGCTCAAAAGCGGAAAATGTTTGATAGATTAAATTGTGCAGGACTGAAATTTGAAATGAAAATCAATGCGAAAAAAACGAAAGTCAAAAAATTCTCGAAAACCAATGACAAAAAAGCAAAGTTCATGATAGACGATAAAAAAATTGACAATACCACTGAGTTCAGATACTTAAGTGTTCTCATAAATGTGGACGGAAGGGACCTAAAAGAAATCAAAAGCAGATTAGGCATGGCAAAAAAACGGTGTAATTACCGCACCTTAAGCATAGGCCTGCATAAGAGTCGAATAAGATGCTTGAAAGAAAACTGAACGTCTCTGAAATGTGGTCTTATCGGAGATTATTAAAAATACTTTGGAATGATTTTCCAGCAAACATATCAGTCTCAGAAAAAGTGAATGAATAATACAAAATGACAGTTGGAAATATCAAACCCTGAGAGCTGAAATACATAGCATATAAAATCCAGGAAAATGGTGTATTCATGCTAGCATTAAGTACAAATTCAGGGAAAGCTGATTAAAGGACGCAGAAGTTTTGCAGCTATTAATGACGAATGCACCATCCAAATCTACGAGTCACGATCAGATACTCCAGAAATCAAAGAATATAAATGCACGCAACTTCTTGATGCTAGAAGTGTATTTCCGGTGACGACGAAAAATGCCACTTTGAAATTTGCCTTGCATTGAATATTCAGAGGTTAATTTGTTCGCGTTGTAGTACATCAAGAAAATATAAATGCGATAGTTGCATATCGACTGATTAATTAAAAATTGGCTCAACAGTGTCATAAAATAACTTAATTGTCCAAGAAAACGCATTACCATTTTTAGCTGAACATCAATTTGTCTAAAAACTCTACTATTTAAGATATGTTTTCAGGTTCTTTTAGTGGAAATCAATAAATGATATTTAGGCAGAATTTAAAAATAAACATGTCACATAGTACAGACGAGGAATTTGTAATAGAAAGAGATGCAATATAGTCCCTAATCGTATTGAACAGAAATCGCAAATACACAAAAAAAACATTGGCTACTATATTATATCTTATAGAAGAATGCTGATAATAATAAAAATTGAAATTATGGCATAGAGGACATAATTACTTAAATACAGTTTAGTAAAAGGCAGAAACAAACTTGGAAAAAGGGATACACAAATCGCAATAACGGCTAACACCAACCGCAATAAAGGCTAAACCCTGAATGCACGCATTAGTGACTACAAACCATGAAGAAGAAAAAGAAAAAGAAATTGCAAAAAATTGTAAGAAATCCATAATGAAAGGTAATAATGTCTTAATGGTGAAACAAATCACATGAAAAAAAAAAGGCGAAATAAAGAATGGTTATGTCAAACATCACCAACATATGGAATAAATTGAAACCAACCAATACTGATATAACAAAGAAATAAAAAAATAGAAGAAGCAAATACATGAATATCGGCATATAATGTGCACCATGATGTTTGCAAAATGGGGAAAAATTTATTAACGAAAAAGGCGAAAAAAAGCTGCAAAATTAACTCAGCAAGAAATAGCATGAAATGAAAGTTAATCGAATACTAGCAAGATGGCCAAAAAAACAACAGAATCAGTAGAGGTTTTTCATTAATACAACCTATCGGAAGCTTTTGCACCACTAGGGTTTGTGTCATGTGGGCAAAAGATAACCGGCTAGGAATTCATGTTTAAGAAGAAGCAATTGCATTTACAATATATTCATTTATCTTACCAGAGGAAAGTTTTATTTGAAACTAGTCACATCGATTTCAACAATAAATGTGCATAAAAAACCAAACATCTATGAAATGTGTCGAAACTTGCAAAACTAGGCCGGAAAAGTTGTCATGGGGACTGACACAATGAATATGAAATAATCAACATTTGCATGGAACCCCTCTGAAAACTACTTGTGTGGTATTTAGAAGAATATAAGAACACAAAATCAACAAATATCACCTAAACCACTAGAACAGAAGAATCTAAAATGTTAACTTACAGAGCAACTAATGAAGTATTTCAGTATCAAAGAAAAAGAAAGTTCTGAATTCGACCACAAAAACCATTGTAACTATTCGCCTTTTTGTCCGATTCCTCCGAATTCTTCATTTTCTTCTTCAGCTTCTTCTTTTTATATGTATTTAGAGTCCGCTGCCTGCTTATCACTCATGCCTTCCATTTTTTCCATTATAATTCTATTCTGCTGTAGTTCTTCTTAGCTGATGATCAGTCTATTGCAACAGACGTTTCCTCATAGCAGGTTTCCTTTCAAAATATCTTCAAATGTGTTTTTATGCGCAGTAACCTTTCTGAAATCCGTTTCTCATAGAAGTAAATCAGAATTATGTCGGATATTACTTTGCTGAAAGCTCCTTTCTGTCTATTTACGTTTCCCGAGTGATTTTCTTCCAATACCGTTTCATTGTGATACTGGCTTCCTACAGGTGTCAGCCATAATTACTTCAAGCGTTAGTAATTTAAACGTT
Source organism: Icerya purchasi (assembly GCA_039619475.1). Taxonomy (NCBI): domain Eukaryota; kingdom Metazoa; phylum Arthropoda; class Insecta; order Hemiptera; family Monophlebidae; genus Icerya; species Icerya purchasi. The sequence continues at coordinate 225,391,325 of CM077116.1, forward strand.
TCCTGCTGTTGACTCCAGCACGCTCAATACAATAGTTGAAAATGCATTATAGTATGCACACATTTTTACCGAATACAATGAGGGTGGTATAGTAAAGAATATAGCAATACCGAATGAGTACGAATTCAATAAAGTACTGCTGGAAACAATTCGAAAACACTAGCTTACAAAACAACTAGAAAACTCTATTAATATCAAAGAACGACAAAATGTAAATTTATCCAATTTTGCCGCAATGATACAACGAACGATTGCAAAGGACCTGCTCATAGTCTTCTTTAGCCGAGTTCATCATTTCGTTCTGCCGATTTTTCTTTGTGTATATCTAAGTCCCATACCACACTATTACACTTTCTTCGATCTCTTCCATTTCATTCGCATTCGATTACCATTCTGTGTAACTGACGATCAGTGTATCCGGATCGAGGATTACTTGTAGCCAATCTTATTTCATATCTTAAAATGTGTCTTAAAGTGAATTTACCGTACTAACATCCTTTTCTCCCAGAAGCTACTACGCCCGACTTCCAACATTAACAGTGTTATAGGCTTTTATCGGTCCATTTCCGTTCGCCGAGTAACTTTCTTCCAGTTATATGGCATTCCCGATATTTGCTTCACAACAGCGTCCATTGACCATGAGAACGCTTTCGATGACATAAAACATGAAAAATTAGTCAAGATACTCGAGAAATACTATATCGATGACAGATTTGCAGGTAATAATGAATTTATACTGGAACCCGTGCGCAAATAACAAGATGTGTGCAGAAGACTCTAATCGGAAATGCAGCATAAAAAGCGGAGCACGACAAAAATGCCCCCTCTCTCCGCAGTTATCCAACATCTACGCGCAGGCGAATTAATAAAAGAGGCACAAATCAAAGAAATCGATTTGAAGATCTATGGACAATGAATCAACGAAATAACCTGTGCGCACGATAAGGTAGTTATAGACGAAACAGAAGCTCAAAAGCGGAAAATGTTTGATAGATTAAATTGTGCAGGACTGAAATTTGAAATGAAAATCAATGCGAAAAAAACGAAAGTCAAAAAATTCTCGAAAACCAATGACAAAAAAGCAAAGTTCATGATAGACGATAAAAAAATTGACAATACCACTGAGTTTAGATACTTAAGTGTTCTCATAAATGTGGACGGAAGGGACCTAAAAGAAATCAAAAGCAGATTAGGCATGGCAAAAAAACGGTGTAATTACCGCACCTAAAGCATAGGCCTGCATAAGAGTCGAATAAGATGCTTGAAAGAAAACTGAACGTCTCTGAAATGTGGTCTTATCGAAGATTATTAAAAATACTTTGGAATGATTTTCCAGCAAACATATCAGTCTCAGAAAAAGTGAATGAATAATACAAAATGACAGTTGGAAACATCAAACCCTGAGAGCTGAAATACATAGCATATAAAATCCAGGAAAATGGTGTATTCATGCTAGCATTAAGTACAAATTCAGGGAAAGCTGATTAAAGGACGCAGAAGTTTTGCAGCTATTAATGACGAATGCACCATCCAAATCTACGAGTCACGATCAGATACTCCAGAAATCAAAGAATATAAATGCACGCAACTTCTTGATGCTAGAAGTGTATTTCCGGTGACGACGAAAAATGCCACTTTGAAATTTGCCTTGCATTGAATATTCAGAGGTTAATTTGTTCGCGTTGTAGTACATCAAGAAAATATAAATGCGATAGTTGCATATCGACTGATTAATTAAAAATTGGCTCAACAGTGTCATAAAATAACTTAATTGTCCAAGAAAACGCATTACCATTTTTAGCTGAACATCAATTTGTCTAAAAACTCTACTATTTAAGATATGTTTTCAGGTTCTTTTAGTGGAAATCAACAAATGGTAATTAGGCAGAATTTAAAAATTAACATGTCACATAGTACAGACGAGGAATTTGTAATAGAAAGAGATGCAATATAGTCCCTAATCGTATTGAACAGAAATCGCAAATACACAAAAAAAACATTGGCCACTATATTATATCTTATAGAAGAATGCTGATAATAATAAAAATTGAAATTATGGCATAGAGGACATAATTACTTTAAAACAGTTTAGTAAAAGGCAGAAACAAACTTGGAAAAAGGGATACACAAATCGCAATAACGGCTAACACCAACCGCAATAAAGGCTAAACCCTGAATGCACGCATTAGTGACTACAAACCATGAAGAAGAAAAAGAAAAAGAAATTGCAAAAAATTGTAAGAAATCCATAATGAAAGGTAATAATGTCTTAATGGTGAAACAAATCACATGAAAAAAAAAAGTCGAAATAAAGAATGGTTATGTCAAACATCACCAACAAATGGAATAAATTGAAACCAACCAATACTGATATAACAAAGAAATAAAAAAATAGAAGAAGCAAATACATGAAAATCGGCATATAATGTGCACCATGATGTTTGCAAAATGGGGAAAAATTTATTAACGAAAAAGGCGAAAAAAAGCTGCAAAATTAACTCAGCAAGAAATAGCATGAAATGAAAGTTAATCGAATACTAGCAAGATGGCCAAAAAAACAACAGAATCAGTAGAGATTTTTCATTAATACAATCTATCGGAAGCTTTTGCACCACTAGGGTTTGTGTCATGTGGGCAAAAGATAACCGGCTAGGAATTCATGTTTAAGAAGAAGCAATTGCATTTACAATATATTCATTTATCTTACCAGAGGAAAGTTTTATTTGAAACTAGTCACATCGATTTCAACAATAAATGTGCATAAAAAACCAAACATCTATGAAATGTGTCGAAACTTGCAAAACTAGGCCGGAAAAGTTGTCATGGGGACTGACACAATGAATATGAAATAATCAACATTTGCATGGAACCCCTCTGAAAACTACTTGTGTGGTATTTAGAAGAATATAAGAACACAAAATCAACAAATATCACCTAAACCACTAGAACAGAAGAATCTAAAATGTTAACTTACAGAGCAACTAATGAAGTATTTCAGTATCAAAGAAAAAGAAAGTTCTGAATTCGACCACAAAAACCATTGTAACTATTCGCCTTTTTGTCCGATTCCTCCGAATTCTTCATTTTCTTCTTCAGCTTCTTCTTTTTATATGTATTTAGAGTCCGCTGCCTGCTTATCACTCATGCCTTCCATTTTTTCCATTATAATTCTATTCTGCTGTAGTTCTTCTTAGCTGATGATCAGTCTATTGCAACAGACGTTTCCTCATAGCAGGTTTCCTTTCAAAATATCTTCAAATGTGTTTTTATGCGCAGTAACCTTTCTGAAATCCGTTTCTCATAGAAGTAAATCAGAATTATGTCGGATATTACTTTGCTGAAAGCTCCTTTCTGTCTATCTACGTTTCCCGAGTGATTTTCTTCCAATACCGTTGCATTCTGATACTGGCTTCCTACAGGTGTCAGCCAGAATTACTTCAAGCGTTAGTAATTTAAACGTTTCCTGCTGTTGACTCCAGCACGCTCAATACAATAGTTGAAAATGCATTATAGTATGCACACATTTTTACCGAATACAATGAGGGTGGTATAGTAAAGAATATAGCAATACCGAATGAGTACGAATTCAATAAAGTACTGCTGGAAACAATTCGAAAACACTAGCTTACAAAACAACTAGAAAACTCTATTAATATCAAAGAACGACAAAATGTAAATTTATCCAATTTTGCCGCAATGATACAACGAACGATTGCAAAGGACCTGCTCATAGTCTTCTTTAGCCGAGTTCATCATTTCGTTCTGCCGATTTTTCTTTGTGTATATCTAAGTCCCGTACCACACTATTACACTTTCTTCGATCTCTTCCATTTCATTCGCATTCGATTACCATTCTGTGTAACTGACGATCAGTGTATCCGGATCGAGGATTACTTGTAGCCAATCTTATTTCATATCTTAAAATGTGTCTTAAAGTGAATTTACCGTACTAACATCCTTTTCTCCCAGAAGCTACTACGCCCGACTTCCAACATTAACAGTGTTATAGGCTTTTATCGGTCCATTTCCGTTCGCCGAGTAACTTTCTTCCAGTTATATGGCATTCCCGATATTTGCTTCACAACAGCGTCCATTGACCATGAGAACGCTTTCGATGACATAAAACATGAAAAATTAGTCAAGATACTCGAGAAATACTATATCGATGACAGATTTGCAGGTAATAATGAATTTATACTGGAACCCGTGCGCAAATAACAAGATGTGTGCAGAAGACTCTAATCGGAAATGCAGCATAAAAAGCGGAGCACGACAAAAATGCCCCCTCTCTCCGCAGTTATCCAACATCTACGCGCAGGCGAATTAATAAAAGAGGCACAAATCAAAGAAATCGATTTGAAAATCTATGGACAATGAATCAACGAAATAACCTGTGCGGACGATAAGGTAGTTATAGACGAAACAGAAGCTCAAAAGCGGAAAATGTTTGATAGATTAAATTGTGCAGGACTGAAATTTGAAATGAAAATCAATGCGAAAAAAACGAAAGTCAAAAAATTCTCGAAAACCAATGACAAAAAAGCAAAGTTCATGATAGACGATAAAAAAATTGACAATACCACTGAGTTCAGATACTTAAGTGTTCTCATAAATGTGGACGGAAGGGACCTAAAAGAAATCAAAAGCAGATTAGGCATGGCAAAAAAACGGTGTAATTACCGCACCTTAAGCATAGGCCTGCATAAGAGTCGAATAAGATGCTTGAAAGAAAACTGAACGTCTCTGAAATGTGGTCTTATCGAAGATTATTAAAAATACTTTGGAATGATTTTCCAGCAAACATATCAGTCTCAGAAAAAGTGAATGAATAATACAAAATGACAGTTGGAAATATCAAACCCTGAGAGCTGAAATACATAGCATATAAAATCCAGGAAAATGGTGTATTCATGCTAGCATTAAGTACAAATTCAGGGAAAGCTGATTAAAGGACGCAGAAGTTTTGCAGCTATTAATGACGAATGCACCATCCAAATCTACGAGTCACGATCAGATACTCCAGAAATCAAAGAATATAAATGCACGCAACTTCTTGATGCTAGAAGTGTATTTCCGGTGACGACGAAAAATGCCACTTTGAAATTTGCCTTGCATTGAATATTCAGAGGTTAATTTGTTCGCGTTGTAGTACATCAAGAAAATATAAATGCGATAGTTGCATATCGACTGATTAATTAAAAATTGGCTCAACAGTGTCATAAAATAACTTAATTGTCCAAGAAAACGCATTACCATTTTTAGCTGAACATCAATTTGTCTAAAAACTCTACTATTTAAGATATGTTTTCAGGTTCTTTTAGTGGAAATCAACAAATGGTAATTAGGCAGAATTTAAAAATTAACATGTCACATAGTACAGACGAGGAATTTGTAATAGAAAGAGATGCAATATGGCCCCTAATCGTATTGAACAGAAATCGCAAATACACAAAAAAAACATTGGCTACTATATTATATCTTATAGAAGAATGCTGATAATAATAAAAATTGAAATTATGGCATAGAGGACATAATTACTTTAAAACAGTTTAGTAAAAGGCAGAAACAAACTTGGAAAAAGGGATACACAAATCGCAATAACGGCTAACACCAACCGCAATAAAGGCTAAACCCTGAATGCACGCATTAGTGACTACAAACCATGAAGAAGAAAAAGAAAAAGAAATTGCAAAAAATTGTAAGAAATCCATAATGAAAGGTAATAATGTCTTAATGGTGAAACAAATCACATGAAAAAAAAAAGGCGAAATAAAGAATGGTTATGTCAAACATCACCAACAAATGGAATAAATTGAAACCAACCAATACTGATATAACAAAGAAATAAAAAAATAGAAGAAGCAAATACATGAAAATCGGCATATAATGTGCACCATGATGTTTGCAAAATGGGGAAAAATTTATTAACGAAAAAGGCGAAAAAAAGCTGCAAAATTAACTCAGCAAGAAATAGCATGAAATGAAAGTTAATCGAATACTAGCAAGATGGCCTAGAAAACAACAGAATCAGTAGAGATTTTTCATTAATACAATCTATCGGAAGCTTTTGCACCACTAGGGTTTGTGTCATGTGGGCAAAAGATAACCGGCTAGGAATTCATGTTTAAGAAGAAGCAATTGCATTTACAATATATTCATTTATCTTACCAGAGGAAAGTTTTATTTGAAACTAGTCACATCGATTTCAACAATAAATGTGCATAAAAAACCAAACATCTATGAAATGTGTCGAAACTTGCAAAACTAGGCCGGAAAAGTTGTCATGGGGACTGACACAATGAATATGAAATAATCAACATTTGCATGGAACCCCTCTGAAAACTACTTGTGTGGTATTTAGAAGAATATAAGAACACAAAATCAACAAATATCACCTAAACCACTAGAACAGAAGAATCTAAAATGTTAACTTACAGAGCAACTAATGAAGTATTTCAGTATCAAAGAAAAAGAAAGTTCTGAATTCGACCACAAAAACCATTGTAACTATTCGCCTTTTTGTCCGATTCCTCCGAATTCTTCATTTTCTTCTTCAGCTTCTTCTTTTTATATGTATTTAGAGTCCGCTGCCTGCTTATCACTCATGCCTTCCATTTTTTCCATTATAATTCTATTCTGCTGTAGTTCTTCTTAGCTGATGATCAGTCTATTGCAACAGACGTTTCCTCATAGCAGGTTTCCTTTCAAAATATCTTCAAATGTGTTTTTATGCGCAGTAACCTTTCTGAAATCCGTTTCTCATAGAAGTAAATCAGAATTATGTCGGATATTACTTTGCTGAAAGCTCCTTTCTGTCTATTTACGTTTCCCGAGTGATTTTCTTCCAATACCGTTGCATTCTGATACTGGCTTCCTACAGGTGTCAGCCAGAATTACTTCAAGCGTTAGTAATTTAAACGTTTCCTGCTGTTGACTCCAGCACGCTCAATACAATAGTTGAAAATGCATTATAGTATGCACACATTCTTACCGAATACAATGAGGGTGGTATAGTAAAGAATATAGCAATACCGAATGAGTACGAATTCAATAAAGTACTGCTGGAAACAATTCGAAAACACTAGCTTACAAAACAACTAGAAAATTCTATGAACATAAAAAAACGACAAAATGTAAATTTATCCAATTTTGCCGCAATGATACAACGAATGATTGCAAAGGACCTGCTCATAGTCTTCTTTAGCCGAGTTCATCATTTCGTTCTGCCGATTTTTCTTTGTGTATATCTAAGTCCCATACCACACTATTACACTTTCTTCGATCTCTTCTATTTCATTCGCATTCGATTACCATTCTGTGTAACTGACGATCAGTGTATCCGGATCGAGGATTACTTGTAGCCAATCTTATTTCATATCTTAAAATGTGTCTTAAAGTGAATTTACCGTACTAACATCCTTTTCTCCCAGAAGCTACTACGCCCGACTTCCAACATTAACAGTGTTATAGGCTTTTATCGGTCCATTTCCGTTCGCCGAGTAACTTTCTTCCAGTTATATGGCATTCCCGATATTTGCTTCACAACAGCGTCCATTGACCATGAGAACGCTTTCGATGACATAAAACATGAAAAATTAGTCAAGATACTCGAGAAATACTATATCGATGACAGATTTGCAGGTAATAATGAATTTATACTGGAACCCGTGCGCAAATAACAAGATGTGTGCAGAAGACTCTAATCGGAAATGCAGCATAAAAAGCGGAGCACGACAAAAATGCCCCCTCTCTCCGCAGTTATCCAACATCTACGCGCAGGCGAATTAATAAAAGAGGCACAAATCAAAGAAATCGATTTGAAGATCTATGGACAATGAATCAACGAAATAACCTGTGCGCACGATAAGGTAGTTATAGACGAAACAGAAGCTCAAAAGCGGAAAATGTTTGATAGATTAAATTGTGCAGGACTGAAATTTGAAATGAAAATCAATGCGAAAAAAACGAAAGTCAAAAAATTCTCGAAAACCAATGACAAAAAAGCAAAGTTCATGATAGACGATAAAAAAATTGACAATACCACTGAGTTTAGATACTTAAGTGTTCTCATAAATGTGGACGGAAGGGACCTAAAAGAAATCAAAAGTAGATTAGGCATGGCAAAAAAACGGTGTAATTACCGCACCTTAAGCATAGGCCTGCATAAGAGTCGAATAAGATGCTTGAAAGAAAACTGAACGCCTCTGAAATGTGGTCTTATCGAAGATTATTAAAAATACTTTGGACTGATTTTCCAGCAAACATATCAGTCTCAGAATAAGTGAATGAATAATACAAAATGACAGTTGGAAATATCAAACCCTGAGAGCTGAAATACATAGCATATAAAATCCAGGAAAATGGTGTATTCATGCTAGCATTAAGTACAAATTCAGGGAAAGCTGATTAAAGGACGCAGAAGTTTTGCAGCTATTAATGACGAATGCACCATCCAAATCTACGAGTCACGATCAGATACTCCAGAAATCAAAGAATATAAATGCACGCAACTTCTAGATGCTAGAAGTGTGATTCCGGTGACGACGAAAAATGCCACTTTGAAATTTGCCGCATTGAATATTCAGAGGTTAATTTGTTCGCGTTGTAGTACATCAAGAAGATATAAATGCGATAGTTGCATATCGACTGATTAATTAAAAATTGGCTCAACAGTGTCATAAAATAACTTAATTGTCCAAGAAAACGCATTACCATTTTTAGCTGGACATCAATTTGTCTAAAAACTCTACTATTTAAGATATGTTTTCTGGTTCTTTTAGTGGAAATCAATAAATGATATTTAGGCAGAATTTAAAAATAAACATGTCACATAGTACAGACGAGGAATTTGTAATAGAAAGAGATGCAATATAGTCCCTAATCGTATTGAACAGAAATCGCAAATACACAAAAAAAACATTAGCCACTATATTATATCTTATAGAAGAATGCTGATAATAATAAAAATTGAAATTATGGCATAGAGGACATAATTACTTTAAAACAGTTTAGTAAAAGGCAAAAACAAACTTGGAAAAATGTATACACAAATCGCAATATCGGCTAACACCAAACGCACTAAAGGCTAACACCAAGCGCAATAAAGGCTAACACCAAACGCAATAAAGGCTAACACCAAACGCAATAAAGTCTAACACCAAACGCAATAAAGGCTATACCCAAAACGCAATAAAGGCTATACCCAAAACGCAATAAAGGCTATACCCAAAACGCAATAAAGGCTATACCCAAAACGCAATAAAGGCTATACCCAAAACGCAATAACGGCTAACGCCAAACGCAATAACGGTTAACACCAAACGCAATAAAGGCTATACCCCGAACGCAATAAAGGCTAAACAGACACATAAAGCGGCTAAAAAAATAAGCACAGTATTAATGGAGGACAAACTTTTACGTACCAATTTTCGGTTCAGCAGTGTTCCTTCATGTGTCCTGTCAATTATCTATTTATCTTTTCCAAAGATATACTTCACTGACTGGTTCCTGGTACATGGGGTCGTCTGTGAATTTTAGGAAGAAATCTCTTTAGTAAAAAAACACCAGTTTATAATGGAACACAGTTAACAAAAAACATTTTCATTAGTATGAACCTATTTAAACAGAATAGCATAGGAAGGCATTATGTGTAAAACAGGTGAATGAACAAAACGTGGTATGTACACCCTAGAAAAATAAATAGCACAATTACGGCTGCTAATAACAAAATAAAAAAAAAAAAATGATATATAAAAATTGTATAAATCTTGTGTACTTATAAGGAAAAACTAGTGTTATATTAAGGACAAAAAAAAAAATCCTCTTGTTTTTGTACTGCTACCTTTCATACCGTTTTCCTCATTGAAAAAAACATGTGTTCCAATTATGTTGTGCTACAAGGCTATTTAGTATGTTCGTATTTGTATTTATGTATAAGGTCCATCGTTTTGATGTTATTCATTATGTATTATTTCTTCCTGTAAACGTTTGTTTCACTGATATTATAAGTTATGTATTTTTAAACCTTAAATTACGTTACAAAGTTATAGTTTTAAATATTACTCGGACACAAAGTACCTTTTAATTCGTTAAAACATACAACATTTATTTATATTAAATTATTACTTAAAATAATAATAATGTCTGTAACTTTTATTTTAAGTAATAATTTAATATAAATAAATGTTGTATGTTTTAACGAATTAAAAGGTACTTTGTGTCCGAGTAATATTTAAAACTATAACTTTGTAACGTAATTTAAGGTTTAAAAATACATAGCTATTTAGTATGTTAAGTGTAAATAAAAAATATTTTTATACATCTTAATATATATACAATCAAGTCCCAAAATCTTACTCTGATTCATTGTTTAGTAATTGAGAAAGAAATTTCCAAAAATTGCTTCATTTTTCAATATTAATGGGTGGCATGACCTGTTAACTCTATGACAGAATTTTGTTTTCTTAATTTTTTTGAAATATGATAAAAACTGTTCGACCGAACTATTTCAATCTCCTCTTAGAAATTGGCTATTTAAATTTTAAACAATTACAGTTTCTAAACCACTTTAATCTGAAACCAAGCTGAATACAAAAAGCACTTTTTTCTGGATGTTATGTTATATTAAGTTTTCCTAAGAATAGTTTATAACCCTTCTTCACTCTTAAAATTCCGAAGAATAGCTCTTATCAGCATAAGGACTGAGCTCCTCTTAGAAAGCTTTAAACGTCTTTATTCTCACCTTCTTAATAAGACTCCGAAGTTGATTGTTAATATTATTAAATTTATTCTTATCATATGGTGATCGTGTGTTATGCCACTTTCTGCGAGCTTTCCGTCGCTCTGCTATCTTATTACGAATTTCAAGTGGATAGATAATTTCTTGATATTTGTCATTCTTTGATTGTAGAGTAGCAACCTGAGCTGCCTCCTGGATATCTTCTATGAACTAGATGTTTGCACTTCTAATTCGTAAGGGGTTTTAAGCCGTATGTTCAGCTCAATTCTTTGATTCAGTTCCTCACGAAATCGGCTCCAATCTCGTTTTTTTTTGTATGACTGTTGTACTTGGTGTTAGTAATACTGGCGTATGATCTGATGATAGATCTATTAAGTTTTCAGCTAATACAAAACTAGTTGCAATTCCTTTAACGGGGTGAAGCTTTTGATACAATTAAACACAAGGGTACTTAAAACAAATTGTGTACACTTTTGGTATGCTGTATAAAGAGTATTAAGACAATACCAGAATTTGATAACTCATTCCTACGGGAAATATGACGGTTTACGTATTTTTTAGAAATTGGTTTTTTATCCTTTTCGATATTTTCAAGTTCAAATTTTCAAAAAAGCATTTTTAATACACTGTATTCCCATTGATGATCACGATCCGTTTAGATTGCAGCGTGATTTTTGGTTTTCCCACAAGTGGGATTCTGCCTTCTTTTTCCCTTAAAATTTTTGGGATGAAAAACAATTTCACACACTTTTAGTACACCATATGAAATATCTTCACGCGAAAGTATAATTCAGTAAACCCATTTGCACAAACATATAAAAATTTGTGTATTTTTTTAGAAGCAGCTTTTAACCCCTTTCCACACCTTAAAGTCTGAATTTTCAAAACAGTCTTATTCAACATATTCAGTGTATACATTATATTCACATGAAATTACAAGTGATAATCATGATTCGCTTGAACTGTAGCGTGATGATTTTTGGTTTTCTCAAAAACGGGGTTCTTCCCTTTTTGTCCTTTAAAATTTTGTGGATAGAAAATAGATTTTGCACACTTTTAGTCCACCATATCAAGTATCTTTAGGCGAATTTACAATTATAAAGATCCATTTTCACCAAAACTACAACAGTTTGTGTATTTTGTGGGAAACAGTTTTTAACCCCTTTTCACCCCTTAAAGTTCGAATTTATGAAAAAGCGTTCTTATTTGACATCTTTAGAATATACATGATATTCACATGAAACTACATGCGATAATCATGATTCGTTTGGACTGTAGCGTGATTTTTGGTTTTCTCAAAAATGGGGTTCTGCCCTTTTCCCCCCTTAAACTTTTGAGGATTTACAAAAAATTTTCACACATTTAGTAGACCATATGAGATTTTATTTGTGCGGAATTATAATTCAGTAAACCCTTTTTAACCAAAAATATAACAGTTTGTGTATTTTTCGGAAACAGTTTTTTTTTACACATCCGTTGACTTATTTGTTCAATGAATCGGTCAATATGGGTAAATTTCCAGAAGTTTTGAAATTAGGATTGATTACTCCGGTATACAAAAATGCTGATAAAACCCTAACTTCGAACTATAGACCTATTTGTATTCTGACATGCATTAAAAAAATATTTGAAAAATGTTTTAAACTAAAATGTTGAGTTTTTTAAATAGCAAGCACTTTTTCAGTAATAACCAATTTGGATTTTTGGCCGGTCGATGCACTGATGATGCCTTCTTTAATCACATTTTTTATATTTCTGAGAACTTGGAGGAGGGTAAATCTGTTATTGCCATCTATTTTGATATTAAAAAAAGCCTTTCACCATAAAATCTTGTTACGTAAATTATACGCTGCAGCATTTAGAGAAAGGACGTATAGTTGGTTGAAAACTTACTTGCTCAACAGGAGATAGATACGTCACAAGAATAAATAATACCTTCAGTAATGAAATTGTGCAACATTTCAGTGTTCCTCAAGGAAGTATTTTCTTTTGAAATGCGGTGTTATCGCAGATTGTTAAAAATCCCCCGGGCAGACTTCGTCAGTAGTAAAGTTGTTCTAAAAGGTTTAAAACATTCGCAATGATTAATCATAGTGAAATAAATTTACGGACAACTGCGTTAGAAAATGTAATGTATTTAATTCAATAATACAGCGCTTAACGTTTCGGTCAGCTTATACTGATCATCATCAGTAGCGAAATCCTCTGATGATGGTCAGTATAAGCTAACCGAAACGTTACTGAATTAAATACATTACATTTTCTAACGCAGTTGTCCGTAAATTTATTTCACTATAAAGTTGTTCTAACTATAGTAGACGAAGAAAAACCTGTAATAGGCCGACAGTATTCAAAGAAAGAAAGCGAAATCAATGGCTTATAAGATATGAAAAAACGGAATCTTCATGCTGCCAGCACAGGGGAAAATACAAGGGAAACCCTGCAGAGGGAGAAGAAGACTGGAAATGATAACATCGAATCTACTCAGCAAAACATTCCAGAAAACAATGACAGATGACAGAAATCGGATCATATGAATTGCACGCTATCTCTTAATTACGGAGCTGCAACGACGACAACGACGACAACGACGACAGGAAGTATCAAACGTGACAAATTATAAATAACAATAAAATTAAGACATGTTTATCTTAATATTAAATAATTCAACCTAAGCTATTGAAATTATAAAAAAAATAATAAAAAACATATACTTTCTCCTTTTGAAATATTTTTCTTCAACAATGCAGAATCAAATAAGTTTAATCTTGAGTTTATAATAATAGAAAGTTCGAAAAGTTGTCATTGTTCGCGTTCATTTCGTTTGACCGTTTTATTATTATATTTCTAATATAGTTTATTTCGTGAGATAAAACTTAAATCGGTTGCACTAATCGAATTACAAGTACGTTATCGTGATCGGCTTGCTTATCAGCAGCAAGCCGATATTTCTATCTTTATCTAACAAATAGACACTAACGAAATGGCTGCGCGCTCGTCTACCACCAGCCGTACACTGCCTTTAAATCAACAAACCGGTCGCACTGCTACCTCTGCTGTCCTCACCACTACTACTGTCGCAACTACTACTACTGCCGCCGCCGCCGCTAATACCGTCGCCGCTACATCACAGCTCCATACGTTGCCGTCAGGTGATAAGCATCCTTATTATACCGACTCTACTAACAATAACGTTAACGCTACCACTAGTACTAACGATAGTAATAATAATACAAGCAATAACCAAGTAACATCGGTGCAGGGAACATCACTTGTCTATGCCCCTTTGTTATCACCTTCGAATCATTTGCAAGAAGACGCAATGCAAACCGAATCTGTTAAAAGACTAACTAATACGAACCACGATTGGCAGGAAGTAAGCAGTCGAAAACGACAAAGAAATTACTTGAGAAGTGTTTCTTCAGAGTTGATAGAAAATAAAATACTAAAACAAAATACTAACAGATTCGCTGTCTTAGCTACAGACAATGATGATGAAGACGAAGATGTTATTGTGCAAAAAGAAACTAGGCCTCCCGCTATAACAATTTATCGTGTAAAAGATTATACTAAGATGTTAACTGATATCTCACGCGTTATTCCGATAAATGATGTTCGGTGTAGATCTTTAACTGACAAGCGAGTTGAAGTTAAAACAAACAATATAGAAAATTATCGTTCTTTAGTTAAGTATTTACGCAACGAAAAAATTGAACATCATACCTATCAAGTAAAATCAGAAAGAAGTTTTCGGGTAGTAATAAGACACCTACATCATTCTATAGAGACAGAGGACATCAAAGCAGCCCTCTCGGAATATGGACATACAGTTAGACACATAACTAACATCAGACATCGAGTGAGTAAAACACCTTTGCCGTTGTTCTTCGTTGACCTACAACCACAGGAAAATAATACAGAAATTTACAAATTACAATCATTGCTTAATATGAAAATTAAAATTGAAACCCCACGTAAGAAGAATACTATACCTCAGTGTTTTAGATGCCAGAGATATGGACACACCAAGGCTTATTGCAACAGAGAATATATCTGTGTCAGGTGTGGTGAAAATCACTCCTCAGATAACTGTAATAAAAAGCAAGATCAAGGTCCTAAATGCGCAAATTGTCATGGTAGTCATCCATCCAATTATAAAGGATGCGATATTTATCAAAAACTTTTATTGATAAGACAAAACGAGAGACCTAAAAATAAAAACAAAGATAATATAAACTCGATAAATATTCCAAATAGAGTGCCCCAAACAGTGAGGCATGAAACTATAAATCAACAACCATCAAACACAGTTACTTACGCACAAATTGTACACCAGGGTCTAGAACAACAAAGAAATACGACTCCTAATATTAACTCCGAAAACATGCCTCCTAACAATGATATATCAGCCATGTTAAATACATTTCTAAATGAAATAAAAATTCTTTTCTCAAACATGATGGAACAGCAAAACCAGCTGCTAAAAAGCGTTATACAAACAATTATGACTGCTTTAATAAATAAAAAATGAAAAATTTTAAAATTGTAACCTGGAATGCCAATGGCATTCTAAACCATATCGCTGAGATGCAATTATATTTAATTCAGGAAAATATTGACATACTTTTAATTTCTGAAACTCATTTAGCAAATACAAGATATACTACTTTCTCCGGTTACAACTCATACTTTACAAATCATCCTGATGGCACAGCGCATGGGGGCACTGGTGTGATAATAAAGAGTAACATAAAACATTATGTACTAGGGAAATATGAATCACATCACTTACAGGCAACCAGCGTTATAATTGAACTGAAGTCAAACAAAAAGACTACTGTCTCAGCAGTCTACTGCCCACCTCGCCATAATATAAGGAAAGAAATGTTTATACATTTTCTAAAAACTCTGGGCGATAGGTATATCATCGGCGGTGATTATAACGCAAAAAACATTTACTTTGGTTCAAGACTCTCCGTTCCAAGAGGTAAAGAACTCAAATCAGCCATCGACGAAACGCATAGTGATGTTTGTTCTCCTGGAGTGCCAACTTATTGGCCTACAGATCCGAATAAAGTTCCAGATTTACTGGACTTTTTTATTATTAAAGGTATTCCAACAATATTCACTGATGTTAGAACAGATAATGAGTTACTATCAGATCACTCGTCGGTTATACTGTCTATTAGTGACCAGATAGTAAAAAAAGTGTCCAAACCAAAATTATACAACAGATCTACAAACTGGGAACTATTTAGAGAATATCTCGGAAATGATATCAATTTAAGAATACCACTTAAGACTACCGATGATATCGATAATGCAGTGGATAACTTCATTAAGGTCACTCAACAGTCGGCTTGGAAGGCTACAACAATAATTAACAAATGTCAACCGGTGCTTTATTATCCCCAACACATCAAAGCAGAGGTAAATCTACGTAGAAAATTGAGGAAGCAGTGGCAAATATTCAGAAACCCTGCGCATAAAACTGCATTGAACAAACAGACGAAACTCGTTAAACGTTTGTTGCAGGATTTAAAGAATAAATCACTCAATAAACAACTGATCAGTTTATCACCTCTAGCGCAACATAATTTCTCTTTGTGGAAAGCTGCTCGGAACCTTAAAGGACCAAAACCATCTGTTTGCCCTATAAGGAAACCGGATCGTAGCTGGGCTCGTGCTGATGTTGAAAAAGCGGAACTGTTCGGCGAATATTTTTCCAATATATTTAAGTCACATCCTGTTGATACATCGTTAATTTCTGATTCCTGTTGTCAAGATGTCTCAAAACCTATGAAATTGACCTCACCAGGTGAAATTAACAGTATAATACGGACAATGAACCCTAACAAAGCACCAGGTTATGATTTAATAACAGCAAAAGTTTTAAAGGAATTGCCAAAAAAGGACTGGTGTTACTAGCGTACATATTTAATGCAATGCTGCGATTAACATATTTTCCAATACAACTAAAATTGTCGCAAATTGTTGTAGTTCAAAAACCACAAAAACCTCCAACGGAACCGTCATCGTATCGACCAATTTCAATTTTGCCGGTACTTTCTAAATTATACGAAAAATTACTGTTAAAAAGAATAATGCCTATAGTTGAATGCAAAGAGATAATACCTGAACACCAGTTTGGCTTCCGAGCAAAACATAGTACAATAGAGCAGGTGCATCGGATTGTTCATCAAATTGAAAAATCCCTGGATGGAAAAATGGTTTGCGATACCGTATTTTTAGATGTAAGCCAAGCATTCGATCGAGTTTGGCACGATGGTCTATTGCAAAAACTTCGACGTCATTTTCCCTATCAACTAGCTGAATTATTCCGGTCATATTTAAACGAAAGATATTTCTACATTAAATATGGTGATGACGAATCAAGTATATATCCGGTTCGAGCAGGAGTTCCTCAGGGGAGTGTACTTGGACCGCTTCTCTACCTGATCTACACAGCGGATATTCCTATTACATCGCACGTTCATATAGCAACTTTCGCTGATGACACAGCGATCTTGTGTTCAAATAAATGTCCAAAAGTTGCGCGTAAAAACCTGCAGACAGCAGTCAATAAAGTAACATCTTGGTGCAAATTATGGAAGATAAAGATTAATGAAGGTAAATCATCTCGAGTAGTTTTCACTAACCGAAGAATCGATTCATCCGGAAATATAATGATGAATGGTGTGGAGATCCCTCAGAAAGAAGATGTAAAGTATCTTGGTATTCACCTCGACAAACGCTTGACTTGGAGGAAGCACATTACAACAAAGCGAAATGAGTTGAACATCAAGCTGCGGAAACTGTACTGGCTGTTGGGTAAGAGATCAATAGTATCTCTTGAAAACAAGTTGCTTCTTTATAAGCAAATTCTCAAACCCGTCTGGCAATACGGCTGTCAGTTATGGGGCTGTGCCAAAAACAGCAACATTTCAATTATGCAAAGAGTACAGAATAAGATACTACGCACGATCATCTCTGCTCCATGGTACATAACCAACATCACGATCCATGAAGATCTTGGAGTTCAATTTGTAAAAAATGAAATAGAAACTGCTGCCCGACGATATGCTGCCAGATTGAAAGAACATCCTAATAGTACAGCAAAAGAACTGCTGAGTAATCCAAGCGAGGGACGTAGGCTGAATAGGAAACGACCTCAAGATCTCTTATAAATTAAAAAAGTATAAATAATATGTGTGTGTGCTAATGTGTGAGGGTGTATGTGCGTGTGCTGATGTGTGTGGGTGTATGTGCGTGTGTGATGGTATGTATGTGTCCATGAGAATGCAAAAATATGTGTGTATGCATTTTGTATACGCATATATAAGTTAATTTTAGCACCCTTCACTGGTTGGGTTGCTTATTCATGTCATTTTAACTTATTCCATAGATTACCAAATAGTTGATAAGACTAGGTGTAAAATAGCAAGATATATATATAAAAAAAAAAAAAAAAAAAAACATTAATACTAACAAAACTGGTTAGAAGAATTCATTAAAATTTAAAACAAAGATGATGTTATAAAATTAATTTAAGAAAACATTTACCGTAAATGTAACAATAAGTAATACTTCATAAAAAATAATTATGAGGACGATGATTGAATATCATAGATAATCCTGTTTTTTTCGTTCTATTTCAACGGCGTATCAATGTAATAATTACATAAACTTATAGATAAGATGTGCCAAAATTAAATATTTTAACATCGTTGGTATTCATAGTACGAATACACGTAGTTCAATGTTCAACAGTAAAATAATAAATTTAAGAAATGATAATGTAACTAAATGTGAAAATTTATCCGTAAGCTTGAAACTCCCGTCGAACCTCTAGATCAAAGATCTCTGTTACAGGCTCGGATAAATTTTCGGACTGGTTAGACAGAGAAATCACATGGTCAGAATTAATCAAAAATCCAGATCATCAGAAAAATTCCTCTGCGGCGGTGGATGGAATACTCTATAGAACTGTCCAGACGCTTCCAGTCGAAGCAAAAAATATGTTAAGGTTTTTTAATAAATCACTAGACACACGATATATCCCAGATACTTGGAAAGAATATTTACATCTACCCGATCTTGAAACCCGGTAAAATCAAAAGTGATTATAATTCATACAGGACCATATCCTTACTTTCATGTATAGGTAAAACGATGGAAAATATTATAAAATACAGAATAGAATGGTGGGCCAACCGCTTCGGAATAGTATTCAAGGTCCAATACGGGTTTAAAAAATCCTTGAGCACCAGCTAACAGCCTTAATAAACGACTTTCAAATAAGTCTTTCTAAGAACTGGTATTACAATATTGTTTATTGATCTCAAGTCGGCATATGATAGTGTGCTTCTCAATACCCTAATCGAAATATTCATTAAGTTAGGAATTTCCAAAAAAATTGTTTACTGGATACACAGCTATTTTCATAATAAAAAATTGACTGTTTTATCAGGAGGAAGAATCTACGAGTCGGTAAACTCGGGAAGGGGATTTCCTCAAGGAAGTTTACTCAGCTCATTTCTATACGTGCTATATACAAAGGATATAGAAAAAATCCAAAGGCAAAATATTAAAATCATTCAGTATGCAGATGACTTGGCGATATACTAATCGGCAGATTCTCTAAAAACGACAACGATCAGAGTGGTAGAGGCACTAAATAAATTAACATCAATGTTAAACAAGCTTCAAATTCAGATTAACACCGAAAAAACGCAAGGGCTAATAGTGACTAGGAAGTCTGTACGGTCATATCCGTTAATAAGAATAGGTAATAAAACCGTGGCCTTCAAAAACTCAGCCAAGTATTTAGGAGTCAAGTTAAACTCAAAATTGTCCTGGAAAGATGAACTCCAAAATACATCTGAAAAATGTGAGAAAGGTCTCAACGTACTAAGAGCCCTAATGGAAAGAAAATGGGAGGTTCATCCATATTTGCTCCTAATAATATACAAAGCAATAATACAGACCCACATAGAATATGCAGCCCCCATATTAAATTTAAACAATACAAAAATTAAAAAACTACAAATTATTCAAAACAGAGCTCTTCGACTCTGCCTAGGGTCTATGAAATCTACACCAGTTCACGCAGTCAATGCTGAATGCGCAGAACCTCCGGTTAAATTTCTTTTTAAACATTCTACAGACAAATTTTACATAAAAAGTAAGGAGTATCGCTTTCATCCGATAAATAAACAAATACCCATGTCAGACAGCTTAAAAAATCGGGATTACTGGAAATTTACCACAACTCCTCCAAACTTACAAGTTTTAACAACTACTCTGAATTAAAGATGTACAAAAACATTAAACCGGTACCGTTTGGATGGGATCTTCAGGAATCGCTTTACTGCCCAAAAGTTCAATTAGATACTAAAGAATTTGTCAAAAGTAACCCACTAATTTCAAATCACAACAGTTTGATAATGAGTGATATTAAAATCTCGGTTCAATGATTACCAAATCCTCTATACCGATGGATTATTTGATCTGAAGTAAAATAGATACCCAGCAGCTTTTTATTATCCTAGCCGAGAACTTTTTAAAACTTTTCGGCTGATATATGCTGGATCTTCTTGTACAGTGGAATTATTTGCTGTATTAAAGAGCCTAGAATATTCTAGGTTTGTCGATCAAAAAATATTAATTCTAACCGACTCTCTAGCCGTACTGCATAAACTTTCACATGGAATTGGCAAGAAAACGTCAAATATCGAATGCCTTATAAGAAGACAAGTATTTAATTTACAACAGGCATATAGTCTTGCGTATGTACACCTGCGTTACATATAATAATTGCCTGGTACACAACCTACATCTGTACAGCTAAAAATGTACAAATAGGTTGCTGCGCCAACGCGCTATGTAGTGTACGGCACCTAAAAGAAAAGAAGGCATGGAAGTAGTGCTAAAGTGGATTCCGTCGCATTGCGGTATTTAAGGAAATGAAATAGTAAACAGAATAGCAAAAACCGCAGTAGGTAGAACATCTGTCCAAAAATTAAATTGGTAGGATTTTTTACCGGTAATTAAAGAACACATTATAACGGAGTGGAACGTCGAGTGCGAACAGAGTAGTAATCAAAAAGGGAAAGATTATTCAAGAATACAAAATTATGTCCCAAGGGTCCCTTAGTTCAAAGGAGCGAATAACTTTGGAAAATACTTTATAGTAACGATAACGAGATTAAGAACAGGACACAACAAAACCCCCGTTTACTTGGCAAAAATTAATATTATCAATGACAGTACATGCAGTAGTTGTAGAACAGAGAGTACAACAGGTCATTTTATTTGGAATGTAAAGTTTACGAGCAGGGTAGGGACAAACTTAGAACAGAAATCCTATCAGAGCTGTATACCTTTCCGGTTTCAGTAACACAGATAGTGGCAAATCCAACGTCGAATTTAGCTGTATTAGTGTATAAATTTTGTTGTCGCGATAGCCTAGTTGCTAGAACGCTTGCCTTCCGTTACGGAGGTCACGGGTTCGATCCCGAGCGATGACAGAACTTATTACAAGAATTAAATAAATAATCGCTAATAATCACGTGGAAGGCAATGGAAAACCACCACGTACAACATCACATGCGCGCTAGGTCAGTACATAGCAGACACACGCGGGACTGCATTTGTATATCGATAAATCAAACGATTACAATCAGTTCTGAATGAAGTCTTGTGTACGTACACTGGCGCTGCATATAATAATTGCCTAGTATATTACCTATATCCTAAGATGTACGAATAGGTAGTCGTCGACGCTCAGAAGCTGAGTATGGCACTAAAAAGAAGAAGTGTATAAATTTATAAAATACCACAATATAGAAATGTAGAAATAAGAAATAAGAAAATTCTATAAAATACCCTATACAGGGTAAAGTAAAAGAAAAAACTGCTAAATTGCGAAAGCAAAGTCAAAAAAAAAAAAAAAGTGCATTTTATAAACTAAATATCTGGTAAGACAGAGATAGTGATAGTGATGTGCACTGTGGAGGAATGAATAACTACAAAAAAAATGAGTATTAAAGTAATAATTCAAACGAATATAACGCCCAAGCATTTCTCTTAGGCGATATAAAAAATGTAGAAAAGTTTCTAAGTAGACAAATTAATGCGGTCTATGCTAAAAATTTTAATTATATAATTTACAAAAGTTACGATGAACCTTGTAAAATTTATTCAAACAAAGTTGGTAAACATTTTTCTGATACTTCTAAGATAAATATATTACAAACTTAGTATTTATTATTGTTCCTACAATACGATCAACTTTTTCAGCCTCTTAGTTCCGATAATAAAACAAGTTCAGTCAAGCATGATCAAAACAAAGAAATCAGATTTTTCCACTGCAAAAAGGAAAAGACACGTCATTTTACGTGCTTTTTTAAACTTTTCGCCGACTTAAAAAGTTTTATTAAGAATATGAAATACAGTTTCATTCTCAATAAATAGTGATCTTTCCGACAATGTATCACATGCCCGGGAAAAAAATATTTTTTTTCAAAACTTTCAAGCTTTCGGCACTCGGAGAGTCTAATTTCAAAGTTGAAAACCCGGATGTTCCAAACTAGAGAAATATACAGGGATGTTCATATTTTTAACCTTGTTCACAATTTTTATCTATAATAATCAAGGCGCAAGGGCGAGGTCTGCACTTCAGTTTACATACTTTTTTGAACATTGCACCAGCTTCGAAAATTACGTTAAGAAAATGAAATGCGGTTTCGTTCCCGACAAATAACGATCTTTCCAACGATATATCACATGCCCGGAAAGAAAAATATTTTTTTAAAAGTTTTGAGCTTTCGGCGCCCCGAGGATCTAATTATAAAGTATTAAGCTTGGTTATAATTTCCCTATAAAGCGGTTCTTTGTGTATAAAGTTTGAGATAAGTTTTGGTTTTCTCTACTTTTTTACTTGAGCTATTGTTTATGTGAATAATTTTTTAACCATAATTTTTTGCTTTTATAAAAGAGCTTATTTTTTGTTTTATATTTTAAATTTTACTTTTATAGGTTTATCTGGTGATGAGTTATGAATTTTTAAGTGATTTTTGAGGTTGTTTTATATTTCATACTAGCTAAACTCGGCCACGCTTCGCTGTGGCTCAGTTTAATATTAATTATAGAGGAAATGGGGGACACCAGAAACCAAAGTAATACATACTAGATTTATCCCCGCGGTGTAAATCTACGAATTGTCAATACTGATGATTCAGTTCTAATTAATTTAAATAAGTACAATTCCTAATGATATACTACAGGAAAAAAAATTGGTGTACGGAAAAAGGAGGTGCAAGAATGGCTGAAGGAATGGTGCAAAGATTGAAGATCAAGTTACGTTCTATATCTCGCTACTCTTTAATGCTTCTTTATTTATGGATTTTGGTTTTGACTTTATCGTGTCTTTCCTGGTTTTTAAGTTTCTGTTTTTCGATCCGGAAATATTAAGCTGTCTACATGTACCAGTGTACAGATGCATATTCGCGATATGTTATGTACTGTAATATGTATATATACTCTTAATTAAATATTATGTTAGGTTTATTAGCATTGTTATTTATGGAATAAGTTAAAATAGTTGTAATTTTTGTACTTCGTACCTTTGTTTAATAAATGTTGATAAGATTGTTGGACACTCACATAACGAGCATTTTTGCCCTGTGAGACCCACAGCTTATTTTTTAAATTTAAAAAAAAATATGCAAAGACAGCAATGTCAAGGCTTAGCAGAATCTGAAAGAGTCATGATATAAGTATCCGTACAAAAGTTCGTTTAATTAATACATTAGTATGGTCAATATTCCTATATACATCCGAATGCTGGACGCTGAAGACAAATTACATTAAAAATATAAACGCTTTCGAAATGTATTGCTAGAGAAGAATGTTGAGGATCTTATGGACAGCCATGAGAACCAATACCTCAATATTTCAAGAGTCGAACATAACGATACGGTTGAATGATATGGTTCAGCAAAGGATTCGTAGATATGTCGGCCATATTTTAAGAAATGATGGTCTAGAAAAGCTAATTATACAAGGTAAAATGGAAGGCGTAAGAAAACGTGGAAGACCCCCATCGAGATATATTGGCCAAATAAAACAATCGATCAAATCAAATCAATCAATTTTATTTCTTAAATTTATAATAAAATGTTATTAGAATATAATATTGTTTATCCGCACATGCGCACGAGTAGTGTCACTGAGAAAACACATCATTCAATTTAATATCATACTTTGTGTTGCTATGGCTATGCTGTGGAATGAAAGGAAAAATAGAAAAAATGTTTTTCACCGAAAATATTTACTACTTCACTTTGGTCCATCACGGAGTCAATAGATTTACATGTCACTATTTCATCTGTAATTCTGTTTAGAATGATGTTCACATCGTGTACGTCAACATTTTAGCCGCTAGAATGGCTCTTCCGTTAAACCATGTGTGAATTTGTTTTGATGCTTTAGAATACCTTGTCTACTAACTCTCCTTTTGAATTTACGATGTTGCAGATATTACAGAGGAAGATGATTTTTTCTTGTTTCTGGATTTGCAGGTACCGTTACCACCGACATCGAATAATTGTCTTGAAAATATGGCAGCTGTTGGATCGTTTTGAAGTGGAACTCTCATATTCGTTGTTGAAGACATTTTTTTTTTACTATGCTTCAAAAAGTTGAATATTTTAAGCAAACATGCAATCATCAGCTGCTGATGAGCGAGGTATCATTGGAATCGTTTGCCCGAAGTCACCGGATAGTAACACCAATGTTCCACCAAATGGAACCTGATTATTTTACAAGTCTTTCAATGTATGGTCCAATGCTTCCAATCACTTCTTGTAAGCCATTATACACTAATCTATATGCATATACGTTTACATATACAATTTATGAAACTAAATTCTAAAATTAATTCTATTACGATCTCTTTTTTCATTTTTTCTTATTTTAAAAACACTCAAGCAATCACGTTGAAATTTTAAAAAAAATTACGTGTCCGTATTTTCGGCTATATATTATATTACTTTATCTAATGTGTATCCCTTCAATTAATTACAATCTACAGGTAAAGTATACATCTGCACAAATATCATTTAAATAAATACATGCAGATACAAAGGTGAATAATTTACTTGTATCGAACACTTCACCGGCATTTTCAAGGTACTTGGTAATGAAGGTGTAATCCGTATATTAATCTTTTAATTAGTAATTGTATTTCAAAAGAAAAGAACTAACAAAGAGGCAAAAGAGATGATAAAAGGTAAGAACTGATTTGATGAGAAGTGATTTGATTTTATGTCGTTTTCATTTCATACATTCTCCGATAATTTAAATTAGGCTTATTTATTTTACATCATAATTTTATTTTTTCATCTTCATTTTAATTTTATTTTTTTATTTCAATCTTCGGATCACGTATTTTTCAATTACTTTTTTTTCTCCGTGATTTTCAAATATGGTATATTTTATTAATTTAATTTATTATTGATGTTACATATTTATTTTACTATGCGCATTTAAATAAAAGAAAACTGTTGAAAAAATGACCAACACTTTGGAAAAAGACAATGTACACAGTACAAATCACAATTTCAAATGACATGCTGTTCAACCTTCTCCAGCACTCTACCACTCGAAATCATGAACAGTGTCGTAAAGAACAGTTTTTTTTTTCTAGCATCATCATCAACCTGTTTACTTGCTCGATGATGATGATCGTTTCCTTGCAACGAACCTGTTGCAGTGCACACTCTCACCCATATATATTCTTTCTCACTCGTCTTATCCCTGATCGGAGGCTTCGCCGTGTATTTGTATTTATACACACTTATGCAATTATACATCCTCCGGAAGTTTTTAGACTACATCTTAAGAATGTGTTTAAACCACATCTTCCGGACATCGGATTTGAGCCTTTTTTATGATCAGGTAAAGCGCGTGATTTAGTTGCACCATTACAAATGTCCCCCTAATGAAACATTTCACGCCTTCCAAAATTAAAAAATTGATAATCGGCAATTTAGCATCACATAAAGCCCCTAGATATGACCTGATCACTGGAAAGATTCTAAAATTCTTACCGCGAAAGGCCATAGTTTTGTTAACAATTTTCAACGCTGTTATTCAGCTGGGTTATTATCCGTCACAGTGGAAGATGGTTCCGATAATAGTAATACCAAAACCAGGTAAGCCCGCTAGTGAAACTTCGTCATATCGACCTATCACTCTTTTACCAATAGTATCTAAAATATTTGAGAAAGTATTATTGTCTAAGCTAATAAAACAGCTGCAGGTTATAATTCCAAACTACCGGTTTAGGTGCCGTCCTGGGCACGCTACAATAGGACAAGTTCATAGAATTCAGAGATACATCAGGTAATTGTTTTGACAGGAAGCAATATTGTTCTGCCGCTTTCCTGGATGTTATTCAGGCCTTCGATCGCGTATGGCATGAGGGATTGCTTTCAAAAATTAAAAAAATCCTGCCACATTCCTATTATCCACTACTGTCTTCATACTTGACAGATAAGTACTTTCAGGGAAATCTGGCGACGTATCAGAGTTTTATCCTGCCGAAACCGGAGTTCCCCAAAGTTCAGTATTAGAACCAATCCTCTTTCTTGTGTACTCACATGACCTTCCAGTTACGCTCAATGTGAAGGTCGCAGCATTTGCTGATGACACAGCACTATTTGCGACGGACAGCGATCCGGTAGCAACGTCGGAGAAGTTGCAGGCTGGTTTGAATGACCTGAAGAAATGGGCACAACAATGGAGGATATGTCCGCCTGTTGATCTTGATGGACCCATTCCACAGGGAAATAAAACCAGATACCTGGGTATGTGGCTTGATCGCCGTTTGACCTGGAAGGAACATATTAAGATCAAAGCCAAGGAAATAAACTTGAAGCTGAGGGAGATGTACTGGGCAAAACTTCGGTGTTATCGCTGAAGTCAAAATTGCTGTTATATAATGCAGCTATCAAACCGGTGTGGACCTACGCTATATTTCTTATTGGGGGGAGGGGGGGGGGGATAACATCAGCGTCCAATATTAAAATTACGCAACGATGCCAGTGAAAAATACTGAGAATAATAGCTGCTCTAATGCACCATGGTACATGCGTAATGATAACCTACATCGAGATCTAAATGTACCGGAGGCGAGTAAAATAATTAAAAATTATAGCGAGCATTACTTGCGTAGGTTAGTAGGCCACTCAAACCCGCTGACAGTTGATTTATTAAACTCAGGCAGCGACAATCATAGACTAAATCGTTATACACCCCTAGATCTTCCCTACCCGATTGACCGGTAAAGCTACTTAGAGTGTTATTGTTGAATGGCATCTCCCATCATGTCATAACTTACATTCCAATTGCTTATTGGCTACATTAGCCAGATCGCAACTTAAAAAAAAAAAAAAAATCCTCCCACATATATAGTCACGATACGTTTTCCAGCAATTCCTCTTTATAATGCCAAAAATAAATCACAGATCGCGCCACATAAATTATTTTTCGAAACACTTAAAATTTCCCGTTCTCTGGGGGAAACTTATGGATAAAAAATATATATAAACACTCTTGTATATAGAAATGTAACGTTGTGTAAAAATTCCAGATCAATCCATCCACTACTTTTCATATTTTGCGGTCACAAATAAATGATAGCTTCATTTTTATACATATACTTGCTGTGCCCCACGGCTTCGCCCGTGTATTAATGCCCGTTTAAATCTGTACTTGGAAATTCATTAAAAAATTTTTGTTTTATCTGGAATTGTATTTACGTAAAGATTCTTTCTCTCCCTTTTGGGTGAAAGATGTTTATCGCCGTCTAACAAAAAATAGTCTTCATGTTTCACGTTTAGCTGAAGATTGTCGATTTTTCTATAACCTGTCCGTCGTAATCTAACAAAAAGTTTTGCTCAACTAAACAACACACACAGCCATCGTTTTGAAGAAATCAAGTTATATTCACGCGGTGATCTCCCATAATTACACGTTTAAGAGAACATCTTCACTCATATATTTCAACCACTCTGTCTCGAGCGTTTTATTATAATTAATTTATTATCATAAAATCAAAATAACAGTGTTGAGTAAAGATTTTAATATTTCTGGTAGCAAATTATTATTAAAAAAAAAGTTAAACGGTTAATTTAAAAAATTTATACGGCGGTTTTAGCCTAAAAGTTCGAATATTTGACATATCAGTTAAATACTCTATTTTATTTTTGTATGTTCCCCATTAAGTCCAATAGTATATTGCTTAAATCTCTTCCAGTTTTTACAAACATATTGTACGATACATTTTCTTCTACTCCTAATAATTCATTATTATATAATAAATAAGATAGAAACGAAAACAAAGATGCACCATCCCTATCTATGTATTTTACATAATGGGGAACTATTGCATCATCAACACATATTAATTCTACATTCATAATTACATATTCCACGAACTTTTTTGTAAACAACAGCGAAAAAATTTACTTTATCATTCATCAATAATAACGTCATGCGCCAGCGATAAACATGGTTGCATTTCGATTAACATCGCAGGATACACAAAAGTCGCCATGAAAAGTAGTTGGTGCTCAGAAAATAATAAAATTGTCAAATAATTGATTGATTAAATTATTTAATATAACAAATATTTATGTAAATAATTAAAGCAAAAAGTAATAGCCAACAATTAAATTTGTTTTTTTTAAACTGATTTATTAAATTATTTAATATAACAAATATTAATGTAAATAATTTTTAAAAAAAGTATCCTATCTGTTAAGTTAGACCAAATTGCATGTACTTTCAAAATTTTATAAAAATCGGTTAAGTAAATTCCAAGTTTATCCTGCACAAACATAAAGACACGGGATTTTTATACGTATATATAGATAAGAATAAGAATAAGAATAAGATACGATAAGATAAGATGTAAGATTATATATGCTTGACGGTTTTTTGGTTTTTTTGGCGCCCAGGGTGATCGGTTAACTATTATCTTAAAGAGAATTTTAATTCGAATTTATGATCCAATTTTGAAGTTTATAAGTCAATCCGATTGTGAGTTATTGATTTTTATTTGATACTTTTGTCGTTTCTGAACCATCTTATTTGGATTCCGTACATTACATGTGTACGGAATCCTAAAAATGCATTATTTTATTAAAAAAGAAAATTTTTCAACGATAAAATCTTTTTTTAAATTTTAAAACATTTATTTCTTTACAAATAAATTGTGTATTTCTAGTTAATGTTTACTAATCAAATCAGATCATCAAATGATTTATAAATCCATGTCCGGAATAACATCCTAAAATAACTAGTTCAGCAATCGTATGATAATAATAATCGTTACAGAACGAAAACTCTACAAATATGAACCCCTTTCATCTATTTAAAATTTACAGGAAAAACGTATTAAGCCGAGATTTTCCCAGCGTAACTTAACGTGACTTGGAGGCCCTCATAAAATAAGCCCTTGACGACCAGTATTAGCGTGCGTATGGTCGCTATTAGAATAACAATTTTACAAACATTGCGCAACTGAAATGATATGCATTTTACTCATTTTTTCTTCTTTAATACTTTTTTTATTTATTTGTGTAAAAAACAGAATTGCTATATTTTACTAGGTTACGTGTTCAGAGCGACCAAAAGAGACAGCGAAGGTCATTTCCCGGAAACCTCTGATATACTACTACAATGAACTACGATCATATTCTGTTACGGTTCTCTTATAAATTATGTAATTTCTAAATTCGTTATTATTTACTTTAAACTTGATATTTCTATATTAACATTAACATTAAAGTATACAATATTATAAAAACGTAATTTAATGCAAAATGCCTAGGCGGCAATGTATATAATTTTTGTTAATGTAAAATAATAATAGATGAACGGAGGCGTACTCACATCCGGTTTAATTTTTTTAATAAAACGCATCGTTGTCTAAATGCTCGATATAGTTCTGGTTAAAAATAAAATATCAATGATTAAACATGAGTACGTTTCTAGTCATGTATTATCATTTCTCGCAGTTTTAACAAAGTAACTTGGCCGCTCTAGTTCGCATATAATAATAATGATGATAATAATATTAGTAATAAAAATGTCTGAACACGGTCGTCCAAGTCGAATGTAATAATAATAATAAAAAGAATCCGATGGTCGCTCTGAACACCATTATTGGTGGATCGCTGTGAACACGATCGCTTTGAACACACCATTTTACTATGTTACTTTGTAACCTTTATAAATAACTTACTAATTCGACTATTTCACAGTTTTCCGATTAATATTTTTTATTATTCACTTTTAGTCATTCTTTATTGGTTCGATAAAATTGTTTTCTTCCTTACTTTTTTTTCGTTTTTAAACTTTTAATCTTCAACATATTAAATTGAAATAGTCCTTTTTAGGGCTCACATAGGCATTAAAATTTCGTTACTTATATTAACTTACTTTTACCGCCCTGTACTTCAGTAATAAGTGTTTTATATTTTGTAAATTATTAACGTTAACAACAATTTTTACCAACGTACGTTTTCTATTAATTACTAAAGTTAATTTTTAAGGATTGATAATGAAAAAACTATCATTATTTTAAAGGATAATTTTAAATTGCTTCAAGAAATCATTAGTTTCTTATAAGCTAAATATTACAAACCGTAATAAACGATTTTTCAAAAATAAGTACATATTAAAAACAATTAACTATATAAAATTTTCTTCAAAGTTAGAATTAGTCTTAATGACGAAACGAAATCATGAGTCTTTAACGAATTAAATGACTTTTCATCAGAACTGGGTATTTAAATACGACTACAGCTTTTAAAAGCACATCGAAGGCGATACAAGCTGGAATACTAGGAAGTGTGCCCGAAAAAAATAAAAATAAAGGAAAACTAGCAATTTAGGATGACGTAACTAATTTCAAGTCGGTGCCAAATGACAGTTATATTAGGATATTTTCATAATAAAAATGTTTGAGAAACGACAGATTACCGGTCGGTTTGTTATAATTTCTTTTAAAAAATATTTTGTAAATATACCTGCGCTTTGTGTCTTGTTCATTAAGTTTTAATGTGAGTATAGATCTTATTTTCTTGATTTTAACTTTTTCGGCCAACAAAACAATTTAAAATTACCTTTTAAAGTATGGTTTATTTTATTGTGTATCTTTTAACACAATATATAGAAAAAGAATTTAACAAATTGATTCCGAATTCACTTTTTAAGCTTACTAGTCAAACTAATGACGGTACAGATGTAATGAGTGGTGGTACAAATGGTATAGAAGCCAAAATAAAACAAAAATATAAATATGCCCATTTTATTGACTGTTATGCATAAACTAACCAAAAAAAAAAAATTACCAGATTTCTAGAACAAGAAATTTTTTTCAAATTTATCTATTCTTTAAATTTCTCTTTTTTTCTTTTTGATTTCTGCTCGCTGATTGCAACATAATAGAAAAGGTTTTAAATCGAAGATTACCCAGTCTTCACGGCACATTGAAATTGCTACATTATTCGTACCGTAGATATTATTTATGAAAATCGAGAAAAATTAATAGTTTCATAAAAATAATACTTGTAAAGGAGCATATTGCTTACAAAGAACTTTGGAAGACTCGGATTTATACTTTTACTTATTTCATACAATTATGCCTCAAGAAGATACATTAATTAATCAATTTCAATGTAAATAAAAGAACAGTAGCCAACTTATGGCCCTGCGGGGCACAGGTTGTTGTAACTAGAGTCACTTTCTCTAGTAAGTTCGACCACCATATGGTGATAGTCCCACCGGCGGAGAAACAAAACAACAACCACGGGAACTCGATACGTCCACGTTGTGCGTGACAGTAATTTTCTCTTCGGCAGGCTTAGCGGCGATCAGAAAAGCTAAATCGGAACTCATAACATCGCTAATAGGAAAACGGAGGGTGCCGAGGATGTTCCTTTCACTAAATATCGTTAAGTTTTTTACCGTATTGACTATCAACAGACTGTGCGCAACTCGTCGCGACATGTTGCCTCAGTCAAATTGGCGAGTACCAATCATCTAGAGCGAGGAGGTGAGTATGCGGCACATTATCCTCTTTAGATTATACCTATGATTATCGAGAATATAATGGCTCTAAGTCTCCGTCAGGTTGCTTTTTATTCGTTAGAACAGTCGGGTAGGGTGGAAAGAATCTGCGAAGTCTGAATAAGCCGGAGACATATGGAAAATATTAAGAATCATATTAATATAAGAGAGGCGAAGGCAAGCGATGAGAAAAGAAAATAACAAAAATATATGAAGATAGCCACATGGAATATGAGAATGCCGTATCAGATAGGAAAAATAAAGAACGTTTGCATTGAGGCCGAGCACTTGGACCTGGATATCGTAGGAATAAGCAAAACTAGGTAATCAGGAATTGGAAGGATAAGCACTGAAGACAAATATGAGTTTGTATACAACGGGAAAGACACGCATGAAGGTGGAGTCGGGATACTGATGAAAAAACAGATTTCGATTGCAATAATCGAGATAACTCCGGTCTCAGAGAGGATAATAATGGTGAAAGTCAAGACAAAACCAAGTCCGGTAATAGTGATTCAGACATACTCGCCAACGGCTGATAGTAGCACAGAAGAAATTGAGGAGTTCTATAAGGAGCTAGGAAACACATTAAAACGAGCAAAATATGGTGATATCATTTTCATATTAGGAAATGGAAGCACGGCCACCGGAAGATACTGCCTAGACAGTGGGAATGAACACGGGGAACGTCTGTTAGAATTTGCAGAAGCACATGGCCCTAAATTGTACAACACATGGTTTAAACAGCATTCAAGAAGGCTATACATCTGAATAAGCCCTGAGGATAGAAGCAGAAACCAAATAGATTTCATTATGATCAATGAACGATATAAAAATATGGTGAAGAATTGTCATACCTACCCAGAAGCCGATTATAATTTAGACCATGTGCTACTGGTAGCAAAATGCCGATTACTGCTGAAGAAATGTCGAAGAGAGAAGAAAAACGAAATGTAGAACTTTCAAAGCCTAAAAGACCAAAAAGTGATAGCAAACTTACAAGTAGTGCTCGAACAGGAAGCAGGGAAAAATAATATTACGGAAGGAACCGAAACTATAACACAAAACAGAGATGATAAACAGATACGGACTATTGAGGGAGACTGGAAAAGATGGAAAGGCGCAGTAATAAATGCTATGAAGAAACCAATACCAAAAAGAGAGAAAAGAAATAACAAACCATAGATATCTCAGGAAATAATAGATATGGTAGGTAGATGGAAGAAGCATTAGGAACAGAAATGAAGAATATTAAATATTAAATAAACAAATAATTAAGAAATGCACGGAAGCCAAAACAAAATGGCTAGAAGAAAAGTGCGAGGAAATTGAAAAGATGCAGAAAAGGAACAATATAAGAGAAATGCACGTCCAAATTGATACGGATTCGGTACTTTTGGCGCTATCTAGTTAACGACGTTTGAGCTAGAAATTATCATTTGATTATCGTCATTAATTCATGATTTCTCGAACGTCGTTCTAGGTTGCATCGCCGATTTGTCTTGCCGATGATGCTTATTCGGCCAAAACCAAAATTCCCCGTGTACGGTATAAGTCCGGACGGCAGTGCATCGGCATCAGGGGTAGAGACGCACAGGTGTCTGAGTGGTAGTGGTCGAAGGCAGAGGCAGTGACTAGTGGCTGCGGCGAAAGCGCGCGTACGTCGAGCTACATCGAGCAGTGCACAATTTTGTGAAATCCCGCCGAGATCAGGCAGGGTAGTTAGTGCGGGGGTCTGCGTAGAAGATTTTTCTAGAATCTTCTACATAGCCCATTGTCTTCCCTTAAACCGTGCCGTTCAGGGAAAATACGTTTTTCGATCGGTGTTCGGCTAGTCGATCTTCTAATCGTCGTAGTCGGACACACGCCGCTTTACTTTCGTCGATACGAGCTGCGGCAGAACGCGGCGCCGATTTTTATACCGTATGGTCGATATTTTTTGTACATATAATTTACAACAACTTTTCTAGTCCTTACCACGTTTTGTTGATTTTATGTTTTATGTGTTGTAAACCGAATATAGTTTTCTTGTCATTGGAATTTTTTTAATCGAAATAATCTACGGACACGTGGTGCCGATTATCCGCGCGTGAGGGCCGCCGATCGGCCATAAAAAAGCCTAATAGCTCTGCTCGGGAGAGTTATCGGTAGTGGCAAGCCGTAACGTTGCCACTGGCGTCCGACATTTAAAATTTTTTGAAATAATTTTTTCTTCGTCAACTACAGACTATTAGTGAACCGTAGCAATGGCGCACCGAACTGAGGGACTCGAATAGTTACCTGAAAAAAAAAAAAAAAAAAAAAAAAGAAGAGGACAGCCAAGCAGGAAGAGGACAGCCAAGCAGGAAGAGGACAGCTAAGCAAGAAGAGGACAGCCAAGCAGAACACTGTCACAGATAAGTCGCAATATTATTTTTTGTCACGTTTCCGTCCTGGTCGCACCATATTTCGTTTTGTTTGTTATTTATTTCATATTGTATTTTGTCTTTTTACGTATATTTTATATATTTTTTTTTTTTATTCATTTTTTTCCCGCGTATTCAATTTAAAATTTTTACAAAAAAAAAAAAAAAAAAAAATCGATATATTTTTTTTTTTTTTTACGCGACCAAGACCAGTTTAGGGGGATCTTCCGTGCGAGGGGAATAATATTTAGTACCGATCGTCTCTTCTATTGTTTATAGTTCTAGTTAGTTTTGGTGTCGTCTACCCTGCCTGATTCTCATGGAGAGTCGGGAGCTATCTAAGGTGGTGACGACCAGGGGTAATTATCGAAACCCCGAACCGGTCCTATGTGAGTCGGATGAGGAAGAGCGGATGAGCCGGGGTGAAACCGAAGATACTCCAACCAGTCCGGTCCGAGAGTTCTCCGATCCGGGTCCGTCGTTCTTGCATCGCGGGGCGGAAACCTGAGTGAAAGAACGAGATGAGGAAGTAAATGAGGGTAAAAGCGACCAACTGCTCCTCATGATGGAAAAAATGATGAAAAAAATAAAAGAGAATAGTATGGAAATTAAAAAAGATATTGCGGAGATCAAGGAGGAATTGAGAGAGGATATAAAAAGTTCTAGAGAAGAGACCCGACAGCAGCTGCAGAGTCTAGAGGACCGGTTTGAGACCCATAAAGTAGAAGCAGCTGGAGAGATAACAGAAGTAAGAAAAAAATGCACCGACATAAGTCAGAAGATCGGAGAGGTGGACGAGAAGAATCGGAACTTAACCTCATATGTGAAAGAACTAGCGGTCAAGGTCCGAAAGGGTGAGGAGTTATCCGTCGAAATAACGCAACTGGAAAAGAATAATAAAAATGAGCGAGAAAGGGTGGATCAGATAGAGAAGAAAATAGAACATATAAATATCGAGCTAACTGAGTCAGTAACCAAGCGTGTCTCGGAGGAGATAGAGGTTGTAAGTGAGAAAATAGTTCGCGAAGTCGAACAAACGAAACAACAACTCGAGATATCGACCGGACTGGGTGTCGGAGGATTACGGGAGCGCTTAGAGGAAGTCGAGCGGCGACAATTATTAGATAACAGCTCTGCACGTGACCATCGGCATAAGTATCGGGTGGACCCAGACGTAAGGGGATACGGGGGGAAACATCCGAAAATCCACATAATGGAATTTGTCGATGGTATTGAACAAATATTACGGACGAACGAAGTAGTAAGTGTGGCGGAGCAAGTAGCCCTTATTTTAAAAAATCTCGACGGAGCTCCTTATGAGTGGGCGAGGCTCTTCATACCGAAATGTCAGTCGTGGGACGACATTCGCTCGAAACTTATTGAAAATTTCTGGAGTGAGCGAGACCAGCTCGAGGTGCGGAGAATTCTATATTCATCCGAGGAGCAGTGTCGACCGAACGACGACATAGAACGGTATCTTGTCCTATGGATGGACCGGGTCAGGTATTTAATACCACCAATTCCGG
Source organism: Icerya purchasi (assembly GCA_039619475.1). Lineage (NCBI taxonomy): Eukaryota > Metazoa > Arthropoda > Insecta > Hemiptera > Monophlebidae > Icerya > Icerya purchasi. The sequence continues at coordinate 225,427,138 of CM077116.1, forward strand.
ACTCGGAATTTATACAAATTTTTATCAAAAAATATCCGAGGGATATACAAAGGTTGTTACTGGTTATGAAGAGTACGTCCGTTGAGGACTTGTATAACAACGTCCGAGAGTTAAACCGACAAGGGTGTGTAAAACAGAACCGGACAGAGACGGATTTTTGTATAGGAGGGTACCCGCGAATAAATAATATTAATATAAATCATAATCGCGATAGACCCCGTTACGAACGCGAACGAAGGAGAGAATGGGATCGGGAAATGACGAGGGAACGTGGTAGAGGATGTGCCCCTGTTTTAAAGGATCATCAGCTGATCGGTGAGGGGAACATCTTCAACATCGCCCGCTACTATTTAAATTATTCTCCCCGTGAATTTGAGCGTGGGTATATGGGATACTGCTACCGAGAGAAAAATATGAGAGCGGTGGGAACAGCAATACGAAATAAATATGCGTGTTTAGGAAAGCAGGTGTTATTATCAGTAGGGGCCTCAGAATTGAGAAATAGGAAATCCGCGGAGGAGATATTTTGCGAGCTCTTGGAGCTATTGCAGACTCTATGGAGTGCGGGCGTAGAAAAGGTTGTAATTGAAACAGTGGTCCCTATATGGGCGAAAGAAAACTTTACCGATCATTGGCAGACCGTCGAAGGTATTAATGAGCGGATTATGTCCCTAAGGGACAGTCGCGTAAGTGTAATCAATGTGACCAGTGAACTCGTCATTCCGACGCCCCCGATCTCGGACAACTCGCGGGATGAGTCGGTAAACAGGTGTGATCCCCGCTTTTTCGAACGCGATCGTAACACCAAATTCGAATTAAACAAAAAAGGACTGGATGTAATGTATGAAAAGTGTTTAGAGTTTTTTGGGTCTCCCTGAACGCGGTATCCGGGCCGTCGGTTCAGGGAAACGAATATTTGAAACCGGACATGAAACTTAAAATGCTAAATACGTTAAAAAATGTTAATAGTGCAGACCCGGGTCGCCCACAAATAGATACTCGCTCACTCACTCCGTACATTAATATAATTTTAAAGAATATCGAATATCGAGCTTTGGTGGATACAGGATCCGATATTACCGCTATTGACGCCGATCTGTGGGATATAATTCGGGAGTCGCCGGGGAAAGAGAACTTTCCGACATTGCCGGCGGGTAGTTTAAAAATCATAAGTGCGTGCGGGAAGGCGAAAAAGACAGTGCGTATGCAAGTGCTCGCCCAAATTAAAATTAACGAAATAGACTATGAGTGTAAATTTGTCGTAATTAAAGGCCTAAATGTATCATTAATAATAGGAGCCGATTTCTTGGCACAGTATGAGGGTGTGCTCGATTTTTCAAATTGTATTTTGACCTTACGGTCGGGAAATTATTCAAATAATGTTCGTTTTGTTGATATTACGGATACATGGGCGAGCATTTTTGCGTTGTCGGAGTCTGACAGCAGGGAAGAACCGCTACTGTTAGCGGACCAGGTGTGTGCGCAGGGGGAGTCTTTGTCGGACCACTTCTCTGATTGTGTCGAGAAATCAATTTTCCCGGAAGAAAAACGTGGTAAATTATTAAATTGTTTGAAACGATCCAGGGGGGTGTTCGCTGGTTTTCCGGGACACTGTAACAAATTTACGTATAAAATCGCCGTCAAAGAACATGAGATTTTTCGAAGAATGAGGAATTATCCCATTCCGATGTCGAAACGAGCGGAGGTGGGTAGAGAAATTTCGCGCATGACTGAATTAGGAATAATTAGTCCGTCGTCGTCGCCATATATCTCTCCGCTCGTCCCCGTGTTCAAAAAAGATGGAAGTGTAAGACTGTGTCTCGATGCGCGCGATATTAATAAAATTATAATAAACGAAAATTTTCAACCTCCCCCTATAGACGAACTTTTATATAAATTTTCAAAATTCTCAGTAATGTCTAGCCTGGACTTAGTTGCCAGCTTTATGCAGGTCCCGCTCCACGTTGAATCTCGGAAGTACACGGCCTTCAGTTTTGAAGGGAAGTGTTACGAGTTCAACGTGGTGCCGTTTGGTTTAAAAATTAGCACGAGCGCATTCGTACGCGCATTAGACCTAGTATTAAATCCCCGTGGTGAGAAATTCGTGTTAGCCTACGTAGACGATATAATAATATTATCCACCTCGGAAGAGGAACATCTTGATCATTTATCCGTCGTATTAGGAGCTCTCAGAGATGCAAATATGACGGTAAATCTAAAAAAATCTGTATTTGCGCGCCCGGAGTTAGATTTTGTAGGATATAGACTTACTACGGACGGAGTCTCGATGCAATCAGAGAAAGTTGCGAAAATAAAGAGCTTCCCGAGACCCGTGAATAAAGACCAGTTATTATCATTCCTCGGCATGTGTAATTTCTATCGGAAATTCATCGCCTCGTATGCGGAGATTTTACAGCCCGTTTCGAATTTAGTTCGCAACAACACTCCGTTTATCTGGTCTGACGAACAGGAGAAGGCGTTTCAGCGTTTTAAGGACGCGTTTGCCGAACATCTCCGATTACAAATGCCCGATTACGAAAAAACTTTTATAATCTATTCCGATGCCTCGGATAGGGCAATAGGGGGGTCACTATCTCAATTAGATGAGAAAAATGAGCCGCGACCCATAATGTTCGTCAGTCGTCTGTTGACAACAGCGGAGTGTAATTATTTCACAACGGAGAAGGAGTTATTAGCCGTGATCTTTTGCCTAAAGAAATTTAGGGTGATTGTTGAAGGTTATCCGATAAAAATTATGACGGACCATAAGAGTCTGAAATTCCTCCGAGAATCGAAGTGGCAAAATGCGCGTCTGACTCGGTGGGTGCTTTATCTTCAGAACTTTGATCTGGAGATAGAGTATGTACCGGGTAAGGACAACATTGTAGCCGACATGCTCACGAGGAATTTAGGACAGGTGAAAATAAATAGCGATGTGGCTTTAATAGCGTATTTTTCAAAATCTAAAAATGGAGCACTTGGGGAATTATTTTGCAATCTCGCGGAAGACCAAAAAGTTGATGAGTCGTGGAGTCATGTATTTCGAAATTTTGAACAAAACACAAAATTAAAAAAATTCTATACCATTTTTAATAGTTTATTATTTTTCCGTAATTCCGATAAAGAGAGATGGCGTGTATGCATTCCGAGTACCCATGTCGAGGAACTGATTTGGATCTTACATACCGAATATGCACACCCTGGGCAATTACGCACCTACCTGCTCGTATCCCGTACGTGCTATTTTCCCCGAATGAGGAGGGCTGTAATAAAATAGTAAGGCGCTGCGAATTATGTAAAAAGACAAAACCGTATAATTCTCCATCGTTAGGTCCCTTGACCAGTTATACGCCGAATAATCCATTAGATGTTGTCACGGTAGACGTTTTCGGCCCGTTGCCGATAGTAAAGAATTTAAACCAAATTTTTGTCATGCACGACGTTTTTTCTAAATATGTTAAATTATATCCAGTAAAAAAGCTGACGACCGCGAATATTCTGTCGAAGGTCAACGATTTTATACGTAATGTGGGATCAATGCGTGCCATAGTTTCGGATAACGCGACAATATTTACAAGTCAGCGTTGGTACGCATTTTTCGAGAACAAAGGCATAGAGGTGCGGCACATTGCTGCCTACTGCCCGAAGAATAACCCGACCGAGCGAATAAATCTCGAAATAGGAAAAATGATTAGAGGACTTTGTTTCCGAAAGCACACTGACTGGTTGCGGCATATCGCAGGTATCGAGGAATGCTTAAATAGCATTCCGAGTCCAGTCACCGGATACATTCCTAGAGAGGTCGTTTCAAAAAAAAGATATAATAGCTTGGTCGATGATATGATCGCGTTCCCACAGCACGGGGTGCAAGGTAACCGTGATGAAATGCTCGAGTTGATACGAGCAAGGCTAGAGGATACGAGGCGAAAGCGTGCCGAAAGACATAAGAACCGACATACATTGCGAGAATTCAATGAGGGGGATCGAGTCTACGTAAAAAATCATGTCCTCTCTTGTCGCGCAAGGAAGCGCATGAAAAAATTAGAATTATTGTTTATAGGGCCATATGAGGTTGTAAAGCGTATGCATAACAATGCGTAGTATCTACGGGATCTTTCACGACCCGACACCTTTATTACAAGAAATATTATCGATTTACGGCCGGCTTAAGAAAGTTATATATAGACATATTTTTAGTTTTCGTACGTTACGTGTCTTTTCCTTCCGGGCCTAGCTGCTACGGGCGACGGTTTTTGTAACTTTTCTGCGAAAAAGATTGCGTTTTCCATATCTATTTTTTTATTTTTTATTTTTTATTTAGTTAAGGATATAGATAGCAATATAGATTAAATTTGCCCTCCTCTTCGTTCGGTCTGGCGTCATAGTGGTTAAGGGGAGATATTCGATATTTGTACACGATCGTATTGCGTTAGGTTAGTTATATATAGGATTATCCAATGCCCCATTTAAGTTAGTCTATTGTGATTTCACTTACGGGAATTGAAAAATTTATAATAATTATGTCGGTGACGCACGTCGAAGAAGGTGCGTAGATGTTGGTCTGAAATCTGTACCCATATTAAAATTTTGATATTTGAAAATAAAAGGTAATATTTTGGGTAAAGATCGCCGTGATCTCAAACCGGTAAAATAATAAATATGTCGGTGACGTGCGCCACAGAAGGCACGTGGGAGTAGGATACAAAAAATTGATAACCATACAGGAACGTCTTGGGGTGAGAGTACAATGGAAGCCCGTCGTCGCTCGACCCAATAAAAAATCAGAAAATTTTGGAATTATACATCTTTATTATTTGTCTTACTTGCCGGGCATAAGTGCTTCGGTGCGGCGGTTTTCCGGCTGTTTCCGTGAAAAAGCTTGTTTTAGTAGATAAATCGAAAAAAAAAAAAAAAAAAAAAAAAAATTTTTTTTTTTACGTATTTTTTTTTTTGACTATTCGTCTTCCCGGATGTGACAAACTACCATATTGTATGCATAAGCTCCCAGCTTCGAGCTGGTTGAGTGAAAATATCCGCTTGTCATCAAGAGACTCACTCACCCACCACCTTAGACCCGACTCTGGAGTACGTGAGGCATGGGTGAAAAATGTAAATAAAATTTAGCGTGAATTTTTTGTTGTGTTTCATTTTCGTTTTATTTCGGTCATCGTGTGCGAAACTAATAGGCACCGATATTATTTGGTCTACTAAACATTTAAGTATAAAAGGGGGGTGACGCGTGTGAGTGTTTATGTGTATGTATGTACGAGTAAAGCACCAGATACTAGTCGTCGTAAAGTTTGTTTTTTTTTTTTTCAAATTACTCCGTTATTTATATATTTTATTTTTTATTTATTCTTCGAAATTATCAATCATTATATCTCTACACTATCCTCAACCGGTGGCACACGCCGTGGAAGGTGTGCAGGGTCGTTTCGTCGCCTCTGGAAGAACGAAAAGCTGGTTCATTCTGATGAGCAGCTATATTGTGGGTTCATACGGTGTTTTTTTTTCTTTTCCCTTAATTTCCTATTCGTTATTCCAAGAAGAAAATTCTTCCCATTTTCGTTTCAGTTTTCTTGATGAAGGTGCGTGTCTGGGCCATATTTTGTTTCGGTGGTACCCCGTCACTCCGTTAGAGTTTTCGGCCGAGGTCCCGCGTGCCAGGGCCCTTGTATTTTGTTGTATTCGAGAATTTATATATTTTGGAATGGGCCTGGGCGTGAGGATGCTCGCAGCTTATTGTTAGAGGTGCATGGTGCAAAAAAAGTGGCGGGATCACAATGTTGTTAGGATTCTGTTGTGGCAGACACGTACACCTTCCTTTGTTTTTTTCCCTTCTCCTTTCTTTTTTCTTGTCCTGTCTGTCACCGTCGAAGATTGTTGGTTGGTTTTCGGAACGTAATTTATTATATTTGTTGCAGGCATTAACATGTATTCAATTGTTTTCTTGAGAGGTCGCAGGCATGCCCTGATTCTGACCTGATCCTCCGAGTGTGTCGGAGTGGAATATTTATGGTGTTCTCTTGTTTTTGTTTTGTTTTCTATATATTCGGAAATTTGAATTCAACTAGAAAAAAAAAAAAAAAAAAAAAAGGTAATGGTTAATTGAAATTAAGTCAACTGCTCTCAATGTGTTTGACACATCATTATCAATTTATTTTCTGTTTTTTGATATTTTTTTTATCTGGTGCTAGTCATCCTCCTTGAGAGAGTGGATGTTGAGTGTGTGGACTAGATGTTAACGGGATGAGCGGTAGAGAGATGGGAAGGCTCTGTAGTTCGGCAAGGAAAGGTGCGAATCCGTTGATACTCCGGGACCCCAGTCTTCATCCAAAACTTTTGTTTTGGATGGAAATGAGGGGGGGATAGTGATACGGATTCGGTACTTTTGGCGCTATCTAGTTAACGACGTTTGAGCTAGAAATTATCATTTGATTATCGTCATTAATTCATGATTTCTCGAACGTCGTTCTAGGTTGCATCGCCGATTTGTCTTGCCGATGATGCTTATTCGGCCAAAACCAAAATTCCCCGTGTACGGTATAAGTCCGGACGGTAGTGCATCGGCATCAGGGGTAGAGACGCACAGGTGTCTGAGTGGTAGTGGTCGAAGGCAGAGGCAGTGACTAGTGGCTGCGGCGAAAGCGCGCGTACGTCGAGCTACATCGAGCAGTGCACAATTTTGTGAAATCCCGCCGAGATCAGGCAGGGTAGTTAGTGCGGGGGTCTGCGTAGAAGATTTTTCTAGAATCTTCTACATAGCCCATTGTCTTCCCTTAAACCGTGCCGTTCAGGGAAAATACGTTTTTCGATCGGTGTTCGGCTAGTCGATCTTCTAATCGTCGTAGTCGGACACACGCCGCTTTACTTTCGTCGATACGAGCTGCGGCAGAACGCGGCGCCGATTTTTATACCGTATGGTCGATATTTTTTGTACATATAATTTACAACAACTTTTCTAGTCCTTACCACGTTTTGTTGATTTTATGTTTTATGTGTTGTAAACCGAATATAGTTTTCTTGTCATTGGAATTTTTTTAATCGAAATAATCTACGGACACGTGGTGCCGATTATCCGCGCGTGAGGGCCGCCGATCGGCCATAAAAAAGCCTAATAGCTCTGCTCGGGAGAGTTATCGGTAGTGGCAAGCCGTAACGTTGCCACTGGCGTCCGACATTTAAAATTTTTTGAAATAATTTTTTCTTCGTCAACTACAGACTATTAGTGAACCGTAGCAAAATAAAGAATATGATGAAACAACAGAAAAATAAAAAAGGAACGCGAATAACAAAAATTAGAAACAAAAAGGAGCATTATTGCGGAAATAAGGAGAAACCAGAAGAAGCATGGCGGGAATACATAACGGCGCTTTACGGGGACGAAAGGCGATCACAGTAAACATGACGGAACAAAAGAAGATGCGCCGAAAATAGAAATGTGGGAACTGGAAAACGCGATTAAAAAAACAAGAAATAATAAAGTCACGGGAGAGGACCAAATACCAGCAGATGTCCTTAAGATTATAACATCAGCATACGAACGACAATTGCTAATACTGCTAGATATAGTATACGATGAAGGGAAGATAACTGATGACTTCAAAACCTTGACATTTATACCGATCCCCAAGAAGGTATCGTCAAAAACATGTAGCGATTACGGAATAATCGCATTAATGAGTCATGCTCTGAAGATACTTCTCTCAATAATTAACACAAGAATCGAGCGGAAGTTGGACATGCAGCTCAGTGAAACGCAATACGGATTTGTTGCCAAAAAAGGCACCAGAGACGACGCGATAGCATTGTTCAAAATAATAATACAACGATCGCTTAGCATGGGCCGAGATGTGATTACTTATTTCGTCGACTACGAAAAAGCGTCCGATAGAGTGAAGCATCGAGAGCTGATACAAATATTGCAGAAGTACAACATCGATAATAAAAACCTGCAAATAATTTAAAAAATACTGGAAACAGACTGTGAGCGTAAAAGTGAAAAACGAATCCTCGGTCAGAAAATGCCCGATAACAAGAGTGGTGAGGCAGGGATGCTCACTCTCACCGAGACTATTCAACATATACGCGGAGGAAATTATAAAAAAAAAAAAAACGGGTGTTAAGATCAATGGATACCCGATAGGATGCATAAATTACGCAGACGATAAGGTTCCACTCGCACACACAACCAGAGAGATGTAAAGTATGCTGAATAAGTTAAATCGAGAAGGAAAGAAATTAGGTATGAAAATTATCGTGAAGAAAACTAAAGTAATGAAGTTCTCGCGGACATCGATCCACAACTTAAGATAAAAATAGAAACAGCGGAGACAGTTGAAGAATTCAGATACTTGGGAGCCCTCTTCACTAATGATGAAAGAGATATTAAAGAAATTCAATTACGAATTGTGATGGCTAAACAAGCATTTACTAATCTGCAAGTGATATTGAAAGATCAGAAAATAAAGATGGGAACGAAAATAAGGATTAATGAGTGTTATGTAATGTCGATAGCAAAATATGCCTCAGAGACTTGGACGTTAAACGTGGAAAGAAACAGACGGTTAAACACATTCGAGATGTGAACGCTCAGGCAAATATGGCGGATACCATGGAAAGAAAAGAAAACAAATAAAAAAGTGCTGCAGAGAAGCGGAATGGAATGGACGGTCCTGGTCGATGACATCCAGAAGAGGAAAAGAAAATACCTGGCGCAGAAAATTAGAGAGAATGGACTATTTACACCCGCAATACAAGGCAAGATCGAAGAAAGCCGTCGCGAAGATTACAATTGATGTCAACAGGGATTGACCGAAAAACGTTCAGGACATAATTGATGCCGCAAGGAATAGGACAATATAGAGCCAAATATTTATTGGAGCAAATGTTGGTGTACGCAATCTTTGGGAAACAAAGATGCTACGCGATGATGATGATGATGATAAGCCAACTTATGAAAGATATAAAATAATTCAAAAAAATTTCGTTCACTGTTCAGAATTCTAACGCGACAAAATGCAATTAGTCAATAACGAACGCACAGAAAATAAAAATTCAGCTATCGCTAAAGAAGTGCGTAATGCAGTAATATTTCAGATGAAGGAAAAACTCTTTTGTAGGGCTCATTCCAATGCTGCCTTGTTAATAAACATGTAATTTCACTAATATTCAACATCCAGTTAATTTTTAACTTGCCTTTTTCTAACATTGGATATATTTGTTATAAAAATATTGTTACCTATTTCTATATGTTCTCTTGGATATTTCAAAATGAATTAAATAAAATTATTCTAGTGACTCTAATGTTAAATGCAGAGTTAGAACGATTTGTTTTCACACTCAAAGATAAAATCATTTTTACGAATTCAATGAGTGAAGATCGATTTAATACCTTAACAATGATATTTCTGAAAATAATAACTTAAAAAATAATATCTGAAAACTTCATAAACTTGTTAAAAAAAATGTCTTTCAAATAAAAATAAGGATTATACTTTTTGTCTAAATTTTTAATCATAAAACAATTATTTGTGTTTTATTTTGTTTTTACGTGTATTTTTGTAATCTGTTTATGGTCCGAAACGTTTGTTTTTTAAAAAATAAATATTAAACTAATTTCATTTACGGGGAAAAAAGGATGATAATTTTACATTGTGTTGTTCTATTCTTCAGTTATAATTTTATATAAAAGCCTTTCAAATATAATTTCCCCGAAAACCATCATTGAAAATTACGTATAATAACAATCAACATACGTATAAAAGTAAAAAATTGTACATTTGTAATTTATTCTTGAAGAAAAAATACAGTTTAGATAAAGACTCCTATTGTTATAATTGCAAAATATTATCGTAATGAACAATATTCACTTCATAATTTAAATACCTCTGCATGTTTAAAAATACACTTCCAAACATTACGACAGCGACTGGTGATAATGTAATATAACTGAGATTGGTCACGACCGGTTTAATCGCAACGTAAATAAAAAAAGGTCAATTTCGAATCTGCGACAGCAGCAGAAAACAGACAAGAGGTCCTGGAAATTTTACTTTGACATGTCGCAAAGCATTAATTTGAATATTGGTAATTATTTATTTATTTCCGATTGTATTTATAATGAATGAGGATAAATTTTACAGTGAAGGAATCGATTAATTGATTAGTGTCACGCTAGAAAAACGCACGTAAAAGGACCTTATTTAATATTTAATTATTTTATTAGTTTATAAAATTATATCATATTTATTTTATGCGCAATGTGGTAAGACATTCTAACAATAGAGTGTATATTCCTAAAGTTATAGTTACCGGAGGTTTGACTAAAGAACTCACTAACTTAGGTCTATAATTTATTTGAGATCAACATAGTGCCCATCTATAAGAAATGTTAAAATGACAGAAAATAAAAATAACTTTTTTCATCTCTAGAGGTTTTTGATTATAATTCTTCATGAATTAAACTCAAAACAAAACGCAACTGTTCATTACTTAATCGGCGATTACAAATTAGATGTGCAGTAACGGTTACAATCCAAAAAATCTTATTTAGGCTTTCGATTTTTTCATCTGTGATAACTTTTTTGTGTCGAAGATTAATTTTTTGAATTTTAATTATATATTTTTGTTTCGTAAGCTACAATCATCAAGTTTTATGTATCTGGTCTAGAATATTTTTAAAATAAGTTTTTTATAGTCCATTCAAAATTATAAAAGAAAATAAAATGTTTAAACATAAGTGATAATACCAGGTTCCGAAACATTTTATCTTGCTACGCCACTTTAAAAAAATGAAAGGTAAATCTAAATATTTGAATGCAAGAATTATTCATCGATTAATATTAATATAAAAGTCTAAATAAATTTAAAAAATAAATGTTGGAAATTGTTTAAAATGAAAACATTAAGTCAAGAGCGTCTACAGCCGATGATTCGGGGGGGGGGGGCAAGATGATGGAAAGAGGATATGAGTTATTGGAAAAATAAAATTTGCTTAATATTTTATTAAACAAGAATAAAATCTTAATTAAAACATAATTTTCGTAGCTTAATATTTTATTAAACAAGAATAAAATCTTAATTAAAACATAATTTTCGTAGGTTTCTGGCAAATTGTTCATGATTACGCGCCTATGAATACTCATCATGGCTAGTTGATCAAAAAGTTTCAAGGCTCCAGGGGGGCAGCTGCCCCCCGCCACCGCTGGGGACGTCCATTTATTAAGTGAAAATAATATCATGAAACTATTATATTAATCATTATTACTCATGAAAAGAAATTTTTTCATAATTAATTTGATATTGCAATAAACTTGAGTAACAAATAGACGGTGAAATATTTATATCAATTTCTATTTAGTCAATATCAGAAAATAAAAGATTAATGTTAATAAAGGAAAAAAATGATGGGTGAAGGGATAACTTTAGTATGTATTAAGTTTTCCAGGCCAAATAAGATCCGCAATAGTTAGTGGAAGTAAAATTAAAAAAAAGTAACGATATACAAAAATATGCTAACTATTGAGCTAATTTAAAGGAACAAATCTTCTAGATGATAAATTATTAACCAGATTTGAAGTACCAAATATTTTACTATCCAATTATTTTAGAAATACCTTTGCATCATGAGCCAAAAAAGTATACTTATATAAAATGTGAAAATGTTTAGTTATTAAGAGAAAATGAGACATTTGAACATTTTTAAAATTTCAAATATATGACGTCACAAATTGAACGATCATCGTACAAACGGAAAAGTACAAGTGGGTGGAGTTTAAATGTTCGTGTACCGCAGCATAGGTATATTTATTGTTTACCGACATAACCTGGCGCTTCCGAATTAAATATGCGTGCGCAATCTTTTCCTTCCATCGATACGCAGCAGATCGTTCAGAGACAACTCTAGACAGTAGTAATGCGAAGTAGTGTAAGTATGATTGATTTTGTCACTCGCTCTTGCAGAAGCTCTTTCATCTAGCGCTCCTTTTTTTCTAATCATTTTTAATTTTGGCACTTAAATTCAACAAGTTACTTCATTTTCTTTTTAAGGCTAGCATTATTTTCGCAAATACTAAAAAACAATTTCATACTGATTTGTTAGAGGAAGCAGTGCTTCCATCGCTTCCATTGACGCTACGCCCCTGATCATAAACCAAAAAAGTATACTTCTTTTACATGAAAAGAAAAATATTTTTAATTTAAGGAACCACAAGTTCGATTTATAAAGTATAAAGCGCAACTTACATCACAGCAATAAAAATGACTTACGGGAAAAAAGATTAACTACAATTACATTTTATCACGTATGTATAAGTTTTTTCAAAAGTTGGAGAAAGACATTATTAATATTTCAGAATTCAAAATTATACATGTACATGTTAAATTAAAGAATACCGCTTTGACGACAAATACAAGAAAAATAACTTTAAAATAGGTGTTATAAAGCAGAATTTAGCTAGCAGAGAAATAATAACTGCTATAAAAAAAAAATGACCACCAAGTAAAAATAGGATATAAAAATTTATCGCAGACGTTGAGAATTTTTACCAATTTAATAAGACTTGTACAAAAATATTAAATGGTAATACATACAGAATAAAAAATATACGCTCACGCTTGCATACACATACATTTACATGATTAAAAACTTTAAACAATACTCTCTACAAAACAATATAAAATTAAATTATCCTTATCTATCTAATGTAGACTCTATAGAACCTATATATTCATACAAATCGAAAGAATTAAATGTGGTTTACAACAAAAAATTCAAATCAAAAATATTTATAATAAAAACAAACTTTAATAACAAACAATATAAAGGTAGAAATAATTTATAACAATAAATTAGATAGAACGTTTTCGGGTATAACCCATCATCAGCTAAAACAAACTTAACCGAAACTTAAAACAGTGTACCCAAAGTCAAGGAAAACTTGGTGTCATTTGCGTTACAACATGGTTCTTTATACGTAAAAATTTTGTTGATCTTCCATGACAAAGAGAAATACATTTCAAAATAAAAAAATTAAATCTTTAAAAAAAAATTAAAATGTTTTTCAGTATACTTAAAGAAAAAATTTACATTAATTTAAATAATTTCATACGGCTCAAATGCTGTAATTACATATACTTCAGCATTTTTAACAAAGTGAGAAATGTTTGAAAAATGTATAAACTGGAGAAGTAAATAGACAAATTACCATGATCATGATTACCGGCAAATTTATGGTGTTAAACGGTTGTTTCTTTTATCCTTGATACACCTATAAATCATTTGAAATATTGATGTATGCATTTTTGTAATTTCGTGATCATTTTCAATTCGGTATAAAATCCCATAGTGAATTTGTTCCAAATAAAAACCGAACATGAACAAGGAACATTTTACGATGTAAATTTTAGCTATGAGCACTGAATTACAAATATAATTGTGAGAAATGTGGCTAGGGGGATGGTGGAAGGCCCTCCGTGACTTCAAAATGTAAGAATATTTTAGAAGGAAGAATTTTTTTCGGAAAACCCAGAAGCGTAAATTTAATTCTTTTCAGAGGTGTATAAAACTATTTTTATAAATATTGTCTCGAATTTTTAGAATTTAAACAAAGGAAAAAGTACTAATAAAAAAATTTCATGTTTATTTTTCCCAGAACTGTTTAAAAATTATCTCACAATTAAATTTAAAACTTCGGGGACGATCGGGACCCTTCGTACAATTTTTACGTTTTATTTGTTTTTGTTTCGACTAATTTATTGAAAATTTAACTGATTACATCTAGCAACAGCATATTTATCTAAGAAAAATTGTCAGATGATTATATCTTGTATTTATTGCATAATAGTAACATAAGTTCAATTTGGAATTCGTACGAATCTTCCCTACATGTGGGGTACTTTCATACAGCATAAGGGGCACCTTCAGACGCGGTGGGGTAGTTTCATACAAGCAATTAAAACTGCAAATAGAATCAAAAATCTTTTATTTAGCAATAAAAATAAGCACACAAAATTAACAAAAATTAAAAGACTTCTTTTTTAGTCAACAAAAATTAAAACTTCTTTAAGAAAAATAAACGATTTGTGCTTATTCATAAACTATTGATTTTATTTAATAAAAAAGTATCTAAAATTAAGAAATAAATTATATTTTTGCAATTTTTTTGTACCCTTGCGGCATAATTTAATAAAACTTAAATGACTTCTCTTCTTGTCAACAAAATTTAAACTTCTTTAAAAAAAATAAACGATTTGTGCTTATTCATAAACTATTAATTTCATTTAATTTAAAGTAACTAAAATTAAGAGATTAATTATATTTTTGAAATTTTTTGTGTCCTTGGGGCACAACATAATAAAAATTAAATGACATCTTCTTTAGTCAACAAAAATTTGAATTCTTTGAGAAAAATGAACGATTCATGCTTATTCATAAACTATTAATTCTACTTAATAAGAAAGTACCTAAAATTAAGAGATCAATCATATTTTTGCAATCTTTACCGCAGACTAGCACTAGAAATAGATTGCCGTTTAACAACAAGATAGTAATATAGACATTATTGAACATTAAAATTAGATAAGTCGATGGAGAAAATGAATAGTTTAGAAGTTCTAGAAGTACAAAATGATGGTTGTTTAGGGTCAGGTAAAATCATTTCAATGTCAGTAATATATACAGTATTCATATCTTCAATATTTGGGAAATGTCCATGACGATCCTGGATTCTTTTTGAGATAAGAAACTTTGAATTCGGTACAAGAATAGTGACTCGTTACTTTTCCTACGTAATAAATTACCGATTTTTTCTCCAGAAACTTAACCAAAATAAAAGAACCGTCTTTAATGTTGTCTGGTATCACATCAATACTTATGTCCATTTCAAAATTGTCACAATTAGTTTCATCTTCATCTAAGATAGAAGTTGAACTCTCTTGCAAGCTTATATCCGATTCTTCATATTCTGAATCAGCACTTTCTCTTACAAACACATGGCTCGTCTATTGTCTTCATACGCATACGAATGCCCCCCTTCGCGGTTCTATCCGAATGTACCCTATTAACCTAATAAAATTGAATATAACCCTTTATTTCACATTAGTATGCAAACTGGATAAATTAATTATTAAAAACATTTCTTGAGAATATTAACTAGTTACTGAAAAAATACCACGTGGAAAAATTTAACACAACTAGTGTAAATATAACCAAAAACATTGATGAAAAAATTACTTACCAAGGGCGAAAATGCGATGTCGTTACTTCACTTTCACTGGTACAAATGGCGCGAAACTACAATGACATCATGACGACTACTTAATTTACGTACACATGCAAAGGCACGTTCACACCACTTTTCGTTTGTGTTTTATAACCACTGTACGAATGTGTCCCGCGTACGAAGGATTCCGATCTTCCCCTACCTATCATGTAACAGTAATAAAACATCGAATAACAAATTAAATAATTTCGACAACATTAAAAACAATTTCTCTCATCAGAAATGGAAGAAAAGCAGCTTTATAATTTTTTGTTCATATTGTTAATGAAAAAAAAAATGTTCTTTAACTTCAATCTACATAAGTTTGATGTTATTTTGCGGCAAATTGAAAAGTCATTATATATGGTAGGAAGTCGTTAGATGTAACACGGTTTCACCGTTTTTTTGTTGCCTCTTTGTGTATCTGTTACCATAATCATGGTCGTGCCCAGAATTTTGAGGGGGGTGAAAATTTTTTTGTAAATTAACTTTATAAATAACAATACATTTTTCACTAATATTCATACTATTAATAATTTACATCATTTTGATTTATATGTTAATAATTTATACAAATTAATTACCGTATAAACATTAATAAAAATTACATATATTATTGATTATACTCGTAATAAAAAATTTTGCATAAAATATTGATGAAATACGTAAAAAATGGAGCAGTTTTTCTTTTTTTTAAAATGTAAGAACACTAAAAAATCATCAATATTTATTTTGAATTTTAGAATTTTTTCAGATTTTTGTGCATTTATAAGTTTACCCCCCCCCCCAGACACGACCATGCCGTTAATTGTTTTAATTTTAATCCATTTCAATTGCGGAAATTATTTTTTGAAATTATAATTGCAGTTATTGAAATAATCTCCACCTTAACAACAAATAATGAAAAATACACGTAATATTCATAATACTAACTTTGCAATAGTATGAAAAGGCTCATCGTGGAGTGCGGTTTAAATGGTCGGACCCCTCCACCGTAAAAATATAAATATTTTAATGTAGCAATATGGCGCCACGATAAAATTAGTTTCGAAGTGAAAAATTTATCTGCCAGATATAGGTATTAAAAAATTAAATACAGTTATTAAAAATATCATAAAAACGTGTATTACAGAAATTATATTTTAAAAAATATTAAAAATAGCCGACATGTTTCGGAGTGACGTCTCTATGTTCATGGCACTTATAAATATGGAGTAGGTACGTCACCCCGAAACATGTCGGCTATTTTTAATATTTTTTAAAATATAATTTCTGTAATACACGTTTTTATAATATTTTTAATAAAGTAATAACAGAAAAATGGACAATATTATTTACAACTCAAACAAATACAGTTATGTTTTCTGCTTCTATATATGTAAAAACAGAAAATTCATTAAAAAACCGACGTTTCCTTGGCTCTCCAATGATAAATTTCTGACTGTATCAGTGCTAGTATGATTAATAATAAATGTAGCTACTCTAATGAAAATTACCAAGAAAATATTACTTGCAATAAAATAGCTAACCGTAATAAAGTATGTTTATATTTGCAATTCAAACGAATGATACGTATTTTATATGTCAGAGAAATGTTACTTCCGCAAACGTATTATTACAATTCGTTTGCATTAAATCAGTGTTCCTAAAAAATAAAATTTTGAAATATATTTTAGAAGTACGCATTTGATAATGATAACGCTCCCTCCCCTATCCTAAAAAAATAATTCAAATAATTTAAATACTTTTAAAAATAAACATGAATAACGAGAAGTGGGCGAATTTAATGTGCGTACAAACGCACCAACTAACAAAATAATATTATTTATTACAAGGTGGCCTAATCAGGATTAATATAAGAAAAATCATGAAAACGTCTACAAAATTTGAAGTGACAAAAATAACCTTAAAATAAACACATATAAGTGTAATTATTTAAGCAAAAGTTAAAACGAAATATACGCATCTTTTTGTTTTTATTAATATTCCTGCAATATTCTAAATCCGCAATTACCTAAAATTTCATTTTTTAACCTAATAATCGAGTAACTTCACTGAAATATTAACTTTATAGTAAAAACTCCATTTTCACCTACCTTCACCGCAACTATTATTTTTTTGTTAAAAAACTGTGATCGAACACCGATTGACAAACACACGTGAACAGCCAGTTGAAGAAATGACAAATTTTGAAAAATGTGAAAATCAAGTTTTAAGAAAAAAATATTTAAAAAATTTCAACCAGTTCTATATGAGTTACGGTGTTGATTTTCTTTCTAACCTGCATACCAAGGTCTCCAAAATACAGGAAAAATATAAAATCCGCAAAATTTTGATATTTAGAGATCAAAATTTTGATATTTAGAGATCAAAATTTGAGAAAATACACGCATGGTAGCTGGAGACATTCTCCTCTTTTTAAATAATGCATTAGAACCGCTAAAATGTGGAAAAATATAAGACCCCCAAATTTTAAAATTAAATAGACATGAACAATTTGATGGAATTTCTAAATAAAAAATTCGAAAATTTACGAAGTAAAACAATTTGAAAGTCCGAAGGAACAAGCCGCGAAGCGGCCAGCGAGACCAATCCCTTAGTATATATATATATACACTATAAATTATTAATATTGATCTTTTAATTTAATAAGACATATAATTTGAAAAATAAAGATCAAGCTTATCAAATTAATCTTTCAACCAAAAAGAATCGCCCCGCAAAACCCAACTCGCAATTTTTCTCTTGAATAATTCGGTCCTAAATAAATAATTAATTAAAACAAAAATGATTGAAAATTCCGAGTGAAATACAATACAAAAGTATTATAAATATCTACAAATTAACTTACCGTTTAGCGCTGGACGCAATTAGATACCGTAATACACGCACACGACAACTTTAACCGAACACCGATTAACAAGCACGACACATGCCAGGAAGACTCTACTCAACGTGAACAGCCAGTTGAACAACGAAAGAGAAGTGTCAAATGATCGTTGAAGTTCCAGGACTCCACGATCATCGGTTACAGCAGTGGATGCGGCGGTGGCAGTACGAATATTGTTACAGTGTCTATAAAGACATTAGGGTTGCAAACTGCTTAGCTGCAAATTACGAAAACTAACCTTGAGACGGTGTGGATTAATCGAACGGATGTCGACTTTTTAATCCGCACGAAACCACACATTATACTTTGCAGGCATCAAAAACGCAGACTAGGCAGTTTGCATCGAATACTGTTGCAGCCGATCGCTTTATTTTGTCACTCACCGGCTCTATTGCTCCGCTTACGAATCATTTAGTTTTTTTCTTTTTGATGTCTTTCTGCTAAAATTCTAATACAGATAATTTTGCGAATATCACGACTGTCAGTGACAGATGGTAGCTATGGTTTTTTCTCTACGTAACATGGCGACTTCTCGCTTACGTACACACACACCTGCAATTTATTCCCAGAGCGAAATTTTTTTTTCTTTCATTACATCTGCCGCTTTATTAATGTTACATCCCTTTCTAGCTTAAAAAAAAAAAAAAGAAAAAAAGATTAATGTAGAAAATAAAAAGGAAGAAAAAATTCGATATTTAGGACTCCTAATGAAACATAAGATACGTCGCAGATTAAAAAAAAAATGATCAAATTGGAAAAAATAATTTCAATAACTTAATAGAAAATATCGGTTTCTAATTTATTATTATATAAATTTAAATTACATTAAGACATACCGTACGGAATATTGACGTTGATACACGATGCTCGACCAGAGTTCGCTATTTATGTGATAACAATTATCTTTTATTGTTTATTTTTCTTTTTCAGACAAATAAATATTCGAAAGCAAAATATATAATCCGTTTTTAAACTTTCTTTCAAAAGGTAGAAAATCCGATTACTTTGGAAACCGTTATTCTTATCAGTGTGAAATATGGCATACATAAACCAGAGTTCACTTTTAAATCGTGTAAATTAAAAATCTTCCGACTAATTTTTCAATCCTCCCGAAAGAATATATTTATTTAATAACCATTGTTTTGTCATTACTTTAGAAAATAGGTAAATATCGTTAGTGAGTATTCCTAAAGAAAAGTCTAACAGTACTTGAAAAATATACAGGCCAATAGCAATTTTGTGAAATATTATTACCCTATTTAAAATTTTAATTTTGCACCACCTTACGACCTTATTTTAAAAAAATATTTTATTCCCGGTTTATTCGGAACAGTTAATATGGTGGCAAGTGTACTTACTTTTGAAAAAAAACGTATATTTTTTTTAAATAGGTTCGGTGCCAGCACTGACTCAATTACATGAGCTTAGATCACCTACTCAGATTCTGAGGCGATCGGGGAGAGAAAGTATAAAGGAATCGTATATTTTTATATATAATTTGAGACGGCAGATTCCTTGGCTCGAATTGCTGCTTCCACTCGTTCCTTCTTTAAAAAAGTTCCACCCTCCAACTTGAATTCCCTATGTACTAAATTTCGTCTCAAACTTTGGTCAGATATTTACTCTTCCTCCATTCGTAACGATCAATCCTTTTATCTGTTTGCACAACCTAGTCTTCCTTCTAACCCCTGGTTCTTTGAGTTTCCTTCACTTCCCCGTTCTGTTGTCATTTCTATGATTCGCTTGCGTTTTGGCCATTCTGCTTTTCTTTCCTCTCGTTTTCGCTTTTCCCTTGTCTCCTCTTCAAATTTTCCTCTCCACGTAAATGAAGCGGCGATTTGCGACGCCAATCACATCTTTTTTGAATGTCCATTCCTTTCTGTTGAACGTTGTATTCTATAAAGTCTGCTGAAACTCAAGCTCCCCGCTCCTTATTGTGCATCTTATATTTTGTCCTCCTCGCTATCCATTATTTCATCCGTTAGTTCCTTTATATTGTCCATATCTGACCGACTCAAAATTTAACTGACGGCTCTATTCTTTCTTGTTGTTTCTGGATGTAGGTCCTTAGCTGACATGTCCAAAGAGGGGATCTAAAAAAAAAAAAAAATTATATATAATTAAAATTATTAATAATAAATAAAATAAATGACAGTTATAGTTGGCAAAAAAAATATGTAAATCAAGAATATTTTATGTTCAATGTAGTCAACTCTTTGACTATAGTTGATTTAGAAAAAACATTTTTTTCTGTTTTATTTATAGAACGTTTTTTTTTTTGTTTGTTTGTTTTCTGTTTACAAAAAATAACGTAAGTAGTCAAGCAAGTGTTTAAACATTTCTCTAGAATTATTTATCCGTTAGGTATCACCAGTTTGTTTTTATTTTATTTCATTTTCCCTTCATGTATATTTTAATGACGCTTATCTAGTTTTGTGAAATAAGGAGAGCATAATTATCCTTTTCCTTTATCCGTCTGTTATAAATAAAACTGTTTGGAATGGGAAAGAAGAGCACGAAGATAATGTCAATCGATGCAGAAGCAGGTTTGAAAATGAAGTGCCCCACTAACACTTAAGAGTAATGTTTACACAGCGGAGGTAGAACAAAACAGCCGGTGGTCTGAAAAGGTTTTCGAGATGTTCGTTTTCGGCAAACTGCCATTTAACGCGGTTGACGAGTTCATCTTATGGCGAGGTGATCTACAGCAAAACGATACTGAGCCGTTATTTATGTACCTAGTGCACCAAAAATTGATTTACTTTATTTCAGATAAATCACGGAACTATGAAAACCAGGTTAATTATTAAAATAAATATAGAAAGTATAACTTTAAGTCAGTCACGTTGGCCACCCACACTAAATATAAAAATTAGTCATTCATAATACACCCAAAATACACCATTCCAGACCACCAATTAGTAATTCTGTACCTCAGCAGTCAGCAGAGAAATTATATCCATTTTTTACTCTGAAGGGAGAATAGCTTGACGCTCTTCCCCTAGACTGATTACGATGTTGAATAACTCAAATTGTTCCTTACATTTTGTACCCACGGATTTTAAATTTTGCACCATTACTCAAAGTCCGAAAATTTTAAAGTGTGTTGAAAATTGGCGACGGCAATTGTATATTTTCGTAGCATACATACGGGTTAACGTGTTTTGTGAAAGTTTGTAATTTACATATAAAACAATTATTGATTTATTTATTTATTTATTTATTAATGAGAACTTCATTCTTAGTCTGACCCCCACTACTTTTGCTGTCACAAAAATTCGTCCCAAAATTTGACATTAAATAAAGATCTTTTTTTGTCGCGCAGTTTGAAAGAATGGCGTTGTTAATTTTCCTCGTTCCATACGAAGTAAGGAGGGGACGAGTTTTATATATATATATATATATATATACATCATCAGTGTTCCAGCCCACGGGACCAACCGCTTCAATGAAAGTCTGTCAAATGCTTTTTCCTTTAATTCCGCATACCTTAGTTATTTGCTTTTTTCTAATACAATATTAGTGAGGGCTTTCTGTGATTGACTGCGTAGTTCGTTCCCGATTAATTTACCTTCGATAACTTCCTTCAGAATATTTGCGCCCTGACGTAATGAATGTCCGAACGACTCGAGTTCCATCTTGCGAATCTTCTGACCTATATTTCTTCTTTCACCAATCCTTTCCATACCAAGCTGTTACTGACTTTGTCTTTCCAGCTAATTTTTTGCAGTCGACTCAAATACGACATTTCAAATGCTTCCATATTTCTGCACCACATACAAGTAGAACAACTGACCACACAAGTTTTCACTGGTTTCTTACGTTTTGTTAAGGACATCGCTTTCTACGTAATCATCAAATATTTGCCTTTAAAAGCTTGTTTGCCCATTACGATGCGGCTGTTAATTTCTTGGATACAATCTATGTTATGTGTTACTATCATTTATACATATATATATATACATATACATAAACTCAACCATTTTAAGGAGCTGCACCCCCTGACATCTCTTGCTTACATTTCTGCCTCTTTCTCTCCTATACTTTGTATAAAATGATCAAAATTTACAACGTAATTCTTAAGCCGGCCCCCATTAGATTTTATAACAAAAAATGTGCCAATTTTATATAATTAAAAAAAAATACCACCGCTAAAAATCAACTTTTTTGTCACATTATTCTCCATATTTTACGCTTTAGAAGAAAAAAATATTTTTTTTTATTTGAACTGCATGTCCACAGTAAAAACATCAAGTTACCCACGGTAATTTGGAAAATTGATAGTATTTTAAGTCAATCGCCTTTATTATACTAATAAAAAATATAAAGAAAAAAAAATTATCTAAAGAAGCCACATTTTTTTACGTTTTTTGACGAATATTCAGTTTATATTCACCAGTTTTCATCGGAACTCACATGGTCTCAATGGTACACTTTCTAACAGACAAATAATCAGTAAAATCAGTTCATATAAATTTAAGTTACGCGCGAACAAACATTAAAAAAAAACATACACGACAAACGTACAACTTCCTTTTTTTGAAGTCGGTAAACATTGAAATATAACAAACGTTACATAAAATTTGGACATTTTTTGGGACACCTTTCGTTACATAAAATTGGGGCATTTTTTCTAATGGGGGTCGGGCTAAAAATTACGTTATAATTAATATATTAATTACAACGTAATTCTTAGGCTACCCCCATTAGAAATAATGTCCCAATTTTATGTAACATTTGTAATATTTCAATTTTTACCGACTTCAATAAATCTAATCAGTTCATAAAATGTGGGATTACACGACTTGTCGCATAACTGAATTTTGGCGGACATAATCGCGAAAAATTAAAAAAACCCGGCGAAAACACAAAAAAACGAAACTAAAAAAACAAGAAAAACCGGCAAATAAACAAAAAGATATTTAAAAAAACAGAAGCAACAAAATCCGGAAACTGCGCTACACGCAACAGACGAAAGCAAGATAGAAACTGTTGGAACAGGTTGTACTCTATTATAATGCAAATGGCCGGCCAATAGTAACAAATGGCGCCAAAAAAAACCCATCTATTACAGACATAACGTACCATTTTTTAACAGATTCAAGCACATAGTTGTAACATTTACAATTAAAATAACAATTGTTTGTTAGTAAAGAATTTTGTAAATGTTTTTGAAACAGTAACTTAAAATTTTTAAAGTTAAAATTAAATTTATCACTCAATGTAAAATAATTGAACCATAAATTTATAACTTTTTTAAAAACAACAGTAAACACTTAAAGTAATTATTTGAAAATTGTATTTTACATTTTAAAGTTGAATTAAAATTTTTTCAACTATTTTTCAAAAATACATATTTTATTAATATTGGAATAATATAGAGAAGAATAGCTTAATTTTAATTTATATGACAGTAAATAGTTACGCGTTATTATTCTTTTTAACCTAATTTTAATTTTCTTGTTAATTACAAGGCCTATTCGCGGTTCGTTGAGTGAATTTTACACTGTATACTCATTGCGAAAACTTATGAAATTTAACCACTTATTTATTTATTTATTTATTTATTCATTGATGAACGTTACACTGAAACACTTGAACGTAAATTCCCTTTTCGTTCCGTTAATACTTTGAATTTGGAAATCCCGGAGCCTTTAAGCCAGGCTCTCCGAGGGTGGTACAAAAAGATTACATTGGCCATGGAGTTCATTATAAGTTTTGCTAAAATTCAAGTTTATGAATTGTCAGAGGCAAATAATTAATCGGCTCGAAAATTTGAAAAGATGTCTTTGTTGAAAATAAAACCATTGTTACTTTGCTTTTTCCTAATTTTGAATATTTACGTTCAAAAAATACAAAAGTATTATTTTTCAAAATCCAAGAAGAGGACAATGAAGACATATATTAATTACAAACGCTTCTCCTAAAAAATTTAATTTTCGATTGAAAGTTACGAAAACGGATCAATAAAATTAATTCAAAAAGTATACAACTCTGGCGGCTCAGATGCGATAAATCACAAACTGGCTAAATAACACGAGAAATAGTCATTGAGGAAAGACTACAAATAAAAACATTTTTATACGGATTATAACTTCACCGAATTTTCAACTGGGCTAGAAATAATGAAGTCTATCTGAAACGTTTTAAAATTGCTGATTCGCATATCTGTAAACGATTGTGAAGGGAAATTGGACGATTCCCTTTTCATTCGATTTTTGAATGCAAAAAGTTTAATAAAGACGAAAGAGAAAAAAGGAAGATAATAAAAAAAAACAATAACCGAAATACATAAACAAGACTTTTTCAATTTGATCAGTTTTGTTAACCATGTAATGAATAATGAATCAAAACACAGAAATTAACAATAAATAATAGCAATAACAATTAGAAACTTTGGCTCAGAAACCGCAAGGTACAGCGAAGTTGAAATAAAAAAAAAAAAATCCTATTAATTTACTGTACCTACCTCTCTATGTAATTATAAATTTAGCCAAACCATACATTATGTAATTTTCGATTTTGGATTATTCATAATTTCAAAACGACTGCACAGTTTACAGAACATATAATGAAAACAATTCGTTTATGACGTCATAGATCCACAAAATAGCAGATGTTGAATCGGTCACTAAACGAACACCCCTGTATCATTAACCAGCGATCGGTGTAGATGCATCTAGTGTAGTCACCGCATGATGATTTTGATACACACTTTTTTCAGTACAGCTCACTTAACTAGTTCTATCCCACAATATGCCATTAGTGTTGAGTAATGGGATGCTATCATAAATGAGTATACTGATCATGTTTGTAATCGCTGTATCGTATAAAGAAAATTGAAATGGTAATAGAACACAGCGGGAAAATACGACTATTTAATAATTCCCTAAATGAAAGGGAAGTTTTAATTAAAAATGTGCTTCATTTCTGCATATTTCTGAATCTAAGCAATACTCAGCGGAAATTTCAAATACCGTCAAATTTATAAAACCTATCAACCGTAGATGAAATTTTTAGAAAAATACTGCTCTACTAAAACATAATATTCGATTAAACTATTTTTGTAGATCTGTTTATTTAGGGGGATATTTGCATTGCGTACAAAATTTTAATCTTTTTCAATTCCTTTTTGATACCGTAAATATTCCGCTATAAATATTGATACGGATCGCGCGACTTCTGTCTAATGTAGATAAATTAAATTAATTACGTGGAGTCGTCCATACGTCTTTTATAAGTTATGAAGAATAAGCGGTAGTTAGGCGTCTTTACATTAGGGGCTGGAGAATAATTTATCTGTTGACATGAAAGGCGGGGCCTAACGCGGTACGTTCGCGGCCAATTAAATGATAGAATGATAACAGATGAATGGTTGGCGAACTACCGATTTTATCGCAGGCAGAAATCGTTGTTATCTGTTGCGGTTCTGTAGAACAGCGGTCGCGTTCGCAGTTCTGATTGGACGTTTTCCTATTCTGTCGATAAAGTATTACGAATAAAACTGTTGCGATAATTGTTGCCAAACCGCGTTGTATATTACACGTAGAATAAATACGTTTATGGCATACTAATAATTTATCGTATCTTTTGGATTACGATCGGTCAAAGTTTCGTTACAAGCAGAGCCGTATCTAGTTCAAAATTTCGGGAAGGGTTACGAAAATATTTTTATAAATATATATATGTATATATATACATATTGGTGAGGGTATGTGTGTGTGTGGGGGAGGGGGGTATTACCATAAAATATATTTATTTATAAATAGTACACTGAAGCCTTGTAGTCAATTATTGTATATGCAATATTCGAACACTACAATAAAAACAAATAAAAAATAGTCTTTTCCATAGAATTCATAACAATTTTAATTTTCTTTTCTTTTGGAAAAAATTGAAAAGAAATAAATTTATCTGAATTTCGGTCCATTTAATTCAAGCAGTTATTATTTCGCAGACATTACGGGGGGAGAGGGTGAACCCTGAACCACCCCCTCAGATGCGGCCCTGGTTACAAGAATAAATATTGTTTTTGTTTCCGTTTAAAACTTATTAAAAACTCTCGTTGTTTTTACGAGATTCAAAAAGGAGAAAACCGGTGAAGTGATCGGAAAATTACAATCGTTTTAATAACTGTGCAGAGCGTTTTTTCTGTTAGGGTCCGTAGGGTAGACAGACAAAATAAAGAGGAGGAAAACGCAGAAGTGACGTCTGATTTTTCTCAACTGGTTTCCCTGGAACAAGGATCGCTGACGAAAGAAAGATTCGTCGCAATATATAATTAAAAATTATCAGATGAACAAATAAAAATAATCATGCCTTACAAATAAGAGAAATCTAAAAATAACACGTTAGGTTGTTGTAGCCCCCAACTTACCTAATTCACCAACGTTAATACAACAAGGTAACAAAAAATTCTCAGCCTATTCCGAAGTATATATATTTTTGATGTCCACCTAATAAGTACCTGAGTCAAGGAAAATTAAAGCCGCACGTCTTTGATGAGAGCGGAGACAAAAAATTAAGGGTGCAAACAGCACCCCCCTCAACTTTAGCTAAAAAAAGTAAATTTTCCAATGAACGAAGAGGATCACCTAATTCTTGACACCTCAAAGTTCATTCGTTGGAAACTTTTCCTTTTGCGTATTTGATCAGAGAATTTCATCCATTCCTTTCCAAGAGGGATTAGGTAAAAAGATACAACCCGTTGTTTGAGTTTGTTTATTTGAAGACAACCTCGTAAATAAAAATGATTTTCTAAACTGTTCTAAAACATGTGGATAACATATCTTGCTGGTCAATATAATGGACGGAAACCAAACTTTACAAAAAGCATGAGATGATTAAGAATAGGCTGAAAAACTTGATAGAAAAAATTAGATCTGAAATTAACAGCGGTAAATATTCAAAGGAACATGTCAACGATGTTTATCCCATTCGACCTAAAATAAAGCAATGACAAATAAAATCCTGCTACATTTATATATATTCTTTCGGTAACCATTCTACTAACCGACAGTTCCTGATTGTGTTTGATAAATTACAATATTAGGAAAAGAAATAACTACACTCAAAATAAGTTCTAATGAAAATATTATACATCGATGGAAATGAAAAATATTCAAAGGCATTAAAATTTTGAATTTAATAAAAAAAACAGTATAAACATTCTTCATTTAGTTCGATTTCAAACGGAACTATTAAAACGAATGCAGCATTTCTAGTTGCGCATTATTCCCCATGTAACACCGTCCTCCAAACCAGCGCAGGTTTAAATTGAAAGCTACAATTATATCTGTAATTAAAGAAAATAGGTGTCATTAAGAGAATACTATTAATTTACATGTGATAATACCAGGTTTTCAGCATCAGTCGCTTTATATTCTGTTTTAAAAACTTCTTCATTACTATCAAATGTCAAATAACCATATTTACTCCCCTTAGCGTTAAATAAAACCGCATTTTAAACACAAAGACTTTACACATTCGAGTATTTTTTCGACAACCGTGATGGTAGAACAACATTTTAGATTTACGTTGAACTGTCCTAGTAATCGCAATGAACAAAAATGCAATAGAGCGCATCCTATTCAAAATTAAATAAAATACTACCTTACCTCAATTATAGAATATTAGAATATCGACCATCCTCACAGTCTGCGTACGTTATAAGTAAATTTTATAAATTTATTTTAATATGAATTAGCAAAGTTGAAAAATAATATTCAAACGCCAACTGAGCTTTTTTTACTGTTTTTAAAAGGTGGTGGTTTCTTGCGTGTCACTGTAAATAATAAAAATATTTACATTGACGGCTTATGATCGATCAAGGGAATTGGCTAGCTCGTATTTAAATTTTGAAGGTAATTAATTAAGGACGACAAAATCAGGTATTTTTTCTGACCTAACAAATAAGCCAACTCATCACCGAAGATGGCGCACGGCCCATTCATTCCTCTAGTTCGACGATTCTCAACATTCCGCTTTATTGTGCTCCGAGTGTGAACCGGTAAAATCCTGATCACTTAATCGGTAAAAAGTTAACTATTTAACGGACTAGTAGTTCCTCATCAAAACAAATTTTTCGTAACAAAGATAATTTTACAATGTAACGTTAAGTTATATTTTTCGTTCCAGCATGCTGCCTAACATTTTATCCATATTTCATGCAATTCCCAATCGGTGTCTTATCTACAGTTACACTTTTTAATCATCGGTCAATATAGAAATTTTGAACATATTTCACTTTTGACATTTTTAATAATGGACGGCGGTATGCGCACGTGCATAAATACGAATAAACAGAGCCATATAAAAAATAAAAGGTACTCCACCAGTACACACCCGTACATGAAGTCTAATTTTGCCGCCAAGTACACTTTTCTCATCATGCGACAAAATTTTAGAAAACTAAAAAGTAAAGCAAAAACAAAAATGAGCACAGCATTACAAAATTATTTCTGTAAATGGTTTGATTCGGGTCCCGCAAGCTACAGTAAAATTAATTTTTTCCGCTTTCAGAATAAAATTATAAATTTACAACTGAATTCAATTAAAAATAGTTTAACTTTCTTCAATAATTTTATCATTATATTTAATTGTGTAATAAATTTCAATTTCTCGCTGTTTTATTTTTCATCGATAAATTATGAGAATGTTTTTATGAACTGCTTACATACATATATACATATATGTATGTATATAGTAAATTCCAAACAAATAAAACTTCAACTGCGAAGTGCTGGTTAACAATTTAATGTTTCTCTTTGAATGCGAATAATTCGTGTCTTCTGTACGATGAAGTGCAAACTATCTGAAGAATTCTACTATATTTGGGACGAAGTGAACAAGTATCTACGGCTGTATAACCAATCCGGTATATAGTGTAGAAAAAAAAAAAATTAAAAAATACCGGTCTCTAAGTTGTATATTTTTGTAAGACTTATCGAATATCAAGGTTATTAATTATCAAATGAATCGTTTAGGCATCGGCTGCCAGCTGCTGGGGTTACTTACCGATTACAATATTGTGTGTTTTTATAGATTACGTCGTATTTGGTTGAAATATCAAATAAGGGAGAATATTCCTTAAAAAGGTTCTCTCGCAAGTATCATGTAAGGCTGACTTCATGCAAGACAAACTTGACAAACTCGTCTAATATAGACCCTTAAATTTATCATTGAATTTTAAAGAATGTACAATTTTAGCTCTTATTCATAAAGAAATTGTTCCTTCAAAAGAGTGCCTAAAATAGAAATAAAAAATGCCCAAAAATGTTACCCGAAACACAGATATACATATATAGTACAACATAAAGTGCATTTTGTTCCTTACATTAAAATCGTATCTAAAACCCAAATTTTATCGACATCGGCCTTGCCGTTCTGCCGTAATAATTGTTTAGCGAAATGCTCCATGGAGTACGTCGGTTATTTAGAAAAACGCTAGGTAGCTCTGTGAAGACGCAGTATTTATTTCGCCCGAAATTTCAGTGATGGTTTAAATACTGTAATACCTTGTTAATGATTAATCCGAAGTAAAACTCCCACTTTAAATTTTGAAAAATTTACAAATCCACGCTGTCTCTACAAATGATTAGGCGGTATCCCAAATGAAAGAGAAAAATTTTAAAATCAAGGAACAAATAAAACTTTTAATCATTATACGCAGTCCA
Organism: Icerya purchasi; assembly: GCA_039619475.1. Lineage (NCBI taxonomy): Eukaryota > Metazoa > Arthropoda > Insecta > Hemiptera > Monophlebidae > Icerya > Icerya purchasi. The sequence continues at coordinate 225,456,966 of CM077116.1, forward strand.
TTAATGATGTGGAAAAGCCTGTATGGACGTCAGTTAAAAAACTGCTAAGTCAATCAGAAAAACCATATAATATTAGATCGAACAACATTTGGGATAAAACAGACAGGGAAAAGGCGAATGCTTTTGCGGACCATCTTGACACGGTCTTGACACCAAATTCTGATCGCAACAAGGAGCATTCTGACTATATACAAAGAGCATTGGAAGAACCTCGTCGGTGTGAACACGCTACTAAGGTCTTTTCGCCAAGAGAAGTTCTCGTATGCCTTCCAAATATACCACTACGTAAGGCTCTGGCTTCGATAGAATTACCGGGGAAATAATCTCGCGACTACCGCAGAGAGCGGCTATTTTTCTTTGTTACATCTTTAATGCGGTTCTAAGGATGCAGTACTTCCGTAAAATGCGAAAGAAGTCGATTATAATGATGGTTCATAAAATGGGGAAACCGCGGACAGAGATTTCATCATATCGACCGATTAGCTTGCTCTCCTCTTTATCAAAGATTTTGGAGAAGCTAATTTTAAATTATATTGATCCGGTGGTTATAAGTAACCGAGAGGTGCTACTTCGCACGGAGCACTCTACGATTCGTCAGTGTCACCGATTAGTTGATGCAATTTCGTTAACGTTGGAGAATATGTTCCGCGATGTTTCTAGATGTCACGCAGACATTCGATAAAGTCTGGCATCCAGGATTGCTGTATAAATTGTGGCAAATTCTTAATGAGGATATATATCTATTACTCAAATCGTACTTGTCCGAACGCTGGTTTGTGGTTAAAATAAAGGATTCACTCTCGGAAATACATTCAATCAGATCGTCAGTACCTCAAGGTAGTTTGCTAGGGCCTTTATTGTATTCCATCTATACCGCGGACGTACCAATTTCTAATCTAACGTTACTAGCTACATTCGCTGATGACATTGCGATACTCGCATCTAATACGAATGTTATGCATGCAAACGCTGCTGTTCAAAATCATCTGAATAGACTAAAGAAATGGACATGCCTCTGGCGCATATCGTTCAACCCAACTAAATGTCGTCACATTTTGTTCACAAACAAACGAGTAAGGTGTCCACACTTAATATTTGAGAACACACAAATTCCACAAGTAGACTCTGTGCGCTAGCTTGGAATGCATATGGATAGACGATTAACGTGGCGTGATCACGTGGAAAATACAAGAAAATATATAATAATTAGGGCTAGACTGCTATGGACGCTGCTAGGACGAAAATCAGTTCTAAACCTGGCCGTAAAGCGGAATGCATATTTATCGGTTATCGCTCCAATATGGAGATATGGATTAGAGATTAATGAGTATAATATGATGGCCAGGGAAAAAAACAAAAAAAAATGACTATAACAGTATAATCATTTATTTGCTATAAGCTAATGAAAATTTGCTCCAATTCGATTTGGTGACGGTTCCAAAAAGAAGTTTATATGGTTGAAGAATAATCATAAAATTCTTAAATATATTACTCTGAAATATATTACGATTTCTCTGATTACTTTTTTACTTTTAGCGCATTTTTCTTTTTTAACTTTTGCAACAAACTTTGAGGTCAGTATCTTTTTTTTTTGCCGGTGGTTCGCATGAACAAAGAAAATCATTAAAATCTGTCTGCGTGGTTAATACGTAACCAAACATAAAAAGAAATAAATGAATAAAAAAAAAAAACGCGACGAACATATCAACGTTTATTTGTAAGGTCGGTAATGAGAGTATGGCGTTGAAGTTTCATTATAAATGATAAAAAAAATTGCTAATTAACGAATCTAATTATAGTTTATAAATAAAAACATAATCGAAACAGATAGTTTGTCACGAATCGTAATTGGACAGTCTTTTTGCCAGCTAAAATGAGCGATATGTCATTGAAATTGGATACATTTTCGCGGTTACCTTGAAAATCTTATGAGATATTGTGGAACAATTTAAATACGATATATGTATTTTAGGCTGCAATTTATAATCTACGTAAATTTCATTAAAACCCGTTGAGTCTTAATTAAATCGTTTTCAAAAAAAATGCAAACATAGTGACGGAAAAATTTTTGCGAATGATTATTTACGTTTTAAAATGCTGCAGCGGAAATGCTTGCAAAACATTATCAGTAATGTAAGAACTGTTAAAAAGCTTACGTGCAGATATTTTTTATAAATGAGATCGAGAATTGGTTGAAATGAAATGTAGATCGTTGTGGTCGTAAAATGCGTCTTGCTCGATTGCCGATGTAACATTCCATTTTCCCTCAAAAGCGTCGCTTTGTCGGCTGTCAAAAATTAGTTTTGTCTCTCAAAAGTGGATCGGCAGTTTTTGTTCATATCGTAGACTACAAGTCAGCAAAAATGTCATCGCCTATTCATTTGTATGCTTCTCTATTACAACAAGCTTGTTGCACAGAAACGGCCTTGCTAATATTTGTTGACTTGTTCTCTAACGTACATTTGTTATTTATAAACGCTTACTGAGCAACTGTTTGGATCCGTTTCTTTCTTGTTTGCTTTTCAACGAATAGGTATTTTATTTTGTTGTTATACCGCTCCATCGTGTTTGTAACGATTTTGTCGAGCAATTTAAATAAAAACTGTCTTCTAACATTTCCGCGTCCCCTTTATTGACGTTTTGGTTCAGCGATCGACAATCGAAATGTTCAGGACACGCTTTTTTCCCCTCTCTCCATTAGATGCATCGTTTTTTTCACGCTGTATATAACATTTAGCCGAAATTTAAAATGTTGCAGTTTATAAAGTAGAATTTCGATCATTGAGTTAATTCGTCGGCCGAGAGTGTGGGTTATTCTCAACTAGGATGTTTCAGAAGACGTTAGAGTATGCACGTTGTAATAATCAAATAAAATATGTATCTCAGTTTTTTCAATTTAAATCTTTTATTTATTGGTGCATGTCGGTTAAATATGTTATTTAAATAGGACTGTATAAATACGCACGAAATTCCAAGCGAAACTGATGAAAGCGGTCACAGTTTAGTTGTGGTCATTATCAAAAGTTTCTCGATATCGGACGTTTTCGTTCAAAGATACGAATTTTATGTATTTCTTGAGTAATCCGTACACATGTAATGTACGTAATCCTAATAAAATGGCTTCAGAACCGACTAAAAAATTTCAAATAAAAATTAATAACTCACGAACGGTTTGACTTTTAAAATTCAAATTTGCATCACAAATTACAGTTAAAATTCTCTTTAAACCCATATCTATAACATTAAGCTAACCGATTACCCTGGACGGCAAAAAAAAAAACACAAAAATCCGTCAAGAATATATAATATGGAATTTTAAAACGACCTCAGGTATCACATAAAAATTCATAACTCATTACCGGATAACACTTTAAAAGTGAAATTTAAAATACAAAAAACAAAACGCAGAAGTTCTTTCATAAAATCAAAAAATTACAGTTAAAAAATTATACAGACTACTCCTTTGAGGCCAAAAACAGCAAAAAAAAAAAAAAAGTATGTTCATATAAGCAATAGCCTGAGTAAAAAAGTTGAGGAAACCAAAACGTATGCATAAAGTATCGCTTTGTAGGAAAACCATAACCGAGCTTACAACTTTATATTTATAAGTTTTGAAAGAAATATTTTTTTTCCCGAGCACGCGATTATTGATGGAATGATTATATCGTTAGAAAGATCGCTGTTTGTCCGGAACGAACCGTATTTCAGTTCCTTAACGAAACTTTCAAAGTTGCCGTGAAGTTCAAAAAAGCGCAAAAGACGACGTGTTTCCCCCTCTAGCACCGCAAATATTACAGCTAAAAATTTCAAACGCGGTTAAAAATATGCGCTTCCATGTATATTTCTCTAGTTTTGAACATCCGAATTGTACCCTCGAGGCGCCAAAAGCTCGAGCTTTTGAAAAAAAAAAAAATTTTCCGGGCATTGATATATTATTGAAAAGATTGCTAATTGTCGAGAACGTTAATAAAACTTTCAAAGTTAGCGAAAAGTTCAAAAAAGCGTGAAACATAACGTGTCCTCCCCTGGTGCCACGAGTATTGTAGCTAAAAATTTTAAATAAAATTAAAAATATGCACATCCCCGTATATTTCTCTAGTTTGGAACATTCAGATTTCCAACTTTAAAACTAGGCCCTCAGGGTTCTGAAAGCTCGAAATTTTTGAAAAAACTATTTTTCTTCCCGGGCATGTGATATATTGTTAGAAAGATCACACTATTTGTCGGAGACGAAACCGTATTTAATTTTCTTAAGCAATTTTTCGAATATATTATAAATATTTTCCTGTCGTAAACCGTACTATATTACAAATGTAAACAATTTTAAAATGACCATTAACAGTCGATTACTGATGTTATTGTTTTGTTACACGAATGACACATGACATTCAAAACTAGATTATAAAACCATTAAAAAATGAACCACTGATATATATTTTTAAAATTGTCTGCGTTTAGAATTTATCGAAGTTGACGAAAAGTTCAAAAAAGCGCGAAAAGCGACGTGTCCCCCTACCCCTTGCGTTGCGAAAAATGAGATTTCTTTGTTTTGAATTTAGTATTATGTAAATGTAAATTATTGTTATCTTTTAAATCTTTGTATTTCTCATGGTTGCATACGTGTACCATGGCATACCGGCTATCGATCGTAGAATCTTCGATTTGACTCTTTGACGATCGCTACATTTGATTTACTCGCAGTTTCTTTCCCAAATGAAATTCCGTAAGACCACATAGGTTTTAAGATAGCTTTGTACAGTAATTCTCCATCGATAGTATTAACTTTTTATCAAGTAGCCAATACATATTGCGAAATTTAGTATTTATACGTTTCCGTTTGGCAAACTATATGCTTTTTCCATGTAAGTCTTTGATCCAGATGTAAGCCGAGATATTTTACACTATTCAAAGTACGAATTGTTTTTTCATTTAACTTTACTACCGGACAACTGTCCATTTTCTTCAGAGTAAATACAACCTATGTACATTTAGATTCGATAACTTTAATCTACATAATAGTTGATCAATGCATGGTCGTCGTTAATAAGAAACCGTGCCATGCGTAAAATTAGCAACTTGGCAAGAAGGTCTAACCTGTTGCTGTCTATATCGTTCATATATCGCAAAGTGTTTTATTTGGATTTGAGCGCATCTGCCGTCAATCTGTGCTAAAGTTCTGATTTCGAAATTTCGATTCGACATTAAAACTGGATGTAAATTTAAGGTGAAAAAATGTAAATGCTTTTATAACTTAGTTAATATTTTCTAATCAGTTATTAATTTATTTTACTTTACTTAAAAGACATTTTAAATTACGCAAAAGTGCCTCATGAATGCTGTGTTTCGGCAAGTAAGAGTAATTACAGTTCATTTCTAAAACAAGTTCAGTCAAACATGAGGTTTCATGCGCTGAGGATTCCCCGTATGAAAGTTAGCAATGACTATAATTATTTAGTATGTAAAAAAATTTGTTTGAATAAACTTCCATTTTTATTTTATTATTTTAATTTAATATCTTAATAAATTTCAGAGATCTTTTCTAATAATAATTTAAAACAGTTAAACAAAATACTAATTTAAATCGAAGGCTTAGACTAATTTGAAGTGCAATGTAATGGTTATGAAGAAAAATTAATTAAACCCTTTTTTTAATTTTTATTTATTTTTTATTTATTTTTTTAAATTATTGGTTTAGATTTAATAATACTAATATTAAGGTTTTATGATTTTTTAAAATGTATAATTTCATTATTCCCTACACCTATCTTTCTTGAATAGCCGATCGTTAAAGACACTTAATAAATATATAAACGAAAACACGCAAAACAAGATTAATTAGATATAAATGCTACGCGTATCACTCTACTGCGGCTGCTAGAATGTTGATATTCTCTACTGGCAAGTTGGTGTATATTGATGATTAGGTCCTGGATTCTCGGTGAACAAGACGGAGAGACACGGTAATCGAAATTATAACAGTTTACGAATTTTGTAAATGTCATTAATTTGAAAACTAAATTTCGAGGCGATTTGGTTACTAGCACCTTGTTGGATCAAACTTCTTTCGGTTACGAGACGAACTGGTTACTTTACCAAAAAAGGTCGATATAGTTCCGCGATGTGACAAAGACTGTCGTTCTACTGAGATAATTTTTTAACAATTCGGTTTTTTCTTTCGACTCTCTCAATATGTTAGACCATTATGATTTTTTTTATTTATTTATTTACTATCATAGTGCGTTAAGTTGTTTAACAAATCGAAATACTATTCGAATCTGTTTTTCATCAGGCGGACGTACTGCCTAAGTCAGGGGTGGCCAACCCAAATGACCTTGCGGACCACTTTGGAAATGCATAATAACTCTGCGAGCCGCATATAAAATCAAATATCCCTAGATTAGATTTAGACCTACTATAGACATTTTTTTATAGTGAAAAATTAAAATGTAATGAGTTATTGTGTTTACTATTATTCTTACATGTAAACACAGATAATACAATAAAAATGATACCAAAATTGCAAAGAAATATCCAACACTAAAAATGAAATATAAGAAATATATAAATATAAACGGAATAGTAAAAAATTAAATCATTAAAAAATATTTATTTTACTAGTTCTACTTTGGCTACCTCGCGGGCCGCAAAAATGTTTAAGGCGGGCCGCGAGTTGGCCACCCCTAGCCTAAACAATGATGTGCTGAGTTTGTTCCTTTTGTTACAGTTTATAACAACACTAACACAAGCCATAATGAAAATAATCAAACCGAAACCCGCGATCCTGTTTCGTTTCTTAGCCCTCGTACTAGCACTACTAATGCAAATTACGATCCGAACCAAATTCCAAAAACCGCTGCAGTCTCGTATTCCGATAAAGCCAAAAGAAAAATAACACCGATTTACAACCCGTTTATTCAGTGCATTCAAGAAACCCACTTAAAACAAAACCAACATTTAGAATCGAAAAACTATAAGTTCTCGAATCAAATCCGGTGCTTGCTGATTGTGGGCATGGGGGAGTAATATTAGCCGTTTGCGTGGATATTAACTTTCAACAGATAATGTTACCATCCGATATTCAAACAGTAACAATCGAAATTCACACGCTAGCTCCACGGGAGCCTCTAAACATAATGCTGAATATTTTCTACCTTGTTCCAAAATTATAGGTATAATACTCGCGTCGCAAAGAGTGGGCTTAAATTAGAGCTCGCGCTTTTTTAAACTTTCCGGCAACTTTGAAAGTTTCGTTAAGGAAATGAAATACGGTTCGTTCCCGACAAATAGCGATCTTTCTAACGATATATCACATGCCCGGGGAAAAAAATATTTTTTTCCAAAATTTCGAGCTTTTGGCGCCCCGAAGGTCCAGTTTTAAAGTTGGAAACCCGGATGTTCCAAACTAGAGGAATATACGGGGGTGCGCGTATTTTTAATCGCGTTCAAAATTTTCAACTATAATACTCGTGGCGCGCAAAAAAAAAAAAAACACGCGGCGCTAGGGGGACACGTCATTTTTTGCGCTTTTTTGAACTTTTAGGCAACTTCACATAACTTTTGTGCCGTAATTTTTTGATTTTATGAAAGGACTCCTGCATTTTAGTTTATATTTTGAATTTCAACTTTATAGATTTATCGGGTGATGAGTTATGATTTTTTAAGTGATTTTTGAGGTCGTTTTATGTACCATATTATATATTCTTGACGGTTTTGGGCGCATGCTCTTTTCAAAAAATTGAAACGTTCGTAGTGTGTCTCCCCGTTATATGGCAGAATAAAGGTTCTTTCATTAATAAGCAATATTTCAATATTTTGCAAAGAAGCAGATTGCCGATTGCAACTGAATTAGTGATATTCATTTTGGTTCATACGTGTTCAATTGTAGAACTTGTTTTAAATAACGATACGTGCTTGATAGATTTTTACATTGAGCCGAAACAGAAAACACTTTTATTCTGAGTAGTTTTCTCGGAAGCAAGCAGTAATTTCGAAACACCTTATTTATTAATATTTTTAATAAACTGTGTTCAATTTTCGAAAACACATTCTTAAATAATTACTATAAACAAATGAATGTGGTGCGGAAAGAAATCCATATTAGTGATGGCCCACCATTGAAAAGTTTGAAAATAATTAAATCGAGTACGCTTAAATAATTATTATTTGCTTTAATTGATCAATTAAATTGCAAGAACATTTAACATTTCGCAATTATATATGCTTTAATTGATCAATTAAATTGCAAGAACATTTAACATTTCGCAATTATATATGCTTTAATTAATATACCTATGTATCAAATGACTATCTTTATTGTAATTTAGTTTTTTTAAACGTAAATAATTAATATCTTTTACATATATACGTATATAAAAAGAATAAATGTAACTTTAATCCAAGAGGGACGCTTCAGTTCTAAGGCTACAGTGACTCCCAAAAAGATCCACATAAGTAAGAAATTTTGTTTTTTGCAAACTGTAGAGGCAATAAAAAACGCAATGAAAAATAAAAAAAAAAAAAAAAAAAAAAAGAAGCTTTTGTTAATAATATAACATTACAGGTATACAGATCACATAATAAGAAAAAAAAATGGCGAGAAAAATATCGAAAAAATGAAACTTTTGTAAAAAAATGAAAAAAATCATCGTTCAAAAAGGTCCTCCAGTATGATGAGAAATGAACAGAGGTGACTCATAAGTGTACTGCAGATAGCTTGTAACGATCTAAATGCACTACGTCTGGACAAAAAACACGTACCAAGATATTTGTGTATGTAAATTGCGCGGTGTTTATACGTTCTATCAAAGTACTCTCTGTACAAATGCAAAATGGCCAAACACACGTCTACAGAGAAGATCCAATTAATAAAATGGAATCATACACAATAGGTAAATTTGTAGGAGAAATATGAACGGCCTATATCCCTACTTTAATAGGAAATCGCATCTGACATCTTAAAACAAGCTTATTATTTATAAACAAATCATTCTGCCGAAACTATCATATGCAGTAATAATTTCGTCGCCTACTAGTTAAATTATTTTTCAGGAACGTCAAAGAATTCAAAATCACTGCCTAAGAATAATCCGAAATAAACTGCGATACACCAGCTTCAACGGTAACTTCCCATTTCGCCTAAATTTAGGATTTCGCTTATTTAGCAGATAAAAAAAAAAAAAAAAACAGCAAGCGTACGAATGATTTCGTTCTGACAACAACGCGTCATAATTGTCCAATTTTAAACTAAAGTCTAAAAGATAATTCTGAGTCAGGTTCCACGGTCATTAACACGAAGCAGTTCTATAAAAGACTAAACGTAGAATCATTGGCGCACTCAAGGGGGGTGCCACGGGGCCATTGCTCCCCCCAAAAAATCTTCGAAATCTTAATTTCGTTTTGTAATGTTTTGTTTTATTTAACTTTTTTTTTTAAAAACATACATATTTACACTTCTTACTTATATTAAAAGTATAATGTTATATACTTTTAGCTAATTTTGTTAAAATAAAATTCGTATACACTTATCTAATTCGCGCTTATCACAAACATAATGTTACGTTTCCATTATTATTTTTTTTTAAATAAAATTCGTCAGTTTTGTAATTTTTTTAATAATAATATTCGTTAATTTTGTATTTTTTTTATTTTTTTAATTTTAATTTACAAACCACGGAAATAGACAGGTACTTAGTCGAGATACCGAGTTACCACCCCCTAACTCATCTTCTAAATTATAGCCCCGACCAAAAAAAAATCCTGAGGGCGCCTTTGCGTAGAATTTTTTATGCTATTTTATTTCACTGTTAAAGTTTTTTTTTTCTTTTCGGAAAATCACGAAAATCAGAAGTGAAACAATACCGTTAAAAATGTTTAATGTAAATATATAGGGAACTGCGACTCCGATAACGATGATTTTCGATCATTCTATTTGAAGTCCAGTACTGTATAAATCCCACCCGCTTTATCAGGCGGTGTATAAAAACCTTATTGATATTTAGTGTGACATGTACATTAAAATTCGAAGTTCCAGAAAACAGAAAGAAAAATATGTTAGATAAGGAGTTGTAAGCGAACAAATGTTTTTATTACGAATTGAAAGCAATGCACGTGTATGCTAGTTTTATCTAAATTTGTCATTAAAAAACCAACAAAGAATAATGTTTTTCTCTTTCTTAATTTTTTTTTGAGCTTAAAAATCTAGACACACGGCAGCGTGTCAAGCCAAGTTCAAGCGACGACACAGCAGCCGTGTGTATATTTACACGAATCATTTGAAGCTACGTTTAACCCCTTAATAACTTAATATTTAATTAAACATAAATACATGGCATTTCATTTATTTATTAAACCCTCTTAGATTAACTAGAACCCCAAATTTCATAAATACAACTCAAACGGTTATTGAGATATTAACGTTTAAAAATCGACATTTTTATCATTAACTTGCGTCTCATTTTGTAGATACAACATTCAAGTTTAAACTAGGCTAAACCGTAATACTGTATGTGTTTTTCGGTTTCGAGTTACTCGAATTAATCATGAATGAAATTCCGGAAATTGCCGCCGACTACGAAGTGTGCTCAGTTATTCGTTTTTTAAACCACATAAAAAAATTACATCAATTGAAATTCATCGACAAATAGTCGAAGTTTCTGGTCCGCTGTGATGTGAGTGTTCAACATGTTCGTAAATGGTGCCGTGAATTCCGAGGAGGTAGAACGAATGTAAAGGACGAGCAACGGAGGAGCGGCAGACCATCTGTAATCTCAGACTAATTGTAAGTAGCATGAAAAATTGAAGAAATTCTGCGATCCGATCACCGCCAAACAATTTCCAATCTTCTTGACCAGTTTCCGAGTGTGCCACGACGAGGTATCATGCAAAAAAATTCGAGACCGATGAGGAGTTGAAAAATTTCGTTCTTACCTGGTTACAAAATTTGGCGCCAAGTTTCTACGAGGAGGGTATATTTATAAGTTAATTTCTCGACTCGAAAAATGCTTAAATTTAAAAGGTGAGTATGTGGAAAAATAAATAAAAGTATGCTAAATTCAATGCTGGTATCCGTTTTTGTTTTAGCTTTATTAGTTTCGAAAATAAAAATAGGGAACCTTACTTTATGAACGTCCTTCGTAGATCAAAAACCTAACCCACTTTCAGGTGACCTAGAAAGTTGAAATTTAGCGTCCAGCTATAGATAATACAAAGGGAAAAAAATCAGAAAACAGGGAAATTTTTACGATTTGAAATATTTTCCAAGCAATCGATTTTTATTAATAGTTAGCGCATTTTAAGATATTGTATGCGTTTTTGTAATAAAATTCCAATCAAGATAGTTGACCTACCGGAAAATAAATGTATTAAAATTGCTGTGAAGCAAGTTCTACGTGACAAAGATTATTATAAAATAGAGATGACTATCTTAATGATAAACATATAATATTACGGAGCAATGTGATTCCAGCACAGCACAGGAAGTGAACATGATGTTGTATACTGATTTTGACATACCTGTAAAAAAAGAGATAAAATAACATGACATATTTGTAAGGCCCTTTGTGCTGCAGTAAGCGTTTCTTGTCACTTCTTCCCCTAGGCGGCACTCGAATTGCACACTGTTGTTTACCTGGGCCAGCGATTAAAAAAGGTCTAGTAATCTAAATACTCGAATTGCGCACCGGAAGTTTGCCGGTGTGAAATAAAAAAAAAAACCAAAGAAAGCGGCACCGGGACAATGATATTTGTTGGACATAGTGGTTCCAAAACTGATGGCTGCTTTATCGTATAACGTTTGAACGTTTAATGGCTTTTAACATTTTTACGCATCGTATACTTAAAAAATGATATTTAAAATCCGCCAACGAAAAGCAATAACACCAATTTATGTATTAAAACGATTTCCTCTATAACGACGGTTTAATAATAACCCTCTGCTTATGGACAGAGTCTGAGAGACTTCTTCGCCCCTTTGGAAGAGCGGATGAAGGGTCTTACTGATGCGATTAGGTTGGAATGGCCAGTAGCCTCTTGTCTCTGGAAGAGGAATGTAGGGTAAGTGAGGTTAAGTATCTTGTTTGCATACTCTCTTCTACTCCCCCCACTCATGCTCAAGGAGGAATCTATGAGACTCTGTCTCCTGTCAAAACAATATTTTCTTAATGTTCATGTGTTTTAATTCTTCGTTTTCTATTACTCTGTATCCCAACAATTTACCAGAGATTCATAATCCATTTTGATGATTATTTCAAAAGGGTTCCGATGGAATAACATTGACTGAAGAACAGCGGAACACCATATCGAAATTTTCGCAGTGTGTTTATAGGCGCACACAGGTCATACATATATGGTTCAGGCTGGAACGTCATTGCAGACTTATTTCTCTTCATTTGAGCTGTGCTATTGAAAAATGGGCTGACATATACATGGGAACGCTTCGAAAAAACAAACCTCACATACCACTGGAATTTTTGCCCAATCCACGAAGGCCAGTGGGTTCAACATTATTTGGTTTCAACGACAAAATCACTCTTGTATCTTTTGTTCCAAAGAAAATCAGATGTGTCAGTAGTTAATAAATCTGCGTTCTGGCAGCTCTGACGTCACAACCCCTAAACGCGTGCAGAGGGCTGAAAGTAACGTAAGTATTTCATCAGGGAGGCAAAAACTAACCCAATTTTTTATTCCGACGCCGAAAATTCACCCAAGTTTCCCCCAATTTCCCCAAAATTCCCCCCGTGCGTTCCCCTGCACATTTCCGATAAACTGATCCGATTATTAATTAACATAAGTATATTAATTAATGTCTGAAAGTAACCCAAGTCTCCGACCCCCCTCCCGCCCACTGCGTTACCGCGGTTTTTCAAAATTCCGGGCTTAAGTATGAAAATTCCAAAATGTAACCCAAGTATGGTATTTAAAGCTAAAATTTAACCCAACACCCCCGTTCGCCCCTCACACATGTATATTACGATCCCGCGCACGCTCCGGTCGCCACCGCGAAAGCGCACGCGCCGTTCCCACGCATATTCCGATCTCCGCCGCGATATCACATCCGCACAAGCGTTCCGTTCACGATACCACAATTTTTTTATAAAATTAACTTAACTATATTTTTTTATTTACCGGATTCCCCGATCGTACAGACAAATGCGAAAGCACACGCACTGTTCCCGCGCATATATCTAACATAACGTTCTCCACTGCAAAAGCGCACACGCCGTTCCTCCGCATGCCTCCCACGTTCACGATACCGAGATTATTTTTAATATTTCAAAGTCTAAGTATGGAAATTTCAAAATTAGCCTAAATATGTTTTTTATTTTTCCGATTCCCTGATCTTACTGCCATATGCCATGGCGCACGTCCCGATCCCGCGCATATATCTAACATACCGTTAGCCTCCGCGAAAGCGCACGCGCCGATCCCGCGCACTCATTGTTTGCTTGCGGATACCGCATTTTTAAAAATATTTCAAAGCCTAAGTATATATTATTATTCATACACTGATCAATTTTTTAAGGATCTTTCGTATTTTTACAAGTATAGACGCACCCGCGACGAAAAATTCTCCGATCATAGCATTGCATGCAATCATCACCGCGTTATAGTATTTTTTTTAATTATTATTTTTTTTTTCACATAACAACCCAATCCCTGCTCTGTTGGCTAAACCTACAAGGTTATCCAAAACATTTACAAATTAACAAATCAATTATTTCTATACTCAAAAACTATCCTTAGTCTCCTTTACCCTTTCCACCCTCTTTTCCAATCGATTATAATATACATTATTTATTTTTTCTTATCCTTCCATCATCTTACACACTATGGTAGCTTAACATCCAATCCTGCACATACCGCTGCCGCTGTTTTAATATCTAATATATAGCATTCTATTTACTTTTACTACGACCATTAAACCCCCGATCGACGCTCCCGACGCTTCCGTCATTTCATATTGAGAGGTAATTATTTTTTTATGTGACCGCTATGAATGCCCACCGTCCATTCCCACACACTCATCTGTTGTCGTTAGTTCCCATATCGTTCATAATAACTTTTTTCAATTCCAAATATTATGGAATTATTCCAATTATATTTTTTTTATGCTTCCGATCATTTCTTCCGACTGTTGATAAATTTTTATTTTTTCTCCGATTCTAAAAATAAATCTCTCGATACCTTCACTGCCATGAATGTGCACACACCCTCTGCAGTTAGTTTCCATATTGATCATAATAATTTTTTTTCAAATCTAACTATTATAGAATTAACCAAAGTATATTTTCTTTACTTCAGATCATTTCTTCCGACTGTCCATAATTTTTTTATATTTTTTTCTACGGTTCAAAAAATAAATCCGACGAAGTCTTCATCAATATGATTGTATACAACATATTCCCTCGCACTCAAATGCTACCGTTAGTTCTCACATCATTCATAATAATTTTTCATGTCTAAGTATTACTGAATTATTCTGAGTATATTTTTTCACCTCCAAAAATTTTTTCCAAACATGGGTAATAAAATTAATTCAAGTATATTTTTTTATTTAACACAGTTTCAAAATTTCTCCCTCCCCTATCCATCCTACACAAATTACAAATCTTTCGTATTATTTTTCATGACTACATCCATCCGAAGCTACAGTGAAACCTAACCAACCATTCCCACGTTCACATATGCTAGAGCTGGTTTCCATATCATTCATATTAATTTTTTTCCGAGTCTATTAGTTTAAGAATATTTTTATTTATTTCAATCTCTAAATATTTTTTTTCTGAGTATTTTGTATTATACATATTTTTTCCCCTCTCTATTATGTCTGCACACAGTCGTAACGAAAAAATGCGCTGCTCATATCCTTACATGCATGTTGTCATGACCTTGAATTCTTTCGTGTGACAATCAATATTATGTCTGCTGGGATCTTCCCCTTCATATCTTTCGTCGAAACCTGTTCACATGTACACACATACACACAAACACATATATCCAAAAGATCATCTGCAAACTTCGACCGTGCACACCTACAACCAACTTTCACCAAAGGAATGTGGGTTTTCTGTTTTCTGGTGCAGCCCTCCCTTTTCAAAGGCAAGCATCGAGCTAGATTGTCGAACGGATCTGATCGTGCAGTCAGTATTAGTGTTATGTCAAACGTGTGCATTTTGTAGAATCTGTGTTCTTCACGCGTTATTAAAGATTTGCCTTAACTTTAGAAGTAATAATTTTCTACGTTTTTAGTAAAAAGTTAAAAATATTATTCAAACATGAATAACAATGCCGATCCGATTGATATTAAAACCGCTGAATTTATTCAGAATTCATTTTCGAGTGATAGCGGCTCGCATTCGTCTTCTTCACCTCCAACACCACAATGTGATGATGGTTATACATCAGAAGAATCAACATCTTTTGTATGTAAAATCGTTGATCCCGTATTATTATCAGAACAAGTGGATGTAGCGGAATATTTTGTAGATATCAGCATCCATATAGATTGTAATTATAGTTTCCGAGTAACCGAACTAGCAATGATTGATATGTCTGGCGGGAAGTGTTTGCATACGCTGTATAAACCAAGCAGAGCATGGCATGCATCAAAAATGCCGCATTTACAATGTTCTTCAGTGAGTTATTACTTGAAAAACCCTTCATTATTTCCCTGTCGGGAAGAAATATTCATGGCACGCGATATATTCACAATATTGTCCCAAAAACCGAGAGCTCGCGTATATATTTTAACAGTATATGCTAAACTTACACTAATGGAACTTAACGAAAAGTCTGAATTGTTGCGTGACTTAGACTATGAAATCGTTAATATGGATCATGTCTTTCGAATGCCTAGTATTGAGGTTCTACATGAAGAGTATTTTGGTATAAGCAATTTGGTAACTTGTAAACACCATAATGAAAATGATAGTTTTCATTGTGCAGTGAAAAACGTTATGGTGATAAAGACCTGGTATGATCATGTTATCCATCCGCTGAAGCTTATGAATAATCTCAATATAAATGATTTAAGTCAGTTGTTCATTACAGTCACCAAAGAAATGATAATTACATTATTTCCGAGTTGTGTTGGAGACATTTATATATTTTTACCAGATAGATTAAAACAGGATGATACGATAAAATCACTTCTACCATGTTTTGAACATGAGAATGATGAAGAATATTATTTCGATGACGATACATTACGACATAGTACTCGAAATTGTATGAAAGTAAAAGATTGTATCGATTGTCAACGTACAATTCGCGCGGATTAAAAATTCATTAATTCATTCGTTTTAACAATTTTGTAAATATTTATATGTATATATTTGTATATATTTTTCCCTCGATACATTCATTCTCCTATTGTATATATTTTTTCCTTTTCCCTCGATATCCGTTCGTTCGTTCATTCTATTGTATATATTTTTTTCCTACATATTTTTCGTCTTTTTCCGATCTTTTTCGATTTACGTTTATTTAATTTATTTCTCTATCTACCTCTGTCTTCCCCTCTTAACTTGAAGTACTGGTAATGATGAACTTTTTTCAAAAATCTGAACCAGTTGTGTAAAATGTATATAATTATTGTTTAATTTTCGAATATAATCTTGCTTAATTTGTTCATATCTTTATAGATTAAAAAATTATATTTTTGCCTGTAATATTCCATCTTTTTTCTTTCTGTAACACACGAATCTAACTGTTCAACTTTTTCACATACATCACATATTTCCGCAGCTGTGAGAGATTTCATCTGTTTGTAGGATACAACCTCGGACTCTGATGGTTCTCTCAAAAATTTTTAAAATCTTTCGTAATCGCATTAAAAAAAAAAAAATACATATATGGTTTAATATTTTATATTTTGTAAATACTTTTTCGCGATATATACGAAATCATTCTAAGATTCATTGATGTTAAATGTATAGAAAGAGACAGGTAGAAGAAACCTGGTAGTTTACGAGACATAGAATGTTCGAAGAAAAAACGCGCTAGCACGAGCAGATCAGGGTTGCAACGTGCGAGCGAGAGACTGCATGCATGTATGTGTGTGCGATAAAGGGAGATAATCTCCAGAACAACAACTTGATTGTAAAAAAAAAACGTCGAAATCGTCTCTAGCCACCCCCCGAACAAGAGACGTATCGAAAACAAAAAAATAA
The DNA here is from genome assembly GCA_039619475.1 of Icerya purchasi. NCBI lineage: Eukaryota > Metazoa > Arthropoda > Insecta > Hemiptera > Monophlebidae > Icerya > Icerya purchasi. Next base: position 225,474,134 of record CM077116.1, read on the forward strand.
AGGCAGTCTAAAAAAAAACTTCTTTTTTTCATTCATAGTATTTTGTTGTTAGAATACTTATGGTCGTTGCCGTTCTCGATCGCGCTCTACTGTAAAGACCTCTGAACACGCAATACTAACGTTGCCAACACTAAGTTCCATATCGAATATAATATTTTTTCCTGTGTTATAAAATTATCCCAAGTATATTTTTATTCTTTCGTTACGCTAAAAGTTTTTCAAATCTTTTTTAATATATATCGTGCACACAAATGTACGCCGCAGACACTTCTCGCTTCATTACCACTAATATATCTATACGTTCATTGTCTCTATTCTGATCATAATATAGTTTTTTTCAGGAAAATCGTAGAAAATGGCTCTTCGCTCCGTTCATACTATGTAATCTATTTCCAAAATTTAAATCATGCCTAATTACTTTAAAATCAGCTTAAATATATTTTATCATTTCCAAAATTAATAATCTCATTACAGATCATTATCTCATTTCCCGATCGTACATAATATATATATTTTTTTTGTTATTATTTTATTTGTTTCCGTAAGAATTCTGGATATTATTCATATCAAACATTTGACCTTCACATTGTACCTATATACTCATCTGTTTCAAAATTTTCCAAATAAGTATTATAAATAAATCCAAGTATACTATCCCAATATAAAAAAAAAACTCACATTGCATCTCCCATCAAACAATTAATTTTTTAGTATATCATACATATTATTTTTTTATCGTTTAAATTTTTCTTCAATTTGCAACTGTCATAATCTATAGAAAACGTCTTGTTGACTAGATGCATGACGAATACACTCCTTATAATTACATCATGAAATCATTTTTTCTTTAATTATTTTTTAACATCATGAAATTATAGTAGTATTTTTTAATTTTTTATTTTTCATACATGACAAAGATATTGAATTCATCACATCTATAAATGCATTCACTGTACGTCTCCATTAAACTATCATGAATTTTTAAAATTAGCCCAAACATACTATTTTTCACTATAAATTACGGTCGCTCCTGTAATTTTTTCTATATAATCACTAACCTACGAAATCACTTCGATCGTTTCACTCATACCGAAGCAATCACTCCTTTTCCTTCATACTATCTATCTTCAAAGTCTAATAATATAACATGAAATTAGTCTAAATATAAAAATCCTGCAACATGTTTTAAAATTAGTCGAAGTGGACTATTTTTTCACTATCAAATCCGATCATACATCATTTTTTTTCTATATTATCATTATTGCAAGACCCTACAAAATCGTTTCGCTCATTTTACTTATAGCAATGCAATCAATCCTTTTTTCCTAGTGCTAGCGATCTTTAAAATTTAATACTATAATACGAAATTATTCTAAATATACGTTCATGCTAGCAAAATTATTACATCACCCCTTTTTTCTACTCAATTGTATGTATGTTTCCGAGAAATCTCATTATATATTTTCAAAATTAACTCCAGCCCACGTACTATTTTTATATTTCACTTATTTATAATTGTTTTAATCATATCTGATGCAAGACCCTGTAAAAGAATACAAGCAATTCCCACACATATAATTATTGTTCAGAGGTGTTGTGGGCATACTTTATCATATACTTTTGTAAGCTCATACCGAACGGACTTCATAACCTTTTATCATTCGTTTAGATGCGGAGACACACAACTTTTAGCGGAGCAATCTATTCTTTGCTAAACTGATGATTGAAGGCATCCTTTTTTTTTCTCCAAAAAAGCATGGAATAGCGAGGATTTTTTTACACGCTCAAAATAAATGAGATAATTATTTCTCTATATTTAATACATTACCAAGAATGTATATATCACTCGATTGACTCTTTCACTCATTCGTCGATTTCAAATGCGAAGGAAATTTTCATACCATGCTTTATTCATACATTTTATTTCTAAAACCCTATCACTTGAATAGAATGTTATAGGGCTGTTGTAAATGTGTGAGTCTTATTATTTGAAATATAAAATTTGAAGGAAATTTATATATCTTGCATCGTTTTAAGATGTTTTATTTTTACATTTTTTTTTAATCTCCCTCTTACTATTATTTTTGAAATGGAGGTTGATGACTATGATTAGTATTTGTGATTATAGAGGGAGAGGTAAACGTTTTCCTCACTTTTGACTAATTGTAACCAATTTTCCAATGATTTTTTCACCATTTTTCATACATCTTATTACTTTTATGTTTGTTTTAATCAATTTTTCGCTATTTCACATCATTTTCCAGTGTTTTTTAGTACTTTTTACAAAATTTTCCTTGATCTTTCAACATGTTTGACAAGTTTTTTTCTTTTCTTTCTTACATCTCATTACTATTTCATTAATCGTCAATGATAACAGTACATATTTATGTTTTCAAACCTTACACTTCATCTGTACACATCTATGGCTTGTTGATTATTGTAGTTCTACAATCACTATCTCCATTTGATTATTGGATTTAATATTCACATCTTTGAACGTTTGATTTAATGAATTGACATGGACTTTGTATTTCGCTCGCCCGCTCAATATCTTCATCAGTCTATTATACCATCGTTTAATAAGAGCATCCATAAGGTTCGAGACGATTACTGGATGTTTTCTCAACACATTTACAGACCTACCCCCATACACTAAGGAAATCTTTAAACATCTCTGTAATCACTCCTTTTAAGCTAGAGGGGGCAAGGGACTCCTATAATCGTTTTGACAATCAACACATCGTCGTCTATTGTCATGTCTTTACTCGCCGTTGCACAGACATGTAGTAAACGTTTTTTTCTTTTACAATTTTCTTATATTTCAACACTATTACAACATTTTACATCATTTCTAACTAATTTTAATCAGTTTTACATTATTTCTTAACATGTTCTTATGTTTTAGGGTCTTTTTGTGCTATTTTTTTCACCAATTGATGCTTTTTCTCAGAATTTTCTTGCGTTTTAGTGTCTTTCACACAATTTTACTCAATTTTCATCATCTTCGTCAGTTTTTCATTTATCTCATACATTATATGTCTAAATGTGTCGAATATCCATCCTTTTAACTACAAATATTTTATAATTTGATATGGTCATAGATAATAACAAAAGATTTAATTCAATATTGTTTACAATTTATTCAATAATTTTTATGACATTCATCATAATCAATAAAAATAATCATTGCTTCATTGCTTCAATGTTAAATTCTAATATATCATTATCAGCTATTAATATTTTACACCATAAAACGTCTAATTTAACTGAATATATCCTTCTTCAGCCAACTTTTCTTCAATCATCCGAATTTCAGTATCTAAACCATTATTTCCTGATTGTTTAGATTTGTGTAGTACCAATAATCGTTCAACCAATTCATTAGGATCGTCAGAATAATTGAAATGAGAGTCTTCAAGATTTACTTTGCGAACAGTTCTATATGCACGTTTCTTTTTCGTTTTACCTGGATAAACTTTTACATTTTTTATGATGGATTGAAACAGAGGACGTATTATTTTTCTGTATTTAGGAAGCGGAGTACCCTTTAATACACCAGTAACACGTATGTGAGCTCCGGTAAATTCCAGTATTTGTTTATATAAAGCTAAATCATTATTTGTATATTTATTCTCATCAACATTTGTTTCCATCAGTAAATGAATCAGTCCTTGTGTGTAAGGAAATTTAGATAGTGTTCTTCCTTTTCCTAAATAAATTTCACCACACTTTCGATTCCACGAAATTGGTGTTGAACCCATCATATACTCATGAGTGTTAGCATTATATTGTATTCCATACACAGGATCATTTGGTACAGGTTCACCACCATCTATTTGAAATGGAGCCATTTCATGTATGTTAATAGCCTTATATCCAGACTTATTATCGCGATTTTCATATTCTTCTTCATTTTCAATATCAGTCTCATAATCACGTTTCCAGCTGTCATTATAAAGTTTGTGACGTTTCACCATTGATGTATCATCACTTATTCCATCAGAATCATTTTTCATCCTTTTAGGTATTTGTAATGTTTCCCGAATATCCAATAACTGTTTTGTAACAGGTTCAAGCATGATAGATGACATATTTGTAATAGATTTCCAGGTCTGTAATGCATTATATTTTTCATTATATCGCTGCATATCCTTTCCAGTTCACTTTTAAGAATTGCTTCTTTATTTATTCCATTATTACCAACATTAACCATCACTTTACTCATTGACATCATTATTACAGATAATTAAAAATTCGTCAAAACACACATGTACAACTTCTCTATGTATACATTTCACAATCTATTTTGATCACAGAGAGTTATTGCATATTCATCATCAGTAATTTATAGAATGTTTTTCAAGGCTTAAAGAAATATACAGTGCTAACATGCTTACTATATACATACTGTATTTCAATCTGTTCCCTAAATACACTATTTATGAAACAAATTCTTTATAAATAAATATAAACACCAAAAATGGGGTAAGAAATCTTAATGTAATTTAAGAATCATATTATTTATTTTTCAATATACTAATATCTCAAAATATGTGATAACACCTAAACTTTTACCAATGATATTACAAAATCTAGAGCAGTGTAATTCACACACATATACATATATCTACATATATATCTACATATATATCTACATATTTACATATATACATATATATATCTACATATATACATATATATATATATCTACATATATACATATATATATATATATCTACATATATACATATATATCTACATATATACATATATATTTACATATATACATATATACATATATATATCTACATATATACATATATATCAACATATACACATATATATCTACATATATACATATATATCGACATGTACTAATATATATCTACATATGACATGCTATACTTTATGAGATGAGTATGTTACAGAATTCAATTATCAACTAACAATATTGTTATACAAACATAATTTATAAAATGATATAAATTTCACAAATGTCACTAAAGGTACATGTTTTTCTTTTTGGGACATTCTACACAAAATTACTCAACAACACTACACTTTAAATAATTTTTAACAAAAATTATAATTTTTTTATATTATGTACTATTTTTTATTACTTAAATTATACTTCACGTTATATAAGTTATACAAATTTCAATATATCAAGCTAGGGTGGATTTGCTTGAAATGTAACATCGGCCTAAGCAGTTGATGGAATAAAAGTGAATTTGTCATATTTTATAGTTTTGAGGGGGCTTGTTTCTGTATTATTGGAGGTGGATCATATGGTGGTATTTGAAACAAGCCCCCTCAAAACTATAAAATATGACAAATTCACTTTTATTCCATCAACTGCTTAGACCGATGTTACATTTCAAGCAAATCCACCCTAGCTTGATATATTGAAATTTGTATAACTTATATAACGTGAAGTATAATTTAAGTAATAAAAAATAGTACATAATATAAAAAAATTATAATTTTTGTTAAAAATTATTTAAAGTGTAGTGTTGTTGAGTAATTTTGTGTAGAATGTCCCAAAAAGAAAAACATGTACCTTTAGTGACATTTGTGAAATTTATATCATTTTATAAATTATGTTTGTATAACAATATTGTTAGTTGATAATTGAATTCTGTAACATACTCATCTCATAAAGTATAGCATGTCATATGTAGATATATATTAGTACATGTCGATATATATGTATATATGTAGATATATATGTGTATATGTTGATATATATGTATATATGTAGATATATATATGTATATATGTAGATATATATATGTATATATGTATATATGTAAATATATATGTATATATGTAAATATATATGTATATATGTAGATATATATATATATATGTATATATGTAGATATATATATATATGTATATATGTAGATATATATATGTATATATGTAGATATATATATATATATATATATGTATATATGTAGATATGTAGATATATATGTAGATATTGTAAAGAATTCACTCTCTTCACAAGTCCCTGTTCCGGTAGTCATTTGTAACTAATCGCTCTTGTCCCTGTTCATGGGCGACATTTGTAACTGACCAGCTCCGCGATGATAAAATAAAAAAAAGCATAAAACAAATAAAAGAAAATAAAGATTTCGGGCGCCAATGACACTTAACCCCGGTGTGTCATTACCGGAAACTCAATTCGTAGAGCTTTAGGCCTTAAGGTTTAACGAAAAAAAGAAAGTCTCCGCGGCGGAGATGTCACCGGGACCCACCCCGTGTCCAATAAGAAAGATTTCGACTTTAGACGCGTATATTTTCGCTAGGATAAAAGAAATTATAATAAAATTGTTAGGATGATTTTAGCGTTCACCCGAGAAGTATACTTTTGAACAAATTAACATATAAAAAAAAATTTTCTACAAGAAACGCGTGCAGCAGAGCACGTACGATTTTAAAACCGACAACGCGACGAGTTGCTTGAGGCAAAGGAGCCTCGACGACGTTCAGCCTAAGACTCTTGCGAGCGACTCTTGCGAGAGACTAAAATGTGTCTGGCGAGGATCGCTCGATGTCCTCTTGCCTTTCGCTAAGACGACTAATTTTACACAAAAATATTAACAAATAAAAAAAACACCGCCAAAAGGATCTTTTTTGAAAGTTGGTTGTTAATTTCTATTTAGCGGCGATTACCCTGCCGGTATTCCTTTTCGGGTTTTTTGACAAAAAAACTTCTGCCGGCTCAACATAGCTCGGTACGCATTTCAAACGCCTATACCGCCAGCAAAGGCTCTTTCTCCGCTTTTCGGCCACCCGCATAGAAACCAGTTCGCTATCCCGGCGCAGCGGTCAAAACATCTGTGCCGGGATCCTTCGATTTTTTAGCCGAGAAAGCGTCTTTGACAACCATGCCGCTTTTGCCCGCTGCCGAGACCGCCGAGAAGTTAATGATTATTGCCAAAAAATATTATTTTCTAGCTCGGACAGCGTTGACAAAGGCCGTAAGAAATGCCGAATCCGTCTCACTGCCCCACCCTCATTTTCATCCAAAACAGGAGTTTTGGATGAGAATTCAGGTGACCAAGAACGAAAGGATTCGGACAAGCCGTTTCCGAGCTACGGAGTCTTGAACAGGTCTCCACCATCTAAACCCGCTCATGTACGCCGCAAATCATCCCTTAAGTTATCACACGTACACCACTCTCACAGACCACTGGGACCACACTAGGTCAAAAAAAACATATAGCGGAAACTTTAAGAACAATTAAAAACAAAATGGAACCAAAATAAACATGAGAGATAACGAGTATCTATTCCGAACAATACGGGACGCATCCCGTCAAAATAACAAAACAATACGGGAAACAACCCGTCTGAAACCAGTTCGCAAACTACAAAATATCGGAAATAATACCCTAAGATCGGCTTCCATGTTGGTTCAATACAAAAAATTTAATTACGTTAGCATTAGCTGAAATAATTTGAGAATTGAAATATAAAAAAAAACGGTTGATTAGATAAATGCCAAAAAAAACAAAAAATAAATTCGTTGACATCTTATATCTCGCGAGCTCGTTGTCCTCTGAGAGATACAGGAACACCTAAAGAATACGACAGAAAAATTTCCTAACAAGGAGAGAGGCGCGGCAGACAAGACCGGTACCCCTTTTGGACGGGTAAAAAAAAAATAAAAAAAAATATATATCGAGACACCCCCTGATATAATACGCGGAATGCGTGCAACTGAGCCACTCGAAACAAAACAACAAATTAACAAATAAACATTGGCCCATGGCCCGGAAAGTGGCACTCAGTCACGCACTACGCAACGGAACCCCCCGTTGGCTTACGCAGTGGAAATTTAATCCCCCCAATGACACCCTCTCGCATCGGCGCTGGAACATCGCGCGAACACATCCCCCCACGTGGCCTACCCAACCTAATGGTGGACAAGACTGGGACCCCCTATAGGCACCCCCTGAGAACGCTCACCATCTTATTTCATGGGACGTCAACATGTCCCCGCCACGGTACGAACATCTACATCTTCTATCTTCTATCTTCATCTTCATCTTCATCATCGATCGGACCGCGCGAGAGACCTTCCTTTGGCCTACCTAGAGGAGCCCCGTAAAAAAAAAAATATAAAAAAAATAAAAAATAATCCATCAAACTTTCCGACGATCTTCTTCTCCATCTGTAAACCGGACACCACGCCGGTCCTCGGCCTTCCTTAGGCGTCGAGTCTACCTTGTGTACCTTCCGAGGGCGCACACCACCCATCGGGATAAGAAAAAGAAGAAAAGAACAGGAACACACCAAATATAATTATAAAAAAAAGATAAAAGGAATAACATCTGGAATTTTACATGACCAGGGCACTGAAACTCGCGAGATTTTCAAAAAAATTTATAACTTTGTTTTTCTAGCCTGACCTAGTGTGCACGCATTTTAATCACACACCGACCTGCGGACACTGTAAGCGACATTCCCGCTCCCGGCCGAAAGGTCGTACATTTACACTTATACGTTGTCCCAGTAGCAATATAAACGAACGAACAAATAAAATATATACAAGTGAACTAAATTATTACAAAATAGATCGACCAAACGTCTAACTGATAAGAAAAATAATCGAATAAAATACAGGACAATAAGAACTCTAAAACTGGGTCTTGACCTGAACAAAAGTACTGAGAATAATTGAATGTATTTAAAAAAGAAAAAAATAAGAAAATAAGCGGTTAACTGCCTGTCTTGATTGTGGGGCTTGCGGGACGCTATCGTTACCTAATTCCGGAACGAGGAAAGAAAAATCAAAAAAAAAAATGATTATCAAAATAGAAAGAGAGCAGTTGAGGTCACTACCAATATGAGAACGGAGCTCTGCGTCTTCGTCCTGCGCCTTTTTTTTTTTTTTTTTTTTTGACAGAAAAAATAGAATACAAGAAAAACAACACACGCAAAGGAGGAAAATAGGAAACAAAAAAAACAAACAAAAGAAATAGGTACATCGTTGAGATAAAAGTATCGATCGGATTGCGGGAATAAAGCAAAATTCGCCATTAGACCGTCACCACGGAGAGATCCCAGCCAAGAATCACCACCATATTTCCTTTTTCCCCGGTACCCCGTGTCGGGAAAGCTCCTATGGCTTATAAGGTATCGTTGTGCCACTAGGTCGAGTTCTTCGGCAGCCGGTATCGGGCGTCAATTGACCCCACTCGCCAGAAATACTCGGTAGCCACAATAAATCCAACCGATTCGGTTCACCACTTAGCGATTAAAATTGTTATTCTCCGTATTTCTCGCCGAGACTTACGCCCAATGCCGTGGCCGCACACGTTCAACGTTGCCCACTACACCGAAAGCTCGTACAACGGAGAAGAAAAGATAATAAAATATAGAGCCCCGCCGGAGTACCAGGTATTCACTCTCTCTCCCCACCGAACAATATGGCCACGCTTGCCTTAGCAGCGCCCACAGAGCCTGAGGGGTCGACCGGAAATCCCTCCCGATCCGCCTAGCGACGCTGTGAATGGAAAACATAGAGCAAAGAAAGAGAAAAACAATATATTTAGCAGAAAAGAGATGGAAAGAAGCTCAAAAAAATCCGAGAAAGAAAATATTAAATAGACCGAAAAGAACCGGTGAGAGGAACATTGCCATATGTAAATAATCTTATCACAGCAATGTCCATACTGTTAACAACGCATGAATATGCATTAACTCTCTGTGATCAAAATAGATTGTGAAATGTATACATAGAGAAGTTGTACATGTGTGTTTTGACGAATTTTTAATTATCTGTAATAATGATGTCAATGAGTAAAGTGATGGTTAATGTTGGTAATAATGGAATAAATAAAGAAGCAATTCTTAAAAGTGAACTGGAAAGGATATGCAGCGATATAATGAAAAATATAATGCATTACAGACCTGGAAATCTATTACAAATATGTCATCTATCATGCTTGAACCTGTTACAAAACAGTTATTGGATATTCGGGAAACATTACAAATACCTAAAAGGATGAAAAATGATTCTGATGGAATAAGTGATGATACATCAATGGTGAAACGTCACAAACTTTATAATGACAGCTGGAAACGTGATTATGAGACTGATATTGAAAATGAAGAAGAATATGAAAATCGCGATAATAAGTCTGGATATAAGGCTATTAACATACATGAAATGGCTCCATTTCAAATAGATGGTGGTGAACCTGTACCAAATGATCCTGTGTATGGAATACAATATAATGCTAACACTCATGAGTATATGATGGGTTCAACACCAATTTCGTGGAATCGAAAGTGTGGTGAAATTTATTTAGGAAAAGGAAGAACACTATCTAAATTTCCTTACACACAAGGACTGATTCATTTACTGATGGAAACAAATGTTGATGAGAATAAATATACAAATAATGATTTAGCTTTATATAAACAAATACTGGAATTTACCGGAGCTCACATACGTGTTACTGGTGTATTAAAGGGTACTCCGCTTCCTAAATACAGAAAAATAATACGTCCTCTGTTTCAATCCATCATAAAAAATGTAAAAGTTTATCCAGGTAAAACGAAAAAGAAACGTGCATATAGAACTGTTCGCAAAGTAAATCTTGAAGACTCTCATTTCAATTATTCTGACGATCCTAATGAATTGGTTGAACGATTATTGGTACTACACAAATCTAAACAATCAGGAAATAATGGTTTAGATACTGAAATTCGGATGATTGAAGAAAAGTTGGCTGAAGAAGGATATATTCAGTTAAATTAGACGTTTTATGGTGTAAAATATTAATAGCTGATAATGATATATTAGAATTTAACATTGAAGCAATGAAGCAATGATTATTTTTATTGATTATGATGAATGTCATAAAAATTATTGAATAAATTGTAAACAATATTGAATTAAATCTTTTGTTATTATCTATGACCATATCAAATTATAAAATATTTGTAGTTAAAAGGATGGATATTCGACACATTTAGACATATAATGTATGAGATAAATGAAAAACTGACGAAGATGATGAAAATTGAGTAAAATTGTGTGAAAGACACTAAAACGCAAGAAAATTCTGAGAAAAAGCATCAATTGGTGAAAAAAATAGCACAAAAAGACCCTAAAACATAAGAACATGTTAAGAAATAATGTAAAACTGATTAAAATTAGTTAGAAATGATGTAAAATGTTGTAATAGTGTTGAAATATAAGAAAATTGTAAAAGAAAAAAACGTTTACTACATGTCTGTGCAACGGCGAGTAAAGACATGACAATAGACGACGATGTGTTGATTGTCAAAACGATTATAGGAGTCCCTTGCCCCCTCTAGCTTAAAAGGAGTGATTACAGAGATGTTTAAAGATTTCCTTAGTGTATGGGGGTAGGTCTGTAAATGTGTTGAGAAAACATCCAGTAATCGTCTCGAACCTTATGGATGCTCTTATTAAACGATGGTATAATAGACTGATGAAGATATTGAGCGGGCGAGCGAAATACAAAGTCCATGTCAATTCATTAAATCAAACGTTCAAAGATGTGAATATTAAATCCAATAATCAAATGGAGATAGTGATTGTAGAACTACAATAATCAACAAGCCATAGATGTGTACAGATGAAGTGTAAGGTTTGAAAACATAAATATGTACTGTTATCATTGACGATTAATGAAATAGTAATGAGATGTAAGAAAGAAAAGAAAAAAACTTGTCAAACATGTTGAAAGATCAAGGAAAATTTTGTAAAAAGTACTAAAAAACACTGGAAAATGATGTGAAATAGCGAAAAATTGATTAAAACAAACATAAAAGTAATAAGATGTATGAAAAATGGTGAAAAAATCATTGGAAAATTGGTTACAATTAGTCAAAAGTGAGGAAAACGTTTACCTCTCCCTCTATAATCACAAATACTAATCATAGTCATCAACCTCCATTTCAAAAATAATAGTAAGAGGGAGATTAAAAAAAAATGTAAAAATAAAACATCTTAAAACGATGCAAGATATATAAATTTCCTTCAAATTTTATATTTCAAATAATAAGACTCACACATTTACAACAGCCCTATAACATTCTATTCAAGTGATAGGGTTTTAGAAATAAAATGTATGAATAAAGCATGGTATGAAAATTTCCTTCGCATTTGAAATCGACGAATGAGTGAAAGAGTCAATCGAGTGATATATACATTCTTGGTAATGTATTAAATATAGAGAAATAATTATCTCATTTATTTTGAGCGTGTAAAAAAATCCTCGCTATTCCATGCTTTTTTGGAGAAAAAAAAAGGATGCCTTCAATCATCAGTTTAGCAAAGAATAGATTGCTCCGCTAAAAGTTGTGTGTCTCCGCATCTAAACGAATGATAAAAGGTTATGAAGTCCGTTCGGTATGAGCTTACAAAAGTATATGATAAAGTATGCCCACAACACCTCTGAACAATAATTATATGTGTGGGAATTGCTTGTATTCTTTTACAGGGTCTTGCATCAGATATGATTAAAACAATTATAAATAAGTGAAATATAAAAATAGTACGTGGGCTGGAGTTAATTTTGAAAATATATAATGAGATTTCTCGGAAACATACATACAATTGAGTAGAAAAAAGGGGTGATGTAATAATTTTGCTAGCATGAACGTATATTTAGAATAATTTCGTATTATAGTATTAAATTTTAAAGATCGCTAGCACTAGGAAAAAAGGATTGATTGCATTGCTATAAGTAAAATGAGCGAAACGATTTTGTAGGGTCTTGCAATAATGATAATATAGAAAAAAAATGATGTATGATCGGATTTGATAGTGAAAAAATAGTCCACTTCGACTAATTTTAAAACATGTTGCAGGATTTTTATATTTAGACTAATTTCATGTTATATTATTAGACTTTGAAGATAGATAGTATGAAGGAAAAGGAGTGATTGCTTCGGTATGAGTGAAACGATCGAAGTGATTTCGTAGGTTAGTGATTATATAGAAAAAATTACAGGAGCGACCGTAATTTATAGTGAAAAATAGTATGTTTGGGCTAATTTTAAAAATTCATGATAGTTTAATGGAGACGTACAGTGAATGCATTTATAGATGTGATGAATTCAATATCTTTGTCATGTATGAAAAATAAAAAATTAAAAAATACTACTATAATTTCATGATGTTAAAAAATAATTAAAGAAAAAATGATTTCATGATGTAATTATAAGGAGTGTATTCGTCATGCATCTAGTCAACAAGACGTTTTCTATAGATTATGACAGTTGCAAATTGAAGAAAAATTTAAACGATAAAAAAATAATATGTATGATATACTAAAAAATTAATTGTTTGATGGGAGATGCAATGTGAGTTTTTTTTTTATATTGGGATAGTATACTTGGATTTATTTATAATACTTATTTGGAAAATTTTGAAACAGATGAGTATATAGGTACAATGTGAAGGTCAAATGTTTGATATGAATAATATCCAGAATTCTTACGGAAACAAATAAAATAATAACAAAAAAAATATATATATTATGTACGATCGGGAAATGAGATAATGATCTGTAATGAGATTATTAATTTTGGAAATGATAAAATATATTTAAGCTGATTTTAAAGTAATTAGGCATGATTTAAATTTTGGAAATAGATTACATAGTATGAACGGAGCGAAGAGCCATTTTCTACGATTTTCCTGAAAAAAACTATATTATGATCAGAATAGAGACAATGAACGTATAGATATATTAGTGGTAATGAAGCGAGAAGTGTCTGCGGCGTACATTTGTGTGCACGATATATATTAAAAAAGATTTGAAAAACTTTTAGCGTAACGAAAGAATAAAAATATACTTGGGATAATTTTATAACACAGGAAAAAATATTATATTCGATATGGAACTTAGTGTTGGCAACGTTAGTATTGCGTGTTCAGAGGTCTTTACAGTAGAGCGCGATCGAGAACGGCAACGACCATAAGTATTCTAACAACAAAATACTATGAATGAAAAAAAGAAGTTTTTTTTTAGACTGCCTTTATTTTTTTGTTTTCGATACGTCTCTTGTTCGGGGGGTGGCTAGAGACGATTTCGACGTTTTTTTTTTACAATCAAGTTGTTGTTCTGGAGATTATCTCCCTTTATCGCACACACATACATGCATGCAGTCTCTCGCTCGCACGTTGCAACCCTGATCTGCTCGTGCTAGCGCGTTTTTTCTTCGAACATTCTATGTCTCGTAAACTACCAGGTTTCTTCTACCTGTCTCTTTCTATACATTTAACATCAATGAATCTTAGAATGATTTCGTATATATCGCGAAAAAGTATTTACAAAATATAAAATATTAAACCATATATGTATTTTTTTTTTTTTAATGCGATTACGAAAGATTTTAAAAATTTTTGAGAGAACCATCAGAGTCCGAGGTTGTATCCTACAAACAGATGAAATCTCTCACAGCTGCGGAAATATGTGATGTATGTGAAAAAGTTGAACAGTTAGATTCGTGTGTTACAGAAAGAAAAAAGATGGAATATTACAGGCAAAAATATAATTTTTTAATCTATAAAGATATGAACAAATTAAGCAAGATTATATTCGAAAATTAAACAATAATTATATACATTTTACACAACTGGTTCAGATTTTTGAAAAAAGTTCATCATTACCAGTACTTCAAGTTAAGAGGGGAAGACAGAGGTAGATAGAGAAATAAATTAAATAAACGTAAATCGAAAAAGATCGGAAAAAGACGAAAAATATGTAGGAAAAAAATATATACAATAGAATGAACGAACGAACGGATATCGAGGGAAAAGGAAAAAATATATACAATAGGAGAATGAATGTATCGAGGGAAAAATATATACAAATATATACATATAAATATTTACAAAATTGTTAAAACGAATGAATTAATGAATTTTTAATCCGCGCGAATTGTACGTTGACAATCGATACAATCTTTTACTTTCATACAATTTCGAGTACTATGTCGTAATGTATCGTCATCGAAATAATATTCTTCATCATTCTCATGTTCAAAACATGGTAGAAGTGATTTTATCGTATCATCCTGTTTTAATCTATCTGGTAAAAATATATAAATGTCTCCAACACAACTCGGAAATAATGTAATTATCATTTCTTTGGTGACTGTAATGAACAACTGACTTAAATCATTTATATTGAGATTATTCATAAGCTTCAGCGGATGGATAACATGATCATACCAGGTCTTTATCACCATAACGTTTTTCACTGCACAATGAAAACTATCATTTTCATTATGGTGTTTACAAGTTACCAAATTGCTTATACCAAAATACTCTTCATGTAGAACCTCAATACTAGGCATTCGAAAGACATGATCCATATTAACGATTTCATAGTCTAAGTCACGCAACAATTCAGACTTTTCGTTAAGTTCCATTAGTGTAAGTTTAGCATATACTGTTAAAATATATACGCGAGCTCTCGGTTTTTGGGACAATATTGTGAATATATCGCGTGCCATGAATATTTCTTCCCGACAGGGAAATAATGAAGGGTTTTTCAAGTAATAACTCACTGAAGAACATTGTAAATGCGGCATTTTTGATGCATGCCATGCTCTGCTTGGTTTATACAGCGTATGCAAACACTTCCCGCCAGACATATCAATCATTGCTAGTTCGGTTACTCGGAAACTATAATTACAATCTATATGGATGCTGATATCTACAAAATATTCCGCTACATCCACTTGTTCTGATAATAATACGGGATCAACGATTTTACATACAAAAGATGTTGATTCTTCTGATGTATAACCATCATCACATTGTGGTGTTGGAGGTGAAGAAGACGAATGCGAGCCGCTATCACTCGAAAATGAATTCTGAATAAATTCAGCGGTTTTAATATCAATCGGATCGGCATTGTTATTCATGTTTGAATAATATTTTTAACTTTTTACTAAAAACGTAGAAAATTATTACTTCTAAAGTTAAGGCAAATCTTTAATAACGCGTGAAGAACACAGATTCTACAAAATGCACACGTTTGACATAACACTAATACTGACTGCACGATCAGATCCGTTCGACAATCTAGCTCGATGCTTGCCTTTGAAAAGGGAGGGCTGCACCAGAAAACAGAAAACCCACATTCCTTTGGTGAAAGTTGGTTGTAGGTGTGCACGGTCGAAGTTTGCAGATGATCTTTTGGATATATGTGTTTGTGTGTATGTGTGTACATGTGAACAGGTTTCGACGAAAGATATGAAGGGGAAGATCCCAGCAGACATAATATTGATTGTCACACGAAAGAATTCAAGGTCATGACAACATGCATGTAAGGATATGAGCAGCGCATTTTTTCGTTACGACTGTGTGCAGACATAATAGAGAGGGGAAAAAATATGTATAATACAAAATACTCAGAAAAAAAATATTTAGAGATTGAAATAAATAAAAATATTCTTAAACTAATAGACTCGGAAAAAAATTAATATGAATGATATGGAAACCAGCTCTAGCATATGTGAACGTGGGAATGGTTGGTTAGGTTTCACTGTAGCTTCGGATGGATGTAGTCATGAAAAATAATACGAAAGATTTGTAATTTGTGTAGGATGGATAGGGGAGGGAGAAATTTTGAAACTGTGTTAAATAAAAAAATATACTTGAATTAATTTTATTACCCATGTTTGGAAAAAATTTTTGGAGGTGAAAAAATATACTCAGAATAATTCAGTAATACTTAGACATGAAAAATTATTATGAATGATGTGAGAACTAACGGTAGCATTTGAGTGCGAGGGAATATGTTGTATACAATCATATTGATGAAGACTTCGTCGGATTTATTTTTTGAACCGTAGAAAAAAATATAAAAAAATTATGGACAGTCGGAAGAAATGATCTGAAGTAAAGAAAATATACTTTGGTTAATTCTATAATAGTTAGATTTGAAAAAAAATTATTATGATCAATATGGAAACTAACTGCAGAGGGTGTGTGCACATTCATGGCAGTGAAGGTATCGAGAGATTTATTTTTAGAATCGGAGAAAAAATAAAAATTTATCAACAGTCGGAAGAAATGATCGGAAGCATAAAAAAAATATAATTGGAATAATTCCATAATATTTGGAATTGAAAAAAGTTATTATGAACGATATGGGAACTAACGACAACAGATGAGTGTGTGGGAATGGACGGTGGGCATTCATAGCGGTCACATAAAAAAATAATTACCTCTCAATATGAAATGACGGAAGCGTCGGGAGCGTCGATCGGGGGTTTAATGGTCGTAGTAAAAGTAAATAGAATGCTATATATTAGATATTAAAACAGCGGCAGCGGTATGTGCAGGATTGGATGTTAAGCTACCATAGTGTGTAAGATGATGGAAGGATAAGAAAAAATAAATAATGTATATTATAATCGATTGGAAAAGAGGGTGGAAAGGGTAAAGGAGACTAAGGATAGTTTTTGAGTATAGAAATAATTGATTTGTTAATTTGTAAATGTTTTGGATAACCTTGTAGGTTTAGCCAACAGAGCAGGGATTGGGTTGTTATGTGAAAAAAAAAATAATAATTAAAAAAAATACTATAACGCGGTGATGATTGCATGCAATGCTATGATCGGAGAATTTTTCGTCGCGGGTGCGTCTATACTTGTAAAAATACGAAAGATCCTTAAAAAATTGATCAGTGTATGAATAATAATATATACTTAGGCTTTGAAATATTTTTAAAAATGCGGTATCCGCAAGCAAACAATGAGTGCGCGGGATCGGCGCGTGCGCTTTCGCGGAGGCTAACGGTATGTTAGATATATGCGCGGGATCGGGACGTGCGCCATGGCATATGGCAGTAAGATCAGGGAATCGGAAAAATAAAAAACATATTTAGGCTAATTTTGAAATTTCCATACTTAGACTTTGAAATATTAAAAATAATCTCGGTATCGTGAACGTGGGAGGCATGCGGAGGAACGGCGTGTGCGCTTTTGCAGTGGAGAACGTTATGTTAGATATATGCGCGGGAACAGTGCGTGTGCTTTCGCATTTGTCTGTACGATCGGGGAATCCGGTAAATAAAAAAATATAGTTAAGTTAATTTTATAAAAAAATTGTGGTATCGTGAACGGAACGCTTGTGCGGATGTGATATCGCGGCGGAGATCGGAATATGCGTGGGAACGGCGCGTGCGCTTTCGCGGTGGCGACCGGAGCGTGCGCGGGATCGTAATATACATGTGTGAGGGGCGAACGGGGGTGTTGGGTTAAATTTTAGCTTTAAATACCATACTTGGGTTACATTTTGGAATTTTCATACTTAAGCCCGGAATTTTGAAAAACCGCGGTAACGCAGTGGGCGGGAGGGGGGTCGGAGACTTGGGTTACTTTCAGACATTAATTAATATACTTATGTTAATTAATAATCGGATCAGTTTATCGGAAATGTGCAGGGGAACGCACGGGGGGAATTTTGGGGAAATTGGGGGAAACTTGGGTGAATTTTCGGCGTCGGAATAAAAAATTGGGTTAGTTTTTGCCTCCCTGATGAAATACTTACGTTACTTTCAGCCCTCTGCACGCGTTTAGGGGTTGTGACGTCAGAGCTGCCAGAACGCAGATTTATTAACTACTTGTGTCAACCTTGTATCTACTATGCACCACTCCAAAGAGATTTTACAGACTAAGAACAAGCCTGAAGTGATATTGTTTTACAATAAAACGAAAGGTGAAGTTGATTCGGTGGAACGTACTCGAGTCAAAGAAAATCCTTCAGATGGCCTCTCACTATTTTCTACAGAATCGCCGGGTCAACAAGGGCTAATTCATACGTACTGTTCTTGAGTTTTCGAAGAAATCCTCAAAAGACCTTGCTGAAGAACTGGTCAAGCCCCAGCAATTAAGGAGACCCTCCGAGCCGAAAACTAAAAATCAAGTAAAATCTTTGTTCCGGGAAATCTTGCAAATTCCTCCTGAACCACCAACACCAATGGATGCTACTCAGAAGAAATTGGAGAAGAGAATTTACTGCGCCGAGTGCCCCCTACGCTCAAACGGAAGACTACATATATCTATATGAAATGCAAAAAAAGCCATTGTTTGCAATGTGGCCAGATAATTTGCAAGGACTGCCTTGCCAAGTGATATTCTTTTCATAATTCTGTATTCAAAAGAAAACTTGATTTTTATTTTTTCAATATACTTATTGGTTGAAACTTATTGCTAATTTTGAAATGCATATTTCGAAATTTTATTCCTTATATTTTTAAAATTTAATTCGGAGTCCAAGATAACGCTGTGAACTTTGTGTTATTTCATAGAAAGGTATTTAGTAAAATACTTTAGTTATCAAAAGTAGGTTACCAAGATTTGACTTCAATAACTTAATAATTCTTGCGCTAAATAAAAAACTACTTATTATTTGTAATCTAATAAAATGTTTTATTCAGTTAGATTGTCGTTTTCCTCATTTCCACACCATCACGTATGAGAATCAGTGAGGTACTAAGAAAAGAACTGTGGAAAATTAGCTACGGGAGTCTGACAGACTCTGTCCCATCCTTCACCATCAAACTACTGACCATAAGCAGTGGGTTAAAAAATATTTCAGAATACGCCAGGTTAATTTTAAAAATATAAAATTTTTCAAACTTTCAGTTTCATTTTTTGTATACGAGTAACAAATAACATTTTCAAAAAATAAAAATGGCAAAAGTGAAAACCCTAACAATCGATTTAACGCTAAATCGGCTTAAGGTAGCCGATTTAACTTTTGTTGCTAATCCCTTAATACTCTTGGCTTTTTGGGAAATTTTTGGTGATTTATCATGAAATCAGCTGTTAAAATCAGCTAAAAATGCCCGTATAAACTAAGTAACTGTCAGTGAGCTGTCAATGTCAACCACATTAGTTTCACGCAAGCGTCTTGTGTGTGCCATTTAGCAAAATAATTCAAAGGCACGGTAAGAGATAGAGTTTGGTTACATTTTTAAATATTTTTAGCCGATGGAGATACAAATAACAATGTTTTGAAAATTTATTGGCTGTGCATTTTGAGGTGCTACATGAAATCCTTTTTTCTGTTAAGTGTTTTTTTTTTTAATGGACCCCCCCCCCCCCCCCCAAAAAAACCAACTGGGCTGGGTACGCCTATGGAGTATGGTCTGAAAGTAGTCACTGAAGAAGCTTTTAAATAATCGAAAACCGATACTGATGTTTACTTAGTTTACTGCTGCTTTAGTAGAATAGTGTACAAAGCATCGTTAGGTAGCCTGCATGTGCATGGGAAATTATTGTGATAATCACGGTATCAATTTCAAAGTACATTGTCCTTTTACACTATTCAAATTTTTCTCCGTGTGACATTTAGACGATTTCTCTAGCGGGAAGGGGCAACGAGTTTTTTAGGGTGGACACCCGCGCCTTCCTCTAACTACACCCAAGAGATTCATGATGTAATGAAAAAAGAACGCGAAAGTACTTAAAAATTAGTTGTAACGGCAATTGTTAAGACTGGAATATATAATTAATTGTACACCGTATATAAGAAACGTATTGACTAGTTAGCAAAAAATTGAAATAAACCAAGATCATTGAATCGGATACGCTTGAAGGTAAATCAAATAGTAAAAAACGAAAAATAAAAATAATAGATCAAGAAATAGTAAAAAAAAATGGTTCATCAGACCGATTCATTTACATAAACGAAAATATGACGGTTTACAACAAAAAATTATTTTCAATGTAGAAAAAGGAACAAACTGACTAAATTATAATTGGATGTAATTTCGAAATGGTTGCGATTATGCAAGCAAGAAAGTAAGACGCGAGAAATGTTATTTTTGGAGTCCTTAGTACACAGTGAAAAAATTAAAATTTTTGCTACTTGGGATTAATTTTTTATTTTATGTTTTAACCAATATTTTTCGACATTAAAAGAAAAAAGACCTTATCTTAACCGGAGGTACCCTTTTTGCCACAAACCGATATTCCTAAAAAATACGATTTTGTCATGAAGGAGTTAATTATACAATCTTCAATTTTAATATTTAAAATGTTTTAATTCAACAAATTGTCAACGGATTACGATTTAACATTAAAAAAGTTCAGTCAAGCATGATGTTTCATGCGCTCAGGGTTATTCCGTATGTTAAGTTAACGATAACCATAATATTTATATTTACACAATATGCTAAATTCAAAACAAAGAAATTTGATTTTTCGCGCCGCAAAAAAGAAAAGACAAGTAATTCTGTGTAATTTTCGAAATTTTCACTACCTTCGAAAATTTGGTTAAGAAAATGAAAAACGGTTTCGTTCCTGATAAACAGTGATTTTTCAATCAATATATTACATGCTTTTTTCATGGTGATTTATCTTGGGGCAAAGGAAACCGCGGTGGGGCCCCTCTTCCTTCCGCGTTGACAATAACCCTGCTAGCTCGGGCTTGTGACGCCGCCGTACTTTGACTGCCTGAATCTTCCGCTGCCGTTATGTGATAGATGACCTGTCGTGTCTCTATCTAGTTTAGGAGGCCTTTCTTTAGTTGCACCCAGTACTTGCCCTGTCTATGCCCCACATACACTCTTTAGTTAGCCAAACCTGACTCTCGCTCGGATTAGTACCACAACCTTCCAGCAGGTTATTCGGCGTAACAGCGGCACCGCGTGAAGGCGAGTATGGGGTAGGAGTGGAGAGGCTAAATGATCACTAGTGATCATATATTCGCGTCACACTACGGCAAAAAAGTTTTCAATCTGCGGTATGCAGATGACACAGTCCTAATAGCATCTTCATACAAGGAAATGAATGAACTGTTGGAAAGAGTTGAAAAAGTAAGCGCGGAAAATGGTCTCTCCTTGAACAGACAGAAAAGTCAAATCCTAATTGTGGATAGAAGTAATGAACTACCGCCACTAATCCCGCCAAAGGCACTCTGCGGGATCGAAGTGAAAGATCAGCTGATCCATTTAGACGCACTCATATCGAACAGAGGAGGCTGTAACGTGGAAATTAGGAGCAGATTAGCAAGAGCCCAGAATGCAATGGTGCGCCTAACGCGTATATAGAAAGACAGGCACATCTCCATGTCTTTACTAAGAAGAGGATAGTCAAAGCGCTGGTGTTCCCTATTGCCACATATGCGTGCGAAACGTGGACAATAAACCTGGAAGCCAAAAATAAAATACAAGCTTTTGAGCTGTTCTGCTGGCGTCGCATGCTAAGGATTCCATGGACAGAGGTGCGCACAAACACGTCTATACTGACCAGTCTGGAAGTTGAGGCACAAGAGAGGCTGTTACCAACAATCCATCGCTAGATTTTACAATTCTTCGAACATGTTATGCGCTGCGGACCAGAGTCATTTGAAAAAATTATTATGCAGGGGAAGGTCCCTGGAAGGAGAGGCCGTGGACATCCTCCGAATAGATATATAACAGGAAAAAGTCTGAAAGAGTGCTTGCGAGCAACGGCAGACCGCGACAAATGGCATGATTGCATTTGATCAGTGTAACATGGATGATTCACGACCAAGGCCGTGTCCACGGGAGGGGTTTTGGGGGTTAACCCCCCCCCATGAGAACTGAAATAGTTATTATAAATATTAAAAAATCTGAAAAAAATCACAAATTTAAAATAAATATTGATGTTTTTTTAGGGTGTTTTCACCTACTTTTAAAAGAAAAAAGAAAAAATATGCTGCATATTTTTAGGTACTTCATTAATATTTTATGCAAAAAAATTTTTATTACGAGTATAATTAATAACATATGTAATTTTTGTTAATGTTCATATACGGGGTAATTCATTTACGTAAATTATTAATATATAAATATCAATATAATGGAAATTATTAATAGTACAAATATTAGTGAAAAATGTATTATAAAATAAATATGTAAAGAAAATTTTCAAAACCCCCCCCTTTCCAAAATTCTGGGCACGGGCCTGTTCACGACGCTCGAAATCGAACAACGCGACGGAAGAAGAAGAATATCACATGCTTGAGGGAAAAAATATTTTTTTCCAAAAGTAGTACAGTTTCTTTTAGTGTTCTAATATGCACAAGAGCCAAGCAAGAACAAATTATAGCTTCATGGTGAAAAGCAGTCAATATGCGGTGATTTGTCGCATGTTGAAAAAGGAATAAAGAGATTACCAGCGATGGAGTTATTTTTTTTTTTCGAGAAATGCAACATTTGCATTAATATTTTTCATCCGCTACTAAGAAGGGATATTATTTACCGGAGAAATAAAAAAGTAGCCGAAAATTTACTGTACTAATCTGTCCGTACGCGTTTCTACTAGTGCCGGGCCATTACGAGATATACTAATGGAATCACTCGATTATGAACATATCTCGAGATATTGCGATTACTTAAATTTATTTCAAATCATTTATTTTAATTTTAACGGTGGTTTTTGACAAATATTGATATCTTTATCGGCGAAATTAATAGTAACGACAGATTTATATCCAAAATTATATAATGATCATGAATCATAATTGTGTAAAATAATTCGATTATGAGAACATCTCGTGAATACCGATTATTAACATTAGTTATGTAGAAATATTAGACTTATATATTAATATAGGTTAAAATTATCTCGATAAAATAATTTATACCTTTAAAAATTAATGTCTTATTTAAAATGAACAATATAATTTCAGAAAATAATAAATATTTAAAAATTAAAAAAAGTTTAAAGCACCACTAATATTCTAACAAAACAATTGATACATGTGTTGTTCATAGTACGAATGATTACTATATAATCGTTACTCGTCATTCATCGCTCGATTATACAGATCACTCGGTTACTACTTTTATAATCGATTATCAATAACTCGTTGATCACTCGATTATTAAAATCATTCGTAATCGTCCAGTTCCACTTTCTACCAATGCTACCATCAACAGCTGATGGCAATATCACAATGCAGCGCGATCAAAAATCGCACATACACACTTGTCAGCTGTGTTATTTGTCAATCGCTTTCGTTTCTCTAGCCGCTTTTTTATTTTATTTTTTTTTTTTTTTTGCCTACCAAACATTCCGTGTTGCCAAATTGATTTTTTCAAATAATTATTATTATTCTTTCTGCGCCGTTTCATTTTTAGACGAAATGGGACCAAACCGCATTAACTCCATGCATAATCACCTGAAAATGCCGTACATTCAAGAAATAATTGCAAAGAACAGGCGGAAACATTTTGACAAAGTATCCGACTTTAATTAATAATATCGGTGACTATGATTACCAAACACACTTAAGTATAGATACAGAAATTACAAAAACATAGAAGGATAAAAGACATTCTACTAATACATTTAAATGAAATATTTTGTAACTCTTGTGTCTTGGCGACATTGTAAGAAAATAAACATTATATATATTTAATACTTTTAAGCTGTTATAAGTTATTAATTTAGTTCTCTCTCTCGTATTTAACAAAGTATCTGCGTTTTAGTTTCAGCGCACATACTGTCACAGATTAAATTATTGATTAATCATATTATTGTAAGACTGATTATTCATGCGTGCAGGTTCTTTTGTATTGTATAATTTTTCCTGCAAATTAAATCCCTCTTTCGGTGCGGATAATAATTCCTATTAAATTTCTGTATTGTGTATTATACATATATCGAATGTGTACAAATAAATCGGTTTTGCTTCTTCTTCTTGTTCGAGTTTTTTGTTCCGGAAGCCGATAATGATTTCTGTTTAACTTTTTTTTTTTTTTTTTTTTATTCTTAAAACTGCGCCAGCGGCACATGGAGAGTTTTCCCCGTTGGGAAATATCACTATAGTGCCGCACCACTTACTGGGAAGGGACAAAAGACATCAATATGAAAATTGAACCCAAAATATATTTTCTCCTTTATCCGATGTCGATTTAAGGATTAAATAGCATCCTAAATACGTACGTAAAAGAACTAGCATTGGTTCTTTTAATTGAATATTTTTGTCATTTCCGTACATGATATCTATACGGAATCCTAAATAGTTTATGCGCACATGTTTTTTATAAATGAGACCGAATTGTAGAAATTTTAAAAATCATCGCCGAAATGCAATGTTGATCGTTGTGTTCTCGAAAAAACGTGTCTTCTTGCTCGGTTGCCGATGTGAACATTTCATTATAGTTGGCTCGCAAAACTTTTGTCGGCTGGCAAAGATTTACTTTGGCTCGCGAAACCGGACCGCCGTCAAGTAACGTACTTAGGTGAGCAATTATCTTTCGAAAATCGTACAGAAAAGGAGGTAAATACTAAACTATGATCGAAAAATTCTCAACCTAGTCTGAAGTGTATATTTCTGTTGCCCGCCTGTGAAGTGTCTGGATCAAGGGAACTCGGAAGTAGGGGTAAAAAGGTGAGAGTGTATACAGTACCGGTTAGCAAATTCGATTTCTCCTCGTTTCTGCTGATATTTTAATTTTAGAATTAACCACATTAAAATTGATAAATTACTTAACGCAACAGAAGTAATTGTAAGTTAACAAATACCTACAACAGAATAGCGAAGAAGGCCGGTCGGTCTTCCATAACACGAAACAACGCTGGATAACGATTTGGCGGGTCGCGGGTCAAGAGCGCAATTTTATTGTGGAACGCTATTATAAAACTATGACACATTCGTCCCCTAGGTCGCAAAACATTGATAATAGACGCAGTTGTCTGATAATTTTTAATACATTTTCTAAATTTTAAATTCGTTTTTCTGCAACGTGGCTGCTTTTGTTTTTATTGTTTGCTCAACCGGAGCGCAGTTAAGGCGAAATACAAACAGATAGCCCCCCACCACAAGAAACATTGGTGTAAAAATTCGGTAAAATTTGAAGAAGACGTGCAAATTCATTTGTCATTATCTGCATTTTTCAATATTCCTCACGATTTAACCTTCGTGAGGCACTTCAATAATGCCGCTACGCGTTCTGCTAAAATTGTTAATTGGTTGCCGTAGTGAACAAGTTTATTTACTAGAAAATCGTTAATAATTTTTGAAGAAATATCGATATTAAAAGGTGAAAGTTGAATCGAATTATTGTTAAAACAGGATTTCCAGAAAAATGATCAACTCTAGCAAAAAGAAGTAAATTTTCCTATGAGACAGAGTAGCAACCAACTTGCTCTCAAAGTTTATTCACTAGCAAGTTTTTCTTTTGCATACAGAATCAGAGAATTTCATTCATCTTTTTTTAGCAGATTCCGGAAGCTAAGAAACTACGACCAGCTGTTTGAGTTTGTTCACTCGAAGATAACCAATAAAAATGATTTTCAAGGCTACTGTAAGACATGTAGTTAATATCTCTTGATGAACAATATAGCGCGAACGGAAGCTAAAAGATTAAGAATTGGTTGAAAAAATTGAAATAGATCAGACTTAAAATTAACAGCAGATATCCAAAGGAATGTGTCGAAGAGTCCAAGATTGTTTGATAAATTACAATATATTAAGAAAAGAAATAATTCACCACGGACAAAATAAGTTTTATTTAATATATTATAGACAGATGGAAATGAAAAATATTCAAAATGCACATCGTGTTAAAATTTTGAATACACTTTATAAAAAGCTGTTATAAACATTTTTCATCTTTCTCGGTTTGAAACGAAACTATTAAAACGAATATGCAGGATTTCTAGTTGTGCATTATTCCGTGACCGTCTTCTAGACCAGCAGGTTTTTAAATTAAAAAGCCACAATTGTATCTGTAATTAAAGAAAATAGGCAAAGTTAAAATTTGTGTCACTAAGAATATTACTGAATTACACGAAATGAAAAAAACAGGTTTTTCACGTTATCTTCGTTACATACTATTTTAAAGATTTTCCATTACTTCAAACGCTGAATAACCATACTTACTGCTTAGCATTAAATAGAACAGCGTTATAAACACTGACGTTACACCGAAGCATTTTCTCAGCAACCGTAATGTTTAAACTTACGTTGAGCTGTCTTAGTGTAATCATAAAGAATAAAAATGCGGTGTCGCCCTATTCAAAACAATTTTTTTTAAATAAAATTTTATATTACCTGAACTATAGAGTACTGTAATGTCAATCATCCCGAAGTCTGCGGGGGCGTATTTTTTAAAATATATCTTAATATTAACAAAAATGGAAAATAATGTTCGAACGTCAACTGAGGAGCTGTATGTCGTTTTTAAAAAATCCTTCATTACATGCCACTCTGCATAATGAAAATGTTTACCTAATTCGTTTGTGATCAAGTGGCTAGCTCGTATTTAAATTTCGAAGGTAATTAAGGAGGATAAAACCAGATATATCTTTTGTGACTTAAAAAAATAAGCCAAATCATTGCCGAAGATGACGGCCAGTTCATTTCTTTAATTCAGTGATTCGCAACATTCTGCTTTATCGTGCTCTGGGTGTGAACCGATAGAAACTTGATCACTTGACCGGTAATAATTTAACTCTTTGACCAGTGATGAATTCGGGAATCTGTTTCTGAGGGGGGGGAGATGTTTTTTATATTTTTACCGATAAATTTTTTTTTGAGATATTCCTGAATAAAACCAAATATGTAAAACATGATTAATTATGTAATTTAAAATAATGAAAAAGCAACTGCGAACAGTAAAATAACCGATTATAAACAACAATGTTTTCTCAATTAGTTTTAAAATGATTAATTATAATTGTAGCATTAAAGAACATATTACAAAAAAACATTCCAATGGGTTCATTATCTTTTTCTAATAAACGAATACGTCGTGGTGTTTCAGATGGACTTTTCTTGGAAATAAAAAACAAGAAAAAAGCAACAGAAACAGAAATGAAGAAGAGTGTTTTAGGTAACAGTGGAACGTGGGAGAAAGCTAAGGAGTCAAGAGACACAACGGAAAATAATTGCGGAATTCTATTCTGACGAGAATATTTTCAACAGAAATGGAAATCATGAGGAGTACATAATTAAATGGATGAATCGTTTAGAGCACCTAGATAGACCGTTGTCAGATGAAGAATTTGTGAGTACAATCAAATATAAGTTGCCGCAGGAAGTGAGAATTGTCATGAAGTGTGATCAAGTGAATACGAAAGAGAAACTCCTGGAGTGTGTGCATAAATGGGAGAAACCGAGAAGCGGAGTAACCTTAGAGGAGAAGGGTAGTAGTGTAGGCTATAAAAGAAGAATGAATATGATAGAAAAAGGAGAGTCAAGTGCCAGGTTTAATAATAATAATAACCGGAATTATGGGAGACAAAATTATTCGTATGATCAAGGTAGAGAAGCCGAAATTGCACGTTTCAAAAACTGTGAATTAATTGGAGATAGTCAGTTGGTGGGTTTTGCGAGCCAAAGTCGTTTTTGACAGCCGATGAAAGTTTTGCGAGCCAACTAAAATGAAATATTCGCATCGGTTGCAAGACGCGTTTTACGAATGCAACGATTGACATTTCGTTTCGGCAATAATTTTCACAGTTTTACAAATCGGCCTTATTTATAAAGAATAAATGTGTGTGTGCATAAGCATTTTTTATTGGCTCTTTCGTTACTGTTAATCAAACATTTCCGTTGCAACAAATTTTAAGACATAAATACTCTCATATACACAAGAATATTTCAGTCTCTATATTATTTCCGCTTTTCTCGGAAATGATTTTAATTAAGGCTCGGCAGATTTTTATGAAATTTTCGTAGATTATAAATTGCAGGCTAAAATGTGTGCCATATTTGAATTATTTACATATTTTTTACGATAAACGCGAAAATGTATACAAGTCCTTTTTCAATAACATATAGTTCATTTTATCTAGAAAAAAGGCAGCCGTAAATTCCTGATAAAATATCTGTTCCTTTTATGTTTTTATTTATAATTTATATTATTGTTAGCTTTATTAATTATTCGTTTTTTTAACGCTTGTAAAGAAACTTTAATGTAATATTGCTTCTTATTACCGACTTCCAAACAAAGGTAATATGTTTATATTTAGAAAATTTATACAATAATTTATATAAATAACAGGTGGAAAATAAGTTTCAATTTTTAACTTCTCTTTTGCTCTGTGCACGACGTCTTCTGCAGATCCGTCATCATGATGCCTTTTCCTTCTTCGCACACGCTGATTTTCATCACTGTCAATGGTAGCACTTTTATCATTTGCTTTCATCTCGCAATCGTCAAATAATTCTCGCTGTGAAAGTAAAAAATCTAAAAGCGAATTTAAAAGATCGACTGCCGTTCGAAGTTCAATAGTTGTTGTTTGTAGAGATATACTGACACCATTGATTCGATCTAGTTAGGCAGCCCAGAAATTTTCTCTTTTTTTTCTAAATCCTTTGATAGACATCTGGCCTCGTGAATCACTTGTGATGTCTGAGTCTCATCGCCAGCAATAGACTCCAAAGCTTTTTGGAAACTGTTGTAACTTTTTGACAAAGCTTTACTTTTTAGAACTAATGACGAGTATTGCTTACATTCATCACCTTTTTCAATATCTTTGAGCATAATTGCCCAACGATGAGTTGACGCCGAAAAAAAGTTGTATAGTGCCTGTACTCTCAAAGTTTGTTCACTAGCAACTTTTTATGTTGCGTACTTAATTAGAGAATTTCATCCATCCTTTTCTAGCAAATTCCGGAAGCCAAGAAACTACGATCAGCTGTTTGAGTTTGTCCACTTGAAGATAACCAATAAAAATGATTTACAAGGCTACTGTGAGACATGTAGTTGACATCTCTTAATGACCAATGTAGCGAACGGAAGCCAAACTTTGCATAAATTATAAGATTAAGAATTGGTTGAAAAAATTGAAATAGATCAAACTTAAAATTAACAGCAGATATTCAAAGGAATGTGTTGAGTGATGATGTTTATGTCCCATTCGGCCTAAAATAAAACAATATGAAAATAAACTCCTACTATATTTATATATCCCTTCAGTGACCGTTCTAAATCTAAGAGTCCAAGATTGTTTGATAAATTACAATATATTAAGAAAAGAAATAATTCATCACGGTCAAAATAAGTTTTAATGAATATATTATAGACAGATGGAAATGAAAAATATTCAATGTTAAAATTTTGAATACACTTTATAAAAAGCTGTTATAAACATTTTTCATCTTTCTCGGTTTGAAACGAAACTATTAAAACGAATATGCAGGATTTCTAGTTGTGCATTATTCCGTGACCGTCTTCTAGACCAGCAGGTTTTTAAATTAAAAAGCCACAATTGTATCTGTAATTAAAGAAAATAGGCAAAGTTAAAATTTGTGTCACTAAGAATATTACTGAATTACACGAAATGAAAAAAACAGGTTTTTCACGTTATCTTCGTTACATACTATTTTAAAGATTTTCCATTACTTCAAACGCTGAATAACCATATGTACTGCTTAGGATTAAATAGAACAGCGTTATAAACACAGACGTTCACTGAAGTATTTTCTCAGCAGCCGTAATGTAGAGCAGTATTTTAGACTTAGTTGAGTTGTCTTAGTAATCATAAAGAATAAAAATGCGATATCTCCCTATTCAAAACAATTTTTTTTAAAGAAAATTTTACATTACCTGAACGATAGAATACTGTAATGTCGATCATCCGGAAATCTGCGGGTGTATTTTTTAAAATTTATCTTAATATTAACAAAAATGGAAAATAATGTTCGAACGTCAACTGAGCTGTATGTCGTTTTTAAAAGATCGTTCATTACATGCCAGTGTGCATAATGAAAATGTTTACCTTATTGATTTGTGATTAAGGGAATTGGCCAGCTCGTATTTAAATTTCGAAGGTAATTAAGGAGGACAAAACCAGGTATCTCTTTTGTGACAACAAATAAGCCAAATCATTGTCGAAGTTGAGGGTCAATTAATTTCTTTCAATTCAGTGATTTTCAACATTCTGCTTTATCGTGCTCCGTGTGTGGACCGATAAAAACTTGATCATTTGACCGGTAATAAGTTAACCCCGTTTGATATTTTGTTGCCAAGCAACATTTTATCAAGTTATTTTGTAATTTCTCAGAGGCCTCAATTGATCTTATCGATGCATACTATATTTTTAAATCATCAACGAATATAAGAAATTTCGAACATATTTTATTTGTGACACGTACATAAATATATATAAACAACCATATAAAAAGTACGAAAAAGTTGACCCAGCAATACACATACACCCACACGTCCACGTATGAATTTTAAATTTGCTGCTAAGTACCCACATGTTGTTTATTTTATTTACAAAATGTTGCAAAACTAAAAATAAAGAAAAAACGAAACTGTACACACCATTACAAAACGTCGGGTTCCGCGCTGCAGTGAAATTAATTTCTTACTGCTTTCGGAATAAAATTATAATTTTAAGATAATTCGCAATTTCATTCAATTAATTAAAAGCAGTCCAATTTTCTTCGATGGTTTTGTCATTATATCTAATCGTTTAATAAATTTTAATTTGTCACCGTTTTAAATTATGCACTTGTTTTTATGAACTGTTTACATAGATTTAATTTGAACTAAACTTCAATAGCGATGTGCTGTTGACAATTTAATCTTTTTCCTGAAATATGAATAATTCGTGACTTTTGACGCAGAGCTCGGTATAACCTGCAAACTCTGCAGATTTCTACCACATTAATTAAGAGTTTTTACCTACCTGGGATAAAGTTAAATATCTACGGCTGCATAACCAGTTCAGCATACACATTAAAGCCAACATAAAATTTCCTTTGATTCTTTTAACCAATAGTTCCAGATACCATGGGTAATTGCATCTGTAATTAAAGAAATTATATGCAGTGTCATGGCAAGTTTATTCTACATATTAAAATTCGAATTGGAGAGTTTTTCAACATTAACATCATATTAATTCTTTGATTTTTCCGCTGCGTTCAAATTGAATAACAATGTTCAGTCAACATAAACCTTCCAGTTATTCAACATGACTGGTTAGATTAAAATAATATTAGTTCGACGAAATAAATCGTATATGACAACTCACACAAAAAATACTGGATGATTTTTTTTTAACGAAAAACTATTTGGAAACCCTGTTGGCCAGTTAAATTATGCGTGTTATGCAACTTTTTTTTGATCTTCAAAAAAGTTAGACCCAAAAAGTGTTTTCCTATCGATGTAGTAAGCCATTCCTGCGATTTTTAGACGGTAAATATGCTCCGTTTTCTCAAAATGTCTACTGAAGGAGCTGACTATATTTTTTGTCTTCTACATTTTTTAAAAAATACAATTTTCGATAGGCTTTATTTTCTACTCTAGCAAAATAAGTTTTTTTAAATTTTTTCCAGCAGTTCTTCGCTTATTTTGATCAGTATCAGTATAGATCAAAATAACCCAGAGCTCACCACGGGGAGGTGACTGCCTAACGAGCTCCACCCTACACCAACCCAACCACCCAGCCATTGTTGGTGAAGTTTTCCATAACTATACTCTTTTACTGTTTTGTATTGAATTTTGTTGATTTCTTGTACTCGCGAACCTTAAGATGTATAAAGCTTTTCTCTGCGTGTAAAGCCACAGACCAGCGAAGACCTGTCGCAAGCTTTTTTGTCTTTTCATTGTTTCATTGTCTTACGATTTATCATTTTTATAAAATACTTTAGAGCTCATTTTATCTATATGTACTTCACCATTGCAAACAGTTTAATTCCTGGAAAGCGAGCCGGTCTAATATTTATATCTCGTTCTAAACTTTTTAAAAATTTTATTTCCAGTTATGTTTTCTATATCCGAACAAATTATTATTGTTGTCATTATTGAATAAATTTTCATATTTTTATTTTTGTTTAATTTATCCTTATAAACTGGCTCTTGCGTTACCATATTACATCTAATCCCATTCATCCATTCGTCATTGTTGTATGTTGATTCTTCTTTTTGTACCGTAACTGTTGTTGAGTTTCCATTTTGCTGTTTTCCTTATACACCAATTTTCTATTTCATCTAGTTTATTTTTTTCCGTTTATTATCAGTTCCTCAATTTCTTTATTATCCTATTTTTTTTAATGACTTTTTAATTTTCCATTTTTCGAAGTAACTTTTTTTTGTTACTTATGTATAATCCATTATTCATTTTTATCAACACAATCCTAAAAGTATAGCGCGCGCAGGCCACATTGATCGATAAACGTTCAGATTTTTGTAAAATCCTTCACAGTTCTTCACCTGTATTGCTCGTTATCCGTCTGCCATCCTGTGGGTTTTAAAATTCAATATAAATAAAGTTCAGCCGACATGCTGACGTGCTTACATGAATGGTAACCAGAGAGCGAATCATGTTTTCCGCGCTGGTAAAGCAATTTCGTTTCCATTGGTTTTATCTATATGTCATGAAAATTCTACCAACCGAAATCAGATTCGTACGTGTTGCGAAATACCACATTTTATCAAATTTTTAGCCGGATCATCACAAAGTAGTGGTAACATATTTTCCGGCATAATTTACATTAACCCTGGGGTCGGTCAAAAAATATGCGGGTTACCTTCGAATAAATATTTCCAAAACATACACTTCAATTATTGTATCAAGATAACTTTGAACGGAACATGGATCCGTTTGATTTAATGATACAATTTATAAGTTTACTTTGTTCAAATTTATCGAAGGCATTGTTGTTTATAATAAAACTGTTCCAGAGAACAAAATTTCTTTGAACCAGTTGTTGTTCCATATATAGTTTTCTGAAGGGTTTTCAAATTATTACGCAGGGGCAAGTGTCAACTTGTAGCATTTATATTTATAATGGCGGCAGGTAACTCTGTAAACAGTACTTATTTCGCCCGAAATTTCGATAACCTGAACTAAATACACCTATTTTAATCTTTCTATATTCAGAAATTCACGCAGTCCCTAAAAAAGAAGATTTCATAGCTCAATTGAAACAAAAAAATTTTGAATAACAAGACTATCGAATTTAAAAAATGTTCCCTAGTGAAGATCACTTTTTGAACTGAGTTTTTAAATTGCCGTTTAACCGTTAACATAAATTTTATATTTAATAAATATTACTCAATTTGGAAATATTCGAGTATTTTCTACTTCATCAAGTTCTGAATAAGATTGGATACATTGAAGAAAGGGATACCACCAAAAACAAAAACCTTATAATAAAACGAAAACACGAAACAGAAATTATAATTTTGTAAGTGATGAAATATTAAAAATATTATAAATACCTACATTAATGGTGCAGCAATTATATAAGTCGGTCTTTATAATATTTTTAATATTGCAACATTTATAAAATTGTAATTTCTTTTCGTTGTATTGCTGCTAATATTTTACATATTACATGAATTCAAAAATGAACAATATAAATTCTAATCTTAACTTAAAAAATTTCATATAAAAGTAAACTTTGATGTTTGTATTTCAACGGTTTCTGAAACCAGAGATAAGTGTTACCTATAATCAAAGAATTCTTTTCACCAGCTTAAAAGTTTGATATTAAATGTTGATCGAATACCGTTATAAAGAAATAAATTCAATACCAGTGTTTCAGGTTAGGTGTATACATCATCGATTTGGACACCAGCGCTACACTTTACTCTGAATTATTGTGCTTACTTCGTACAAATTGAAGCAGAACAATATTGAAGTCAATGCCGAATTTCGATCGTTGCCACTCTTTAGATGGAAATTTTTGAATGCTGAAACCGAATCTGTGATGAAAAACGATAAGCACAGTATCGCTGTGTTCAAAATAAGTTTTACTCAGTATGAATACCTGAATTGAACATTTTCTACATCAGCCACATGTTTGAACATCGTTGTTACCAAATGATTTTCTACTACTTCGAACTCTGAGTACCAATAATCACCTTGCTTTCAAACGAAATCATATTAAAGTCAACCACTGCAACTGTATCCATTCCATTAATCAGCAACCTGCAATATCAAGAAAACATAAATGACGTGTCATAATATCCAAAAAAAGTTCTATTTAATGTATCGTAAATGTTACCCGAGTTGGAAAATATTTAAACGTAAACCAACTTGTATTTTGACGTAAAAGATTTTTCACTACACGAGACGGCGAATGATAAAAATGTTCAACCTGTTGCAATTCAAATGGATAATGAAATGGAAGAAAAAATATTTGCAAGGCTTTTCAGTAACTATCCTTGGAATTATCTAGACTGTGTTTCATCTGTAACTAAGAAACAGAAGCGTAATATGGGAATGACAAAAAATAAACTGTATTCAGTTAATTTTCATATAGTGTAACGTGGAAAGTTTCATTACCTTTCAGCTACGTTCATACACTGATTCATTGATTCGGCTTTTAAATAATATGCTAAATTCCATGCACTGGAACAGCATCAGCAAACGTTCTCTGAAGAGAATTCTACAATTTAAACTGCGCACTTGTAATGAAAAATAAGTGCACTACCATTATGTTCAAAATGGCTTATATAGAGTATATTTTTATGTTACCTGATTCTGAAAAAATTGGAAAGTTACCACCGCGTTCTCTCTGGTAAAAAAAACAAACTTACCGGTATCAGCATTTTCTATGGCTGTTCTCCTAACGTTAATTGTGTCTGTAATCAAAAGAAATGCAGTAAAACAATGTTCGGAAGAAGTTTTATTGAACATTTTCGATTTTGTACCTGAGTGAAAAGTCTTGAAACTTCAACTGCACCATTATTCCGAACCGCATAAAAACTTTGCATTTGTTTCTTCTTCAACACCGCTATCTAAAGTAACAAATGTTCAACCTGTTGCAATTCAAATGGATAATGAAATGGAAGAAAAAATATTTGCAAGGCTTTTCATTAACTATCCTTGGAATTATCTGGAGGCTGTGTTTCATCTGTAACCAAGAAACAGAAGTGTAATATTGGAATGCCAAAATAAACTTTATCCATTTAATTTTTATATAATGTAACGTGAAAAGTTTCATTACCTTTCAGCTACGTTCATACACTGCTTCATTGATTCGGCTTTTAAATAATAACATGCTAAATTCCATGGACCGGAACAGCAACAGCAAACGTTCTCAGAAGAAAATTCTACAATTTAAACTGCGCACTTATAATGAAAAATAAGTGCACTTCCATTATGTTCAATATGAGTTACATAGAGTATATTTTTATGTTACCTGACTCTGAAGAAATTTGAAAGTTACCACCGCGTTCTCTCTGGTAAAAAAAACAAACTTACCGGTATCAGCATTTTCTATGGCTGTTCTCCTAACGTTAATTGTGTCTGTAATCAAAAGAAATGCAGTAAAACAATGTTCGGAAGAAGTTTTATTGAACATTTTCGATTTTGTACCTGAGTGAAAAGTCTTCAAACGTCAACTACACCATTATTCCAAACCGCATAAAAATTTTGCATTTGCTTCTTCTTCAACATCGTTATCTAAAGTAACATTCTAGAAACGTTCAGCTGTAGCAGTAATAAAAATAATAAATGTGGGGTATCATTATGTCAACATAAGTCGCGTATTGAGTATTTATTTTTCTATTACTTTGTCTAAAAATATTCGAGTCGTAATCGCATTCTGTTATATTTCTGTTGATTCGATCTTCACATAACTCTGCTTACCTGTTCAGATCTGAAACGGATCGATATTAAAGATAGCATTGATAATTTTTTACGACTAGTAGAATACGTCCCGTTCTGTAATCAAGAAGCTAAGTGCAGTATAATGACGTTTAAAATAAGTTTTATTGAGAATTCTTCTTTGTTACCCTAGTGAAAATCTTCTGAACGTCAGCCCCACTCTGATATTACACGATCGAGGTTATAATCTGACCAGTGCCAAAGCGTTCTCCAAATGTATATTTTTCAACACCGCTCTCTAAAATAATTTTCTATAATTTACGTTCCGGTGTATCTGGAATGAAAAAAATAAATAAATAAATAAACATGTTCAAAATAAGTTATATTATGTATATTCAAATACCTGACTGAAAATACTCAAACTTGACCACATTCTATTCATTTTCGTTATTTTGAACTTCAGTAAAACCGCTAATACTACTAAAATTTGAAACGGAACAATATTGAAGCTGAAACTATTGGCAATTTTCTGCAATCGTTTCCTTGATCTGCTATTCTAGGTTGGGCACTGTCAGCGGATCTATAATTTAAAAAAAAATATATAGCCACATTCGATATGAGTTTTATCAGCAATACATGCTTGTTACCTGAATGAAAAGCTTTTGACCGATTGAAGATTTCCAGATATTTCAAAATGTGAAAATGCTTCCTTAAATTTGACATGAAACCATATAAGGAAATTCGCGTGGATTTTCCAATCTTTTCCGCAAAATTTCTCGAAAGCGCTATTTTGTATTGCACGTTAAAAAACATCTAAGAAGAGAAAACAATCACGATCACCGTGGAAAAACAAATAATATATATACATTGTAATGATCTATCGCAGAGAAGGATCAGTTGAACGTCATTTTCGTTTCATTTGATTGTTTTGAAACTTATCCGCAACATCGAATTCTGAATAGCTCCGTATTCATCAAATTTAAGCTGAAGCCATAACATTTTGAAGCCAACTGTAAAACTTCCTAGTTGCATTTTTTTCTGCTAGTCCAGTCTTCTAATCAGCAGTTTAGAAATTGCATCTGTAATCGGGAAAAAAGCTACAATATCGGGAACAAGTAAAGCAAATTTTTATTAATAGATATAAATATTACGCGAGCTGAAAAATATCCGAATTTCGATTATTTTCTGTCACATCGATCTCTAAGTAGCCATGACCACGTATTGAAAAACCAGTGCAGATTTTTTAACCACATATCTTCCTGTAATCTTTCTCCGAATCTGAAATTGCACAAAATACATGCTGTAATCGCGCCAATAATCACAGAATAATATCGTTATTTTTGCCAAAAACTGTTGCTGAATATAATTTAGATTATCAGAATATTATTCGATCCGCTGTCGGCTCTGCTGCAATTTCAAGCGAAGTTATTTTCTGTAAGATGAAGGTAGTTTCTTCGCCGACCTTTGAAGAAACCAGGTACATTATCATTGTGAACAAAATTAATGTTATCGAAAATATTCCAGTATTAACTAAATTCGTAAAAACATATTCCAGCATAGTTTTGTATACTATATTTTCCTACCTACATTTAGAATCACATTTTTCACAACATGTTGAGCTTTGAAAGTCGTTCTTCACATTCACAGGATACAGTATGTTATACAACCATATTGCCCATATAGTTAAACGAAACACACAAAGTGCTACTCTGTTTAAACTAAACCGATTCCCATTTTTATTATCGCCTAAAATATATTCAAGGCAATTCCAAATAGCGGTACTTCGCACGTGGTAGACTTCAAAGTTGTCTGTAAATTCACAACATTTTTAAATTATACGTTTCAACGTTTCTTTTTTTCCATTTTCACTTTAACATCAACTTTCACCGTTTTCAATGTATACTTCCAGGCATTCACATTTCTCTAGTGCCGAGATGATAGCAACTATCGTCGCTTCCTCTGTAATTTTTGAGACAGTCCGACGGTAAATTTAGAATCACCTAATTATTTGGTTAACGTATTAGAACCTGTTAAGGCTTACCTTAATATGTACACACGACTATTGTTTGATAACCACTGTTTTATTATTTCGGTTGTAAGCAGGTCATCCTCCACTCGTGGTCGTTTATACTGCTTTGGCTTAGCTTGGCTTCGTGTAGAATGTTGTTACAGATGAATGCGGTTAATGACTGACCACTTCCGAGATAGGTTACTAAACGTTGATTTCAAATACACCTGGAACCAGACGAAATAAACGCAGTATCCATGTTCGAAATATTTGGTAAATTATAAGCTGGTGTAATATTTAATGAAATACGAAAAAAACGCAAAAACAGGAAGGTTGCATTTAATTTTCTTTGTTAACTCTTTACGCTTATGAAAAATTACCGGATATTAAAAACTAAGTTTTTTTATAGAAAAGGCACAATTTTCAGACTTTACGATTTTATACGATTTCGTAACTTTTATTAATAAGCTTAAACTGGAGAAACAGACCACTTTTTTGAACAACAGCATTTTTTCGAGTGCAGTTATACTTATAAAATGCCTCACCTAATCGTGAGAAAAACGCACCGAGCATTAAGGACGAAATACTTTTGCGCAATACTGAAAATGGTAATAAAGAAGTAGTTACTTAAAAATCGGCGGCTCATGAACACGAAGCAAATAGTATATAAGACAAAATCAATACAATTTGCTTACAGGAAGACGAAGTAAAATTTAGAAAATCATTTACGATAGTTTTGCTCATCGATGAAAATAAAATAAACGAGCTACAAGTAAATTAAAAAATTCCATACATAGTAATAAAATAAATGAGGCAGCGGACGTAAAAGCAAGCAATATGTAACAAAAATTGTGATGAAAAATGACGAGCGAGGCATAAAACTTAATGTAAATATCGGATAAATCTAAATTTTTTTGGGGAAAAAACAAATCCATCTTGAATTAAGTCACGATGATAAAGTACTACTTCAAGGAACATATTAAGTGACTAATGAAGAAATTGATCTGTCGGTCCTGTCGATTAAAAAATACGAACAACAAAAGTAAGAACAGGAAAATTTGTGATACTCCTTCGAAAAAAAAGTTCAATATCTAAAACAAAACATGCAAAGAAGTTAAAACGAAATTATCGAAAATGTATTCGAAACTGGGTGAAATATAATATTATTGTTAATGAGGACCCTAATGAAGGCATAGACTGAACATTGAAAACAGTATGTGATGCTATTAACTGAATTCCAACTATCGTAGATAAGAATTGCGGAAAATGTGAATGCAGCAACATAATATAACTGAAACTCCAAACAGGCTAAAGCAATTTAATTAGAAGTCTAAATTAAATAAAAGTAACCTTCCGATAAAAAAGTAAGGAGACCAAAAAAGAACGGTAAGTGAGGATCGTATTCTACGATATTTCTAGCAAGGCATTAGTTTTTATGAATATGTAAATTCGAAAATAGCAAATTGATGAAAACCGCTGAAGCTTTCATGGAATGACTAATCTCACTAAATGCTTACATGGTTCTTCGAAATTCTCTGAAGGCTGTATTAGGAATTTTGTTCTACCCAGATTAAAGGAAGTGTAACGAAAGAAAATAGAAACTACTCATCCTTTTGCATAATACCCCAAAGACTAATTTTCGATTGTATTTGAAGAAATGATTATTTACAGAATGAAGTGCTAAAGTATGGGGTAATCAAGGAGAAGCTGTCTGAAAGCAATTACAGTCATAATTCATCTCTTTTTACGAAAAGAATACTCGACTATAAAAAATTGCGAGAACAAAAATTACTACGCTGAAAAAAATTGAAAACAACAAATTTTATATATGTCTATGTGGACAAGCCGCAAAAAATTTATTTTCTTCTACCTGCCTGCATTAAGTGATTCACTTTTACACTGTTTGCACTAAGTGATTCACTTTTACAGTGCCTGCATTAAGTGATTCACTTTTACACTACCTGCAAAGGAAAATATTTAACAGTTAACTACAGTTAGAAAATAATCACTATGAAGAACATCGCCATTACTCGTATATGTACCAGCAAAAATTTAACTAACAGTAAATAATTTACTGGAAATGCTAACTCCACGTTACGCCCCACCCCCGTCACACATTTGAAATAAGTTCGTAATAAAGATAAGCGAACCTCCCCCTACCTAATTGAAAACTAACTGGATATTGTTTTCATCCCATTTACGTCCTTAGCTAATATCTATTTATACGAATATTCTACGACTTAAGATAAACACGCGTATGAAGTATAGGGAATACATCTATGAGAAGATACTAATTCTATATCTAATTACGAATATTACATCTTCAGAAGGTTCTGGAACAAGTTGGAGCGTTGAAAGTAGCTGCTCGTTGAGTCGTCGACGAAAAAACTGCAGTTTACAGATGATCCTGAAACGTTGGTGTGATGAGCTGTTTCGTTGTTGAGGCACTGCTAATTTTACCGTAACACCTGAAATAAATTAAAAGAGACACAAAAAGCCTACTCCTACCTAAGGAATATAATCGACTAAATAATTTCATACAATATTTATGCCCCTAAACGTATATTTTTCAGACCCATTTTTTACATATATTACCGGGGATACATGTGCGGTTAGATACGAATTCGAGTTATAATTAAGAGTATTATCCGTAGCAATACGAAGCGTTGAACGGCCATTCGCTGTGGTTGATGATGTTGAAGCGTTGGTAAGATGAACTGATTCGTTGTTGAGGCACTGCTAATTTTACCGGAACACCTGAAAAAAATTAAACGAGACGCAAAAAGCCTACTCCTACCTAGGGAATAAGATCGACTAAATAATTTCATACAATATTTATGCCCCTAAACGTTTATTTTTCAGACCCATTTTTTACATATATTACCGGGGATACATGTGCTGTTAGATACTAATTATAGTTATAACTAAGAGTATTATCCGTAGCAATTCGAAGCGTTGAACGGCTATTCGCTATTGTTGATGATGCGTATGTTTTTGCGGCGTTGAAATGTTGCAGAACTGATCACACAGCAACGCTGATTTGTATTCTTGAAACAAATTACAGTACGAAATCGCTCCCCCCTTATCTGCTAGAAATCGACTATGTCGTTTATGCCCCTATCGCGATTTTCTTCGAGGCTAAAATTTTCCGACTAGTCGAATTTTTATATTCGGCCGGGCTCATTTTCACGCTCATGTGCGCTCACAAAATCCCTCCCCATAATATGGCTGAGAAATTACTACCCACCCCGATTTAGTTTACTAAAATTTACTCGTGGAACTGATTTACACTTCCACGGAGCTGTCCATTATCTTTTTAAACTATTTTCCATTCGATATTAATTAAAAGTTTCTACGTACCTTTATCTGATTTCTGCTTTTTCCTGATTTACTGCCGATGGAAGTATTACTTGCGCAATGGGGCTCTTAAAGTGAACTAGCGACGTTAAAGTATGGGTTGACAATGGATTTTCATTTTTGTTTCGTTTCCTTTTCGAAATCGGTTTTAAAAATCAGTGATGGTCCTAGTCAAAATTTTAGGTGGTGCGAGATCTCAAAATGGCGCCCCTCCAAATATAAAACTTAGCGTTCTTTCTATGCAATTGCTTATCCGCGATTATGCTCTGCATTGTTTACGTTCAGGTGAAAGGCAATGTAATTTTTTATATACAAACAGTATCAGACCGACCAAACATTTATAGGCATATCTGAATGTCAACTTGTCAAATGGGACGTAATAACTAATATCTTGTTTGACAACTTTTATTTAAACTATTATGCTACAGACGGTAATCAATTTTAAAGTAAAAGAACAGCTAATTTGATAAAAAGAACCTAGATGGCTACCGTTCCAGCTTTTACGCTTGCAAAGTTTTTTATGAAGTCCGAATAATTTATCTTCCGGACAATAGCATGTTCTATAGACAAAATTCCCAGATCTGATAGTCTTTCCGGACTCGTAGTAGATCGTAAGTAAGCTTTTATAAGTTTTAATTTAATGCAACTTCGTTCTCCTTTAGCAACAATTACAGGAGCAGTCAGCAAGATACGAAGCGCTGTCCACATATTCCGGAAAA
Source organism: Icerya purchasi (assembly GCA_039619475.1). NCBI lineage: Eukaryota > Metazoa > Arthropoda > Insecta > Hemiptera > Monophlebidae > Icerya > Icerya purchasi. The sequence goes on from CM077116.1 coordinate 225,516,737, forward strand.
TATCCTGCTAATCTTTTTTTGTTTTATAAGTTTTAAGGGCTCTTTTGATTGAAAATCTTTTAATAATGAGTTTAGGCTCATAAGTTCCTTCACTAATTCACAACCAGACACGTCACATTTTTCTTCATCAGTTAATTTAAAAATCAGCACAGGATTGATTTTTCGAATATCGATTTTTCAACAACTATTTTGATGTTGTATAAAAATTAAAAGAATTGATGAGAGAATGGAAAAGAAAGAAAAATAAGATAATGGTAATAAAGGATATCAAAGGGAAGATAAGTACAGAGGAAAACGAAATAAAAAAAGAGTGGATAAAATATATCCAAGAACTATATGGCGATAACACAAGACCGCATTTTAAATCATCAAATACTACTGCGGGAGATGACCCTGATATATTATTACGTGAATTGGAAGAAGCGATCAAAGTAGGAAGGGGAAATGAAGCGCCGGGAAAAGATAGAATCACCATGGAAATGATAAAAGCATTAGACAAAAGTAACAAGGTAGCACTGCTGGAAATTATGAATAAAATATACCAAGAAGGAATAATACCGGAGGATTTATTAAAATCGATTATTATACCAATTCCTAAAAAGGGGGAACGCAACAAAATATACTGATTACAGAACAATAAGCTTAATAAGCCATGCACTAAAATTTCTACTATCGATAATAAACAAGAGAATAGAAAACAAAATAGGCAATCATCTGAATAAAACACAATACGGCTTTTCATTGCAAAACGCGGAAGAAGAGATGCGATTTCGCTACTACGAATCCTCAGCCGAAGAGCAATAGATCTGAATAGGAATGTATATCCGTGCTTTGTGAACTTTTAAAAATCCTTCGATAGGGTATAACATAACTAATAGACATACTTATTAAATACGGACTAGATGAACGAGACAAATATAATTTAACATATATACTGCAACGAGAAGGCAACTGTACGAATCGGATAGAAATCGTCCAAAGAATATTGCCATATAGGAAGCGGTGTACAACAAGGTTGCCTGTAGTCATCGAAAAATAGTCAGAATGGAAAACATTAATAAACTCGGATTTAATATAAACGGAACAAGAATGGCACATGTAAGCTACGCTGATGACCAAGTGTACTTGGCAGAGTCCAGAAGAAATCTGCAAAAAATAATGAATATAATATCAGTGAAAGACAGAAAATTAGGAATGAAAATAAACGTTAAAGACAAAAGTTATGAGAATAGCAAAAACATTAAACAGATCTCTAGTGGAAATATATATATATAGATGGGGAAAAAATTGAACAAGTAATTAAGTACATCTACCTGGGGAGTTTAATTACGGAAAATGGAAAAAACGATGATGAAATAAGAAGAAGAATAGGCTGTGGCCGAATTGCATTTAATAATTTAGAACGAGCGCTCAAAGATAGAAAATTGAACATACAATTAAAAATGAGAATTTTTCACTGCTTCGTATGGTAAACAATGCGATACGCTTCGGAAACCTGGACGATATCGGAGGCTAACAAAAAGAAAATCAATGCCTTCCAGTTGTGGTGCTACAGAATATCATGGAAGGAAAAAGTAACAAATGTAGTAGTATTGAATAAATGTAAAATTAGTAAGCCAAACCTAATAAATATCATCGAAGAACCAAAAAAGAAATACTTTGGACATAAAATACGAGAAGGAGATCTTTTCACGATTATGATACAAGGGAAAATTCAGGGATAAAGTCCGCGAGGAAAGAGACGCATGGAATACATACACGGAATAGCTGGAATAAATTCACTTTTGGAAGGAATACAAAAGGCCAGGCGGAGACAACTATAGTAAAACAAGGTGCCGCACCAACCTCCTGGACAGGCGATGGTAATGATGATGATAAAAATGGCCATATATCGTTGAATTTTGACAGTTGTCTACTAAATCGATTGACCAATGCATTCTCAATTGTCTTAGTCATCAGGTAAAAAACGTTAATTTTAAATAATTCTTCAGTAGTCTCATCTGCGGCTTCGTATTCAGATAACGTTTTTTTTTTTTTTTCAGAATCGGACTGACTTTATTTCCCTAGCTGCTATTAGAGTAGATGAAGAAGACCGGTACTATTTCACAAATTCCGTGCAGTTTGGTAATTCCATGATTTCAGCCTGCATAGCCTTACTTACAATGTTTACTTGAAACAGTATATCATATTTACCAAGCTACCACAGTAATTATGAACTCAAATTGCTCCATGTTCTTTACCAGTGAAAAGGCTTCCGAAGCTGCAACTGAATCATTCGTTTCTTCATGAAGATTTAGAAGGTCATCACGAACTGAAGTGTAATGAAAGCAAACAGCAGCAAGGCTAGAAAAACTTTACTCTCCCAGCGAGTTTCGGGAACTTTTACTTCACCATATTTAAAATATTATTTCGAACTTCACTTCCACTAATTAGTTTTGAATCCGTTTGTCAGAACAGTGGGCATCGGTCTCCTTGTTCCATCATTATATTATCAAATTTTCATAGTAGTTGCACTAAGCCCAGGAAGTTGACATTATTAGGAGTGTATAAAGTTTCAGATCGAGAGCTCCCCCTAAATGACAAAATGATGTGGGCATCATTCGTTCGAGGATAGCAACTCACCGAGATTTCTCGTCTTTAATTTGTTTTTGCAAGTGCTTGTCTATTCCAATACTGCCTTGGTTAGTTTCCATTACTTATTTCGTTACGTACACGAACTCGAATAATTATTTCATCTCTTGTAGCAGAGTCGATAAGCGGCTATTTTGAAATATCATTATAATTATATTCTTTCAAAAATGATGATAATGATGCTATAACTGATTATCTTCCATAATATTTTAAAATCCGTTGATTTTGGTGCCCCTTCCGTGATGGCGCCCGGTGCAACCGCACCGCTCGCACCGCCATAGGACCACCACTGTTAAAAATTTAGAAACTTACCGCAATATCGCGAAAAACGAGCAATTTTATTTTACTTCGAAATTACCTTTCACTTTAACGAAATTCCTAAATAATCAATATTAGAAAAACATTCAGCGCGTAATTTTTAATGAATTTTGCAAGGATAGTTAAATTAAAAATTTATTTTATATTTTATTACATTGTTTTGGAGCATTTTTTTGTTTGTTAATTATTCAAAAACACTTTGGACGGTTTAATTGTGAAATTAAATTTTTCTTTATTCCGAAAATCGGTTTTTATGCAATTGGCGGTAGTGTGCGAGTGTATTCTAAGAAAAGATCTTTTATACGAAACACTTTATTCCTATAAGAACAAGTCTGAGGCTGTGAAATTGTAAGAAGTTTTGTTTTAGGTTCGAGCACTCCATATTACGCAAGTAATTCCGCAAACTGAAATCTGAAAACCACCACCAGCTTAAATTATAAAAACGAGCGTCATCTAAGCTTTTTGTCGGCTGTAATTAAACGTAATTTGTAATTTGGAAAACAATGTGTACAATTAACTTCATTCCGCACCTATTGTTGCAGCTATACATTATGAGCTTAAATGACTCTCGTTACACAGTAGAACATCGAAAGGGCGCAAAAAGTGATAAGACGGTTTGGAGAAATAAAGTTTCAATATGTTAATGCATAAAATTCTAGCGCCAATTATGTGACGGTTCATGTTTTTCGTAGCTATAATAAGCAATAGAAAACGCAATTTATAAAATGAGAAAATGGTTCAAGTAATCAAAAATTATTCGAAAATACGTAAAAAATATTTTATTAACACAAAAATTTAATACTGCTTTTGAACTTAAAAATTTACGCTTTCATAAATAAAGACGTGCTTTTCGAAACTGGTATAAATTTTTAGTTATAAAACCATTATTACAGAAAGAAATAATTAAAGAAAATTATTTTTTTTGATTCGAAATTTGTTAGCAATTCTCGCTATTTCTAATTTGAGTACGAAAAATTTGAAATAGCACGCCACATTTCATCAATGTATCGGAAGCGAACAATTGAGGGGAAAGACGATGTTCTACTGCCCCATACCCGACACCAGTCATGCTTAGTAGTTGTGCAGTCACTTACCGACGATGTCTGCTACATAATTTTACCTGCAACTGCTGCGCGACCAGACGGGAAAACGCACTAGTGCCGAGACGATGCGACGCGATGTGAAACGTGGAGCACGATTGTTGCATGATCGGCTGAAAAATAAACTGTTAGTAACTGCAGAGCACGGTCATGTCCGACTATAATCATTCCATTTTAATCTCAAGCTGTCGCATCTTTTGGTCATGAAATTATTGGACTCCTGCTATCCCCCTACCCAATAATCCAGTCAAGTGCCATAAAATCCTCCCTCCTATTGATGTATTTAGTAATCGGCTACTAAATCTTACGGGATCGCTCTGCAGTGTGTGGTGTGTATTTTATAACGTAAAAAAGTACATACCTGGAAAGCTGATGACTTACAAAATGCTGCGATGTGATGCGATGCGATGCGATGGATTTTCGTCGGACTTCATTTGAAGATTTATAACACTGAAGTGCTCCACGTTTCTCGCGAAAAACGAACACGAATACGAACGTCTAATTGTAGCAGATTTCCGAGATCATAAATTGAACGTCAATATTCTTGCTTCCGGCTAAAAAAAGTGAACACCACTCTGGACCGTCGGAACTGAGATTTACATTTTCGCAAAATTGAACCTTCAGTCAACTGCGGATTTTCGGTTTTTCTTCCACCCATATATCGAGAATAGCATAGAATTCTGAAGGTAAATCCCAACATCTTTAACAGGCCGTCTGTTCTTAATAATAAAAAAAATGCACATTAAAAGTTTTCGACCTACTAATCAAGAAGAATCGCTCATTACTATTTTATTATACATGTACTTGTTCACTATCGTTCGGGTGTAAATTAAGCTGACCCAAACACACAATCGATTATTAACGTTTTATTTAATTTTTCAGCCTCAAAATAAAATTTAAGCAAAGAATTTCAATTTTTGTAAACACGATTCTTCGATAAATTTCATAACGAAATTGTTTTGAAATTTGTATAATTTTTCGCTATAATATGTATTCGTTAAAAAACATGTTTTTATATCTCAAGATGAAATAAAATTTTTTAATATATCCCCAACAAAATCGATTAAGAATTTTAATAGAAAACTTCACTCAACTTTAATACGGAAAAATGCAAAGTTTCGAAAAACAGTATTATTAAAAATAAATAATTTTTCTTCGATACACGACAGTGTAATATATTAAAAGCATATCAAAAATTTTATTTAACCCGAAAATGTTAAAATGGAAAATTATGAGCCTGGTAAAGAACATTCTTCTTTTACGTTTTCAAGTGTCCACCTTGATACTTTATTTTTTCTATAAGTTCATATTGCCAATTAGTAACGATGAACAAAAAAGGTTACAAAAATTAAATGAAATATTTTAATCACTTTCTTCGTTGGTTTTATTGCGAGTTTTTTGGAAAATCATATTTAATCCGAGATACATAGGGGGCATCGAAATTTTATGTACATTTATATGAATACGTCTCATCACGCTGCAACTAGAATTACATAAAAATCTTTTTTGTACAGTTTTAAAAATACTCAAAAATGCGGCCTAAATCGCACGATGAAGACAAATAATTCGTTTAAGCACTCGTGCACCGATTTTAATGACTCCTTTTTATGCATTGGAATTTAGGCAGCGGTAGTACAATGTGCAACTAATAAAAATTGGTGAACAAATATTGAATATTCAACAAAAAACGTGATAAAGTGGACCACCTTCTAGGAAACTTTTGTATACTAATATAATAGCAGAAACCGACTAAATTATCAGTTTACCATTGCAGTTTGGAACTATCATCAGTGTTGCTTATAATAGTTGAAAATATGATTTACCGTGAAATCATTTAGAGGCACGGGAATTAAAGATTATTTACATACTATTTTCTGATTTAAATTAAACATAATGGTCTAACACGATCTTGCGAATATATTGTAACACGCGTATATTATTAAATTTGTTCGGAATGATTGAAACAGCAATTAAACGTTCATTAAATTGCTCCCAGATATTGTAATTTGGCTATCATTCTTAAATTTTTGTCCCAATAAAAATCACAATTTCGAATGAACAAAATCGTCAGACTCAATCCACATGCGTACAAATTATACCCGAACAAACAGAAATAAAACAGCGACCAACGTACACAACCTATTTCTTTCTTCGAATAAGTAATAAATTTTATTGCGAGTATAAGAGAGCGTGCCGATAAATAACGCTTTACGGTAATGTCCGTTCAGTTATGTATATTATGAAATATTATACACCTTGCACATTATTCAAGAGCACGGGGATTAAATATTATTTAGTTTTCTGATTTAAATTAGACAAAATGGTCCAATTCGATCTTATGAATATATTGTAATTTTCGCGATTTTAAATAAACAAATGGTTTGAACATGATTTTAGGATCATACAGTAATATATTTTAGCGTAAGAAAATGAATTTAATAAATTCGCGTAAAATCGAATACCTTTTATTTATATTTAAAACTATAATCTTATACTATTTTTAAATCAAAATATTGATTTTACGAAATTTTTTAGTATCTTCTGACCGATAGAATGTAAATCGAAGCAAATTTGAAATTTACGCATGAAACATCATGCTGGACTAACTGGTTTATTTTGATTTAAATAAAATACTGTAAAATTTATCAAAAATTTTATATAAAAATGCACGAAAAATTATTGGGATGTTAAAAGTAAAAAACGAATCAAAAATAATACAATAATATCACCTTAGGGTGTATATTTCTGAAATATAATTCATATGAGTTAATTTATCGTTATTTCCGCTTTCCTTTTTTATCCTGTTTTTTAATTTTTAAATCAAAATTAAAAATTTTAATGCATTTCCTCTAGAAATCGGTCTTTCCGATTACATAAGCTACCAGAAATTTATAAAATCAAATATTTATTGTTTTAAAAATAGAATAAAATCTCGGTTTTAAATAAAAATAACAATATTAGATTTTACGAATTTCCGGTAATTTAACAATATATTTGTATTCGTAAGATCATGTTAGGGTTTATTTAAAATCAAGAAAACGATATGTAAATTTAACACCTTTGTCTTTATGATATTTTATACACCTTGGAAATTGTTCAAGAGCACGAGGATTAAATATTATTTAGTTTCCTGATTTAAATTAGACAAAATGGTTTAACTCGATCTTATGAATATATTGAAATTTTGCAGGCATATATTATAAAATTTGTTAAAACAAAAGTACATAAATTTTGCATTTTCTTTTACATTATATAATATCGCGTAAGAAAATGAATTTAATAAATTCGTGTAAAATCGAATACCTTTTATTTATATTTAAAACTATAATTTCATTCCATTTTTAAATCAAAATAAATAGATTTTACGAATGTTTTTAGTATCTTCCCTAACCGATAGAGTGTAAATCGGAGCAAGTTTGGTAATTTACGCATGAAACATGCTCGACTAAACTGGTTTATTTTCATTTAAATAAAATTACTGCAAAATTTATTATAAAAATCGACAAAAAAAATTAAAAATTATTGGGCTCTACAAACTGAGAAAAATGCCCTAAAGTAAATTATTCGGTAATGGAGTAAAAAGTAAAAAATAATATGTCACCTTAGGGTATATATATTTCTGAAATATGATTCTTATGAACTTCATGGAGTCGGAATTGAAATTTTCCCACACTCCTTCATACTAAGTACAATGCAGCCGGGGAGTGCTGTGTACCTCGTAAAGATAATATATAATTTTCATACTTCGAATGCGTTAAAATTCGTGATTATTTGTCGTTTACATTTTCCTTTTTTTTTTTTTTCTTTTCGATGGTTAATTGATTCTATTTTTAAATCAAAATAAAAAATATTAAATTTTACGAGTTCTATTAATATGTATGTTCTCGGGACATTGGTCAGAGGAGATACAGTAGAAAAATTCGTAAAATCTAATATTTATTACTTTGATTTAAAAATTAAAATAAATTTTTTTCTTGGTGTTTTTCGATTACACAAATGAATCGAAATTTGTAAAATCAATATTGTCATTTAAAAATAAAGCAATCGGGAAACACCAAGAAGAAACCAAAAATCAAGAAATATTACAATACATCTAAATATAATAATACTTCATAACAACGAATACATATATACAGATAAACTGTGGAAAAATTATCTACCCACCGAAAGAAATATAAAAGGAAAAAAAACATTTAAATGCGGACACGTGACGAATTTTGGCCACAAAATATGAATTTTTCACTACGTTCCCTGTACTTTTTTGAACGCTACTTTTTTGCAAAATATCAAAATTTTCAAAAAAAATTTAAGCTCGTTCATTAATAAACGTTTTTAACGTCCGTAGACATAGAATTATCTAATATCTATTATATAAAGCTGTAAGAAAAAAAAATCGTACAGACCGTTTTATAGTACCTAAAGTTAATATCGACGTATTTTTTTCGTCAAATCATAAGGAAATTATAAGACTCTCAAAATTTTAAAATTAAAGGCCCCAAATTTCAAAAAATATAAAAATCAAATTTTAAGAAAAAAATGTAAAAAATTCCGCGTTCAGTGCTATATCGATTTTCCTTTTAACCCGCATAATAAGGTCTCGAGAATACAGGAAAATACAAAATTCGAAAAATGTCGATATTTAGGGACCAAAATTTGGATAAATACACACTTAAGGTGGAAAGACTGGAAACTAAAAAGAATCCACTGCTCTTTCCATGGTAGCTAGATGGTCACATTTTTTTTAAATTATGTATTTCAATCGCTTTTAGAATATAGGAAAAATACGAGAAACCCAAAATTTTAAAATTAAAGGCCCCAAATTTTGAAAAATAATTTAAGCATATAAAGTCTGAAATGATCGAGTGACTTAATATATTGTGGCTCAGATTCTAATAAAAAAAACAAATTTCATCATTTCATTTAAAAAAATAAATATTGTTAATGTCGTATTTCAAAAAGAATTAAAATTAACATATTCCTCTGACATTATCCTGTTAGCGGTTCCAGATATTTTAATCTAAACTGCAATTTTTTGATTGACGTATTCAAAATATATTATGTGAAAGCTGCAGTCTTTATGAAAATTTACAAAGTAAAATAATTTAAAGTCCGAAGGAATTACGCTGGTGCATTAATACGTCATTTTTAACGTCCGTAGACATAGAATGATCTAACATAGTCTTATGAATACAGCGTAATATCTTAAATTTGAAAATGGCAGAAAATCATTTTCATACGAGTACATTATATTGAAGTACCTCCTTTTAATTAAAACATTTAGAACACGTCGATAATATAGCAAGTGTTAAAATGGGATAATTAGCCGAATCAAAAAAGAACAAAAACATCGCAATCGAATTATTGGGGTGAAAAAAACGTAATTTACCTCTCGTATCATCTGGATCATTGAAGTATCTGTATAACGTAAACGATCCACACGAGCATAACACGTATCGGTTGAAGCGGTAATTATAAGAAAAGTCTTAAAATAATCGGTAATCGAATAAAATAATCCCACTTAATAAATATTCAATTTAAGAAACCTGAATTCCAAACAGAACGAAGTTATGTAAAATCGTAAAAACAAATTAAAATTATCAACCAAGTGAAAAAAAGGTAAAGACTTACCTGGCACGGCAGATGACGGAGGACTCGCATCGATACATCTTGAGAATATAGACGCGAACGTAGCACGCATCAGCTGTTCAACGGTTCGAATTCGAAAACGGAATGGAGCGATAAAAATTTTCGATCACGAAGTTAACGTAACGAACAATGCTTTTCGAAGGGTCGCATTCGGTAGTCGCGGGTTTTCCGATTACGCAGCCATTTCGAGCGCTATATCGGATGATCGGGCGTTGCCTGCCCATTTTTCTAACCAATAAGAAGCCTCGAAAGGCAGGTAGCGGCGACGGCATGCGTAACGAAAAAATTTCGACCTTTTTCGAAAGCAGTACTTGGTTTTACCAATGACCGATGCCGTCTAACTGTTGCCTCTTTTTCCCATTCTCTGCTATAAGGCAATAAAAAATAATCGGACAACTCCTCCTTTCGTTTTCGTCCATCAATTCCTCCGACACAAAAGCGTGTTTAAATTACGGCAACATTTCGTATTTTCCGGTATAAAATAAGAAAAAAAAAGGCGTAACATCATTTTATCGTTTTTTTTTTTTTGTTTTTTTTTTGGAATAGAATTTTCTCTTTATTGCCGACGAATGGGGTTAATATGACTCATACAACCTTTTATTTTCATTTTATTTTATATTTTCTCGTATTTGAAAGATGACAAAAATCAATAAACGAACAAATATTTTTCTTTCTTCTCTAACGATGCTGCGCAGCCCATGAAGAATTAAAATACAAGTTTTTACTTAAAAATTTAGAAACGGGGAATGGGATACTTAGAAGAAGCTCCTTTGAGGCACATTTTGACATTCGGTTGATTCATTTTCCGGCTAAATCACGACGTTACCAACTGAAATAAATTATACCCGGATCATGAAGCTTAGACGGATGATCTGCAGTATTTTAATTTTAAATAAAATTTATTATTTTCTAGACATATTTCGTTATACCGCATGAATAATTAATAAAAATTTCACAGTTGCGAATTATTATCGTACGTCTAAATTACAACTGAATCTTCTACTTAATGACCGTAATTCGGTTTCTTCTTTTCTACCATGTTGATATGATGTTAATGTAACATCGGAAGTATGTTTTCGTTTTTTTTTTTATTAAACTGGCTTCACTTTTTGGCCAACTTTAAATTTTCTAATTTAGCAAAAATACGTAGTCCTTAATGAGTGCATTTAAAATGTATAAAAAATCCATCACAAAAGAATCGAAAAGGTTAGAACTGTGTACTGATAGTACGTGAACTTTTCAAATAAACACCGCTACAGATGAATTCGATAAAACGGTTTCTTCGTAGTAATTGAATATTTTAACGCCGGCTTGAATTAACATCGAAATAAAACCGCTTTACATATACTCTAATTAATTTTTAAAATTCGACGTTTGTAAAATTTACTGCTTAGATATTACTTGGAATAAAAAGTTAACGGCTCTCAGAAATATTTGTAAAAATATTATTACAAGAACGAAGCGGGGAATTTTTGTTTATTCGTTATTTTCTTCTATTTAACCGAAAATAGTAGTAAACAGTTGCGAGTAAATTCGTAAACTGGAAGTGCCGCTAACAAGCGATCGGCAAAGAGCTATGCTAAAACTCTATGTTTTGCAATAAGTTGAAATACTATAAATAAAATGAAATCTCCGCAACGTGAAAGATGGCGCAAGGTGTGTGAAAAAAAAATGTTACTAGCTATTAATTCTTCAAAAATATAGTTTCCTATGATTCTCAAATTTGTTGCAACTAAACAACAGCTGATTAATGTACTCGTTATTTACGAAATCGATGTGTACGTGATCATTATTATACGTAGAGTCAAAAATTAATCGATAATAGCGGTTTTTGTATGCACACCTGGGAAGAAGTTTTTAAAATTGATTAATAAAGTAATTGAAAAAAAAAATAATAATAATAAGAGGGGACTATGGAAAAGAACGGCTGACAGAACAAAGAAAAGAAAATATTTGCATCGCTTTTTTTAATATGTTTTGCCATGATATTCAGGAATATTTAACAGGAATAGACTAGTTGCGTTCGTAGTTGTATTCGATTACAATCTCTGTTTAACTTTGGCAGTTGCGCGAATTTATTTATAATAAAATCGCGGACTCGCAATAAAAAATTCCCCGCCGTTTTCTTGACTTTTCCGGGTTTTCGGAGATCGGTCGCCCCGTGAAATACTCCCTTGACCCTCATTGGTCATGTACTGTAGTAAATATCAGAGCTCACGTGATTATTTCGATTATGGTTATTAAATTTCGTAACCTGTTGATCTGAAAACTGTTTAAATGACAAATGGTACGAATATTCAGCGGATCGCAATGAACACACTGTGAATGGAAAGAAAACCATTTCAAATGTTGGGTCTGTTTTTAACGGAACTCCTTTTGACCTGAACTGGAAACCGCATACAATTAGTTTACATTTCGGGATATAGGCACAGCGTACAAATGTACATCATAAAAGCATTTAAGATATAGATGTGGGGTAAAAATGAAATTTGCGAATAAATGTCAAATAAAAAATTGTAGCCACGAGTGACGAGTTAATAATATCTATTATTATTCGAATAATGGTCACGGGTATGTAATAAAAATAAAGTCTCGCGGAGCTTATATTCATTTTAAATTACTAATCACACGACAATTTACTTTGTTACACTTATACGATATAAAATGGAAGGAAACGATGACAAGAATACCAGAAAAAAGAATTACTAACTGGCTAGAATTGAATCAGGCTTTAGTTTGGAAATTTACGATGGCACATGATCGCAACGATTTTTTTCGTTTTGTTTTTTTTTATATAAAATTTCATAAACAAATAAGGTAAAATAAATTTTAGGTAACAAATCTACAGTCGTTATGGATGCGGTATATTTCGTGTTTTTATCTATAAATATTACTATTTCAATTAAATAGTACGGCTCACAATTTGCCGGACCAGCACGATGGATTAGGCCAATTTAGATACCACCAGCGAGTTGCCTACATTCAGCAGTGGATCGAAGTTGACATATGTGATCGTGTAACGTGATCGTAAGTTAACAGATTATATAACCCAGCGCGTTAACGACGATATATGTATGGCAATTTTTGTTTTTCATTGATTTTTATAATTTTAATGCAATTGCTGGGAATCAGCTGAATTTTAACTTTGAAACTATTAGACACACACATGTGGAACAAATAATACGAGTACGCCAGACAGTTAAAATAACTAATTGCACGTATCACACCGTAACCAAAAAAACCGAAAAAATCGGTAGCACGATCGTATCACATTGTAAATTCAGGCAAAATTTAATTCTAGCATGACGATGTGTTGCGAAAAGTAAGCTATAGAATTGACTCTACTCCGCAAACAGGAAGAGCAGGGAAACTTTCTATATTAGAAAGGCGATTCATGATATAGATACGAGAATCGGGAAAAAAGTTGCACCGTAAAACTATTCATAAAATGTTGAAAGAGAACGAGTATAATTGTGAAGAACTCTATAAGAAATAAACCTTGAGACATTTCTAAAGGAAGTAAAGTATAAACGCTTAGAATCTATAAAAAAAAAAAAAAACAAAATTGTACGCTAATACATTATACGTTATCTTTACCGATGATCTAGCTGCACATTGTCGGAAGCGACAGCAAACGAAGAAAAGTTTGGCGCAGACCTTGTACAGAATAATTCTTAGAATCAAAGAAATTTTGCGACAACTAGAGGAAGCGTGTTGCGTCTTTTTCAAAGAGTGGTTAAATTAGGTATATCGAAGTTGTTGAAATTTGAGGAGTATAATGATCCGAAGTTCAGAAGACGTTTACTTTGGAACTGTGTAAAAGCGTTAGAATCGGGGGCAATCGCTTAACATGGTGGTCACTCGAATATATAATTTTTAAATTCTCAGTTTACTCCCGGGTTTCCCGATCCACTGATTACTAGAATTATACAAAAAGAAGAGTGGATTTTTTTTTGTTACTATTAGTAATATTCAACCGCCGGAACATCGTATTTTACAAGAAATAAAACAGAGAACTTCTGTAATTTACTCTTGAATGCATATGAAGTACATTAAAATTTTTCGTTTCGAATGATTTTTTCTTATTAAAAATATCACCGTTCTTGGCTATTTTTACTTTTTTCCCGTTTTTACAACAAAATTCCCGGCTTATTCCCGGTTAGGTGACCAACTAATTTTTATCTGAAATCGGAGCTTCGTAAATTTTTTTTTCATCAGAGTAATCCGAAAAGTTCTCAATCGGGCTATAATCAAAAACAGGGTGTTTGATTGTAGCCCGATTGAGAACTTTTAGGGTTACTCGGATAAAAAGAAATTCACGAAACTCCGATTTCAGATAAAAATTAGTTGAAAGAACATTTTACGGAAGAAAATTTCGTCAGAGACTGCCTCAATAACTTTGGTAGTTCCGTCGATGATGCCTAATCGCTTGGAGCCGTTATCGAGGCTAAATCATTCGAAATATTAATGCATTTCAATTTGGCTCTTTGATTGTTTTTCTATTGACGTAAGTTAGCGTAAATTTTATGATTTTCGTGTTGCCCGTTTTTTTTTTCAAGGTGATATTTTATCAAGGTCTTCCCCAAGGTTCCTTTACTAATCCTATTCTTTTTAATAATTTACATTAATGCGGAAGAGGGACCGTTATATAATTTTAATATTACCCTGAAAATAACAATTTATTTCTTATTCGCAAAATGTATCCGTCTTCTTTTCGTAAATCATTTCGGAGTGAATAAAATTAGTCTGCGAACGGCGGTGGGCCCGCATAAACTCTTAAAAGCGATATTTTATCAAATACACTCTTTTACATGGACATCTGCAGAAATCATTTTCTCCAACGGGGCAATAAAATTACAGGCAAACGTGCGATAGTAGAAAGGAATGAAAAAAGAAAAGTGTAATAGCGGCAAAAATTGTATGTCGGAATTTTAAAAAAACGACGAACAAGATTGCTACGCGGAGTTAAGATAGAAGATGCAACATAAGCTAAAATTAAAAAGGGTCGTCCATAGAATCGCCTAGTCTTTTTACAAAAACGTTTCCTTTGTATTTATCCGGGCTCGGAATGGAATGTTGAGGAATTCTTACTCAACGAAATTTTACATCACTGCGCTATAATACAGCATTGCTACACTACAGCATGCAACTTAACTACGCATTCGGAGACGTTTAAAGTATAACGAACTCGCAAAATATTAACAAACAGTCGCATCAATTTTGATACATACACGCAGAGTTGAAATAATTCACCGAATTAGGTGAAATTACGAAAAATGAAGCTAAAACATTACCGTCACATCTAGGTAGGCAGCGACAAGTCAGTTACTCTGGTCGCTGCTCCTACTGAAGGTTTAATTAAATTTTCCGACACTATTAGACTCCGGAAGCCCCCCCCCCCTCCCGCATCCTGAAAAAAAAAACCTATTGGGCGATATAAAAGAACAAGTAGAACTAATATTAACTGGCAAAATGTAACAATTTAGTTTTAGTTGTTGAGAAATGTATTTAACAAAAAATTTTCCGTACAGGAGTAACCTATATTTTACTTTAAACAGGAACAAATTTTATATACAAGAATCTGATTATTCTAGAGATCTGGAGTTTTAACAATTCCAGAAGCGGTTTTAGTTGACTTACAAGAACAATAACATTTCCATTATTACTATTATTTTTTTTTTCCAAAGAAAATTGCTAAAAATTAACGTAATAAGGCAGAGACTGCAGGTTGCCCCTGGTCCTCTGTGCATTTTTTAGATATCACAAAAAAGTACCTGTGTATAAACCAGCTTGTACACATCATGCCTAACAGCTTGTGATTTCGGATTAAACTGTATATATTGTAAATATCTGATTCGAGTGAAAAAAAAAAGTCCAGCATTAAACGAAAACACACTGATGAGGCTTGATCGATAAAATTCAAGATTCTTTTTTGCATAGACGTCATTTGCATTCTTTCTTCTCTTTAAAATTTAATAAAACACAAATATTAAGTTTCGAGCTCAAAATCGGAACATACGGAAAAAATGGGGGAAAGCCTACGTCCCGCAGTGGACTGATATAGGTTGAAGAAGAAGAAGAACCTTCCTTATTGACTATATAGAAAATAGTGTAATTTCGTTTTAAATATAATATTGTAGTATATAAATATGTATTGTTTGTCAACATAAAACATTAACATCATAAAATTTTGAACATTAAAAATATTTCTTTGTGAATGTTTTTTTTTTCAATATATTTATTTATTGTCGCTCGACAATAGAGCCGTTTGCGACGAATATATTACATCTTAACAGTTAACTTATCTAGATAATATTATACATATTTACATTTTTTAGGTATGTTAATACATTTTCAAAATTTAGTCCATCGTTGTAAAGAAGCTCTAGTATAGGTTTTCCTATCATATTTCGTTTAAATTCCCTTTCTATTTTTTGTCTTTTCTTATTTCACCTGGACTAAATCAATAATACCCTTTTAGCTATACGGCTACTGAGAATAGAAATTAGATAATTATTTACTGACTTTTAGTTATGAAACTAAACACTGTTCTACCGTGCCGAAAACTAGCAATATACTTAAACACACCAAACGGCTGACATATCGCCTTCAAGCCCATAGCTAAAGAAGGAAGAGGTTACGCGGGGTTCCCAACCAAGGGACCTTACGAAATTTCTAAAATATATTTTATAACAAAGTATGAATTAAATAAGATTTACACTACGCAAAATATAAATTTAATACAATCCAGAAATGAAATTATAGAGAACGGTTGATATAAATCCGTAAATATAATTCAACTGCTGGAATGACATAAACATACTTATAGCGATCAGAAAAATTCCTTTTTTTTACTAATAAATTAAAGAACTCTTCGACTTTTTTTTTTTTTTTTTACTGTTTCGTAAACGTAGAACATTAACTGAATAAATAACAGATAAGGAATATTTTAACGTTCGTATCGTTCCATAGCTAGGTTCGAACGTAACAACTGGCCCCAAAATTTATGTTACCTTTGATTTTGAGGATGAAAGCATATATTATTAGTTTTCATCTGTCAAATTACCTTCAATATGTGTTGTGTGTAAGATTCCAAGCTAAGTGATACGGACGTTGCATGAGGAGCATAGCGGAACGCTGAGAGTCCAAACAAGATGTGACACAAAAGTGATCAATAATATTTAGCATGGGATAGTTCACAAACAGTTATTCATTTATTTACTCGAATAATAATGAGTATTAATAAAAAAGTTTCAAACGTACGTTCAGGAAAAATTTTAAAAAAGCCAACTGCCGCAGCATAGTTAATTGCGACACGACATTTTGTTTGAATAAAACCTGGTTCAAAGCTTGCTGCCGGCGCACATAGAAAATTTAAGAAATTTTCATTGCACTCGATTACAAAAAGCAAATGAAAAAAGAATCGCAAATTTTATTTTTTTTGATCGTTTGAACTATTTCTGTAGAAAAATTCTTTC
Source organism: Icerya purchasi (assembly GCA_039619475.1). NCBI lineage: Eukaryota > Metazoa > Arthropoda > Insecta > Hemiptera > Monophlebidae > Icerya > Icerya purchasi. The sequence continues at coordinate 225,533,910 of CM077116.1, forward strand.
ACTTCTTCAAAATTTGGATGCAATTGATAATACTAATATTATTGTTTGCTACTGTCAGCCATTTACGAACTTAAAAAAAAATTAATTTGTATACAGTCTTATAAAGTTACGACTTTAGTTCTCAGAACGATTGTCTTTTTTCAATAATGTAGTTTTGTATTCTCGAATGGGTGTCGCCAGGGCCCCCCCCCCCCCTGAAGACTCGAAACTTTTTTAGTCAACTGTCCATAATTATTCATAGGCGCGTAATCATGGACAATTCGGAAGACTTTTATAATAAAATAGTAGAACAATTTGCCAGAAACCCACGAAAATTATGTTTTAATTAAGCTTTTATTCTTGTTTAATAAAATATTAAGTCTTTACAAATTATAAATTTTTAGTTTTCCTATAGCTCGTATCCGCTTTCTGTCATTTTGCCCCCCCCCCCGGCTCATCCGCTGGCGACGCCCTTGCTGTAATATGTTTACGTTCTTATTAAGGAACCCAAATTAACATCTGTAAACGAAGTTTTCGCAGACATCACCGGTGAAAACAGAATACTGATACGTACAATTTCCCAAATTAACCTAACCTATAATTTAAATATAAAATACAAATCGACTACGTGTGTACCGTAATAATCTTAGATTGTGCACATATTTTCAAGTATTACATATATATATATATATGTATATAAGATGGGGACACCGGAATTGCGCACCAACACTTCACACAATGACAAGTCGGACTCGAATTGTGCACCGACCCGAAATAGGCAGCCTGCTGAGAACTCGAATTGCGCACCGCTTTAAAAAAAAAACTCTGGATTTTATAAAATCGACAAAGGAATAAAATCAGTAAAAGTGTCGTTCTTTCAGCGACTTCCAAAATGTGTTATCATATATTGATGGGGGGGGGGGACGTTTGCTATTTGAAATAACATTTCGGTTGCTTAGAAAAAACCTCCTTAACGGTTTGCGAAAAATAGGCTTTTTTTTAAGTATACGACGCGTAAAAATGTTGAAAGCCATTGAACATTCAAATTTTATACGATAAAGCGGCCATCAGTTTTGGAACCACCGAGTCCAATAAACAGCGATTATGATTCCTGTGCCGTTTTCGCTCGTTTTTTTATGTTTCATACCGGTAAACTTCCGATGCGCATATCAAGTGTTTAGATTACTAAACCTTTTTTAACCGTCGGCCAGGTAATTGGTTCCGCTAATGGTTCCACGGGCCGGTTCTTTGGATTTCTAATTGTTTTTCTTTGTGGATTTTTATAATAAAATGACTGTACTTTCCGCGCAGTACGTTTATTTCTTTAAAAAATAAGGAATATGAATATGCTGATTAAATAAGTTAAGAATGGATTAAAATATCTCAAAAACTAAAATGTCTGGCTAAATTATGCAAGAGAGAAGAATATTGCGGGAATGTTAATGGTGCTTACTTTTTTTCGGAACTACATTTCAGCGGTAACCGATGTTGATAATAATTTAAGTCACTCGCATTCGACATCCATTTAATTTAAAAATTTGGATCCTTAAATTTTAAAATTTTGCACATTTCGTAAATTGTCTGTATTTCAGTGAGGATAATACGTTGTTTAAATAAGCTATCAACTCTCTAGGTACTACAGAATGCAAAAAAACATTCGGCAATACGTTTTTTTTTTTTTTGCGACGGTACTCAATCGCACCATTTCTTCAGGTGTCTTTTTCGTCGTTATCATGTAAAATCTGCGATTAGTTCTCTTCACTGTTCTGTTTTATGCGCAGATTATTACTTGTTAGGTGTACATATGCATTTTAATGGTTTAAAACTAAGTTTATTTCTAGGAATTACATTGAAATCGTAATGTTCAACTGGAAAAAAAAGTTCTCTATATATTGCGCATAAAATACATTGCAACACTATAGAGAATAGCATTTTCTTATAACGTTCGAACATAAAATTCGTAACATTCGACTAAAATGGTGAAATTAATTTTATAATATACCAGCTGGAACACACGATTTTGTCCGAGTAAGAAATAATTAAGAACTACATATATGTATATGTATGTATATAATAATATTGATAATAATTAGAATTATTTTATTATTAATTCAAGAAATAAAAGGAAGTAAAATAAAAAGTTAAAAAAAAAAGAAAAAATCCGATTCAAAATTTACTGTGAAAATTTAATAAAAATGCACTGAAAAGTAAAAAACAATTATTCGATAAAAGTATTCCGTTCCAGAATAATATACACCTTAAAGTAATATTATCATCATTTTTATATACACATATGTAGCATTCACTTTTTGGATTGGGCACCAAATTGAGATTGCAATAGCTAGAAATAATTTATTGAATATTTAATGCAGTTTTTAATTGTTATTGCAATTTGCGATTTCCGTACCGACTCTAATAAGTATTTTTGCCGCTTAAGGGGATCATCATCACCGTGAAACTTATTACTTTCTATCGAATAATTATTTTTCGCTTTTTAATGTATTTTTATTAAATAGTGTCCGGAAAACCTTTAAATGTCGCTATTTTTTTTTTCTTTTACATTTCACAATTTTTAGCGTGAAACTTGAACTTTTTTATTTTTCGAAAAATCGACTTTTTCAAACACCGACAAGCTTACAAATAATTCTATGAAAATTCATTTTCATTATTCAAAACTACACGCTCGCGTGGTAACTAACAATCGTTAATACCTTAATTTTTTCAGGTTACCTATCTATGGTAAACTGATGATAATATTTTAATTCAATCGTATCAGGTGTATTAAAAAATTATCCGAAGAAACCGCATTTTTTTTTTTTAACGTTTATTTTAACGACTATTGCGTATTTTTGCTAATCGATTTTCATCGGTATTTACGTGGGGTACTATCGCTAAATGGTAGAATCGTTAAAACCGTTCCGCATGAGTGTTATAAGCCAACAGACATAAAAAAAAAAACATAAACGACGAACGCATATCTTTTGGAAAGTCGGTAATAAATAACAGCTGAAAGAGATAATGATTTTGTTGTTCAAGAATATAGAGTAGCTTTGAAACATCAAAAGAATTTTCAAACTCGGTCCAAGTTTTTTTAAGTGAATCCTCTTTGCGTGTGTATGTATGATACATCGTATAATACACTGATTATAGCGCAGAGCAAATAAAATAAAAAAAAACGATTTTTCACCTAATAGCAGTTTTTGTTAATCTTTTTTTATACCTTTTTGAATAGAAATAAGACTGTACCTAAATAGGACCACCACACTGAAATACGGTACTGGTACTGCACAGTAAGCAAATTAGCAAGTGGCTCGACGATGGTACGGGGTAAGCTGGTAACAAACCCTACACAGTCTATTAGCGACGAATTCGTCCGATTAACAGCTGTCCGTCTTGTTCCGAAAACGCGGGATTTTACACACAGATCTACCCGCAGCTCACCGCCACTGCACTTGAGTAACCGTTTAGATTCGATACATACCCGCTGAAGGTCACGTCAAAACACTTACATTGCCAGTCACATGCACAGACTCGCCTACACGGCCTTTACCCCACCAGTTGATCATCCATTCGTATTACGATCATTTTCAATTTCAGCGGAGTAAGCGTTCTGGATACGCTCAACAACACCATGATTAAAAGACGTCTCAGAAATCGGAATAAAATGCAATATACATAACTAGAAATTCTTTTTAAATCATCATACCGCTGAACTCTAACATTAATGTATCGGTAAATACAATAAATTACGATCATTAAACGAAACAGTGTAATCATTTATTAATGTAAATTTTAAAAAACATACGTATGTATACCGTAAATCTTCTAACAGACATATTTAAAAATGAAAAATAATAAAACAAACGACGCAACTACAACGAAAAGAAAAAGCCTCTACAAATACCAGTTCGGGATAATAGAACGAGATGAAGCGAAATTATGCTTATTTGTAATAATAGTAATATGGTCGTGTCATTGGTAAAATGTAAAATTTTCAGATAATCTGAAAGACTTTTTATTCCATTTTTCTTGTCGGTCAATGTTGTCGTTGCGATTGGTTGAAAACTAGTGGTCTTTGATGAATTTTTCTATACAAATAATGCCACAAATTTTCAATCGGATTACGGTCCAGTGACATTCAGGCGGTGTTTCCAATACTTTTATATAACACAACCTTCGTCGTTTTTATACGCTTTGTATTGTCAGTCATTATTTTGATATAACCTAAAACGAACTTAAAATGACAAATTCTTCAGCGCTTTGACAAAGCTGTTTTTACAATTGTTGCGTATAATAATATCTGTCGTCTTATTGGCCTTTATAAATACCGACGCTGACCAATACCATTAACAGAAAAATACTTCCACACGATAATTTCCACCACCATGTTTCACAATTGTATTTTAAATATTTCTTATTTCCAAGTGTGTATTTGGTTTTCGTCAAATTTGTTTGTTCTTCCAGAAATATTAAATTTTAATTCGTCAATAATGTCCCTTCAAAACGTTTCATCCGCCGAACTATACTTTTCAGTAAAATCGGGACGCTTTTTTTTTTTTTTTTCAATGAAGTGATGTGGATTATGACGATTATTTTTAATAATTCCACCGATTGGTTAGCCAAAAATTTTTTTCCGAATCCTACGTACGGCTCAGCGGCACATTTTAGGACACTTATTTCTGGATTTTTTACTGTCATTTAGACTACAAATCAAATTTACCTGGAACATGGAGCTATTTTAAATGCGTTCACTCTTAATTCGATTCTGTTTTCTTTTTTCGAAAACGTTTAATTATGTTATAAACTATTGCTTTTTGACAAGTTCAACAAAAAAAATATTTTATCACTTGATATACATACCTTTTTCACGATTTGAAATTATCGATCTTTTTGGGTTTTTTTTTTCAAAAGACACAATCCGTGATTTACATGGCATTACATTAGTAAGAATATATTAAAAAGTCACCGTTATTTAGCACTTTTGTAACCGTTTAGTTTCCCGGTCATATGGACACCGCTAAATGTGAATTATCTCTACCAGACTGGAAACTCGCACCGGATTCTTCTTTAGGTTCCTAATCCAGAATTCAAAAACTTGTCGGACTCTCCCTGGACTCCTTCGATGATCTAAAACTGATCGAGCTAAACTTTACGAGCATTAGGCTTTTGTTGTGGTCTCTTCGATAACCGTTAAGATGAAAAAAGGAAAAAGTAAACGTTATCAAAAACACAACGAAACCACCGAACGATTTATTGCAACATATGCGGATGCGTGATTCCTCTCGCAAAATATCACCACGGACATGGGGGGCTCGAGTATCTCTGTCGGGGTAATAGCGAAATCCGAAATAAATGCTGAAAAATAAAGAAATAAAAAGGATAGTCAACAGCCGCGAATGGGCACGAAATGAACTTTTCAAAAATAAAAAAAAAAAAAACGCGTCTATTCTTTTTATTACGAAATAAACAATTTTCACAAAATACAAAAGTAAAAAAAAAATCAAAAGATTTTAACAGGTGTTCTTGTATATACGGATGAAACCGCGGGAAACAGCGAGTATTTAACGAAATTACAAGTGTTCGAGTTGGTTCTTATTTGTATTAGTAACATTGTTTGCACCAATCTTGTTTAAGAATAATCCTAATTAATCTTTAAGTGTATTACCCTGAATTATCTTTTATCAAATAATTGTTTTTTACTACTTTTTAGTACATTCTCATTAAATTCGTAGAGTAAATGTTGAAGTCGGTAGTTTTTTTGTTTTTTTTTTGAAATTAAATATAAATAAAAATCTGCAATGAATAAGCAGCTGCGAATTAGGCGGAGCAGTTAAACGTGGTGAAAAAATGATGAAACATTCCTTTAAAAAATTCTACATAAACTTTATGACAACAATACGACAAGTTGGTCAGAATCGCCACATAAGCTTTTGGTTATCAGTATAACCGAAGATAACTTATCTGCAATACTACACCTATTTTGCTCCGTATGCAGTGAAACGCGACTAATCACACCACGCAAATTTTAACACCGTCTTCATTTAAAAAAAGCCCGAGAGTATTTTTGGTTAATTAATTTGTTTAGTGAATTTTACGTGAAACATTGAAAATTTTCTGAAATTTTAAATTTTTTATAAAAAAAAACCGGCGCATCGAAACCAGTACGTTTCCCGAAAAAAAAAAAGAAAGAAAAACAACGAAGTAATAATAAAACATATATAAGCCATAACAACCAACGCTAGGTGTATTCCGGGTCCACTGGCATAAAATATGCGATGGGTCTTATCGATGTGAGCAACTAGTCAACACAGGCGAAATAGATAATTGGCATAAAACCTAGCAACGGAATGAAAAAAGAAATCTCAAATAATGTAAGAATACTTATTTTTTAAGCGGACAAATTAAAAGACTATAATAAAACAAACTTTAATAACAAACAATATAGAATAATAAATTAGATAAATACCTATTTAGAAACGTTTTCGGGCATAACCCATCATCAGCTAACACTAACTTAAAGGAAACTTAAGTATTTATCTAATTTATTATTCTATATTGTTTGCTATTAATGTTTGTTTTATTATACCATTTTAACAAACAGGATGTATTCACCTACATTTAAATTAAAAGACTATTGGTACACGGGAAACGTAAGGGATAGAAAATGGAAACTTCAGTTCAAAAGACCGCAGAATTATATATATGTACTTAGTGGCAAAAAAAAGTCTGCGAATGATAATCATTAAAGGCAACATTACAAATGTCGTGTAGATAGTAGACTACTTATGGTTAAAATAAAAACTATAAATTTAACAATTATGTACCAGTATATTTTTCAACGTGGTAAATAAAAGTATTCCGATACAGCGGTAAAATTATAATAATAGCTAAATTTTTTTTTTTTTTTTTTTTTTTTTTTACCCCAAACGAAAAATTGGTGATAGTAATTCTACCGGACAATAGTCTAATTAAGTCGAATTAAGTAGGGTAATACAAGAAATATTAATTAAACAGAGAACTGAATACAACGAAATTACACTTCTTATATTAACAAAATATGTTTTACTTCAATGATTGGGAAGAGGGCACGTAAAATACAACTAAGAAAAAGCCCATTTCATAATCTCATTTTACGCGATAAATTTAAAAAATAAAATTAATATTTCGTCAGTGGAGAATACAAAATACAATATGGGAGATATCCACACGGCATGAGAGGTCCCTAAAAACCGCACATCTGTTGATGTCAAATTGTTTATAGTTGAATGATAAATAACTAATACCTTCTCTAAAATGTATAGAAAAGTTAAAATTCTATCCTGGAATTTCCTGCCTTAAACATAACCGCCACCGATTTACGTGTGAAATAAACGTAAGAAAACTAAGGTGTCGACGGAAGAGATACATAGCTGTACCACAAATATTTATTCTAACACTTTAATTGTTGCGTACATCACCTACAGCCGATCCGTTTTGTTATTTCTTTTGAATAAATAGGAATAATTACGCGATCAATTTTTTCACACCTAATAAAATTCATCGGTGACCGGGAATCGAGCAAAACTTAATAACTCCTTGTGTTTTGAAATATTAGAACAAGCTTTTTTGATCTGATAAATTGTTGGTTAACAACTATGTATATATCGGAATTTACTACTTCGAAGTAACAAGAAAGAGCTCATAAGCGGGTGTAAACGAAAAGATTAACGCACTTAAAAAGTGGTAAATGTACTATATTTTTATGTACAAGTATTCTTGTAGTCGGTGTATAACTCTATGTTACAGGTTACTGACGCAATGTATTATAAATAAAATTGTTTCAACTTTAACATGTTCAAATCATTTTCAAAATGATTGCTCTCTTTGAAACACCACTGACACGCAGACATCTTCAGTGCTGTCGAAAATTTAAAGTTTATTACAATCTACTCGCAAAAAGTCTGCCTTTTTCAAAAGAACATTATTATAGTCAAGAAAATCGAACAATAAGGTGGATGAAGAAAAATCGATATGTTGTTACCGTCAAAACGATGTTAGAGTAAAATTAGCGAGTAAGATCGTAGAACATATAAGCTGGATTTTTTTTACGCTCACATTAGTTAATAATTAGGTTCTTTATAATGACAAAAATATTATTGTCACCGTTATGAAAAACAGAAAAATGGGGGATAACTCATTAAAAAAAGGGTCACTAAAAAGCAAACAAAAAGTACAAGAATAACGTAAAAAGACACTATCAACATCGAAGCAATACTGAAATAACTAGAGAAGCGGAGTAAGAGTAACAAAAACTATCAAAAAAAGAAAAAGAGAAGTGGTCACTAGACATCCGGTAGGAACGAAGTTCCTTTCACTCTTTTTGGTAGATATACAAATATTAAGTCATTCATAAAGTATACGATAAAAAGTGACACACAAGTTATAATCCCCCGTATGAATTAAAACAAAAACAACAAAATAAGTTTAAATAAAATTTACACGCGTTTAGAATTAAGCTTAAACAGCTGACCGCGCACAATGCTTGCTGCTCGAATCTCGATACTCGCATGCACACACACACACACACACACACACACACACACACACACACATATATATATATATATATATATATATATAATAGGAAGAGACAGAGTGAAAGAAAGAGAGTGAAGGTCGCCTGGAGGACGTCTTACGCTTTTTCGTGTTCTGTGAAATTTTTATGCAAATTATAAAGTATATTATGACCCAAAATTTACCAGTTGAATTATTTCGATATCTCAATAAACAGTTTTAAGATAACCGCGAAAATGTATCCGATGTCGCTTTTAAAAAGAGTACGGGCGACGTAAAATGTCATCAATATCGTCTACCATAGAATGGAAATTCGAATAAATGAAATTAATTTGAAAACCTCGCACAGGCGCCATTTACACGCTTAGCACTGATAAAAATATACTATGTTTGAACGTTATTTTTTTTTTTTTTAACCGATAGCAGTATCCGTAGAAATATTACTAATAAATGTTTTCACCAAAAATTGATGAAATAAAAGTACTTAAAAAAACAACTGACTCCGAATTTTACCGTAAAAATACGCTAAGAATAAAACATATTTTTGATAAAAGGTAACATATGTACAAAGTTGTGTACACAGTTGCGAATGTCACGATTATTCCTGAAGCATCATTAATTTTTTTAAACCGGTACTAAATCAAATTGCAATAAATTTTCAATACTTAATTGAAAACTAGTGATTATACTGTTATACTCATTAAAGAGTTTTTAATTACCGTGCAATTTGAATTTGCTGCGGCGACATCAAAAAGTTCGTGTTGTCTAGATAATAATCATAATATTCACTCTGGAATATGTTAATTTTTCATTAAGTTTTATTTTTTACTTTTTTTTTTCTTTTAAGTTTTTCGGTACTTTTTTAAATATACTTTTACTTTTTTTATACATGCTTTTTAATAAATAAACAACCTGGCGGATATAATTCTTCCGTATGTTCAGAAATATTTTAATGTCAGTTAATTTCAAATTTTACGTCAACGAAGGAACATTTAAAACATAAGAATAATCTATGTACATATATGCGAAAAAGGAAAAAGTACAATATATGTACAAATCAAAAATCAAAAAAAAAATTGAATAAACATAAATGTAAAATTAAAATTTTTTGCGCATACACAACAACCACTGTACCACACATTTACACTGAACTAGCGGCTCTTCGTTTACTCCGTATATTTATCCCCATATGTCCTGCAAATAATTTTCTCATTCTACGTAGCTCTTTCAACTTTTTAACATCTCTTCAAAATATCAAAACATCTTTCTTGAAAATCCTCTCGTCCAACGCATTCTACTTATCCATAATTCTCTGCAGACATCCCGGATCCACGTTTAAGGATTCATCGTTATTTCAGTGACCTTATAACTCTCCTTCCGAATATATGTACATATTTTTACTTATTTATTTTTTTGAGCTGAACATGGCTTCTCAAACTACTCTCTATAACTCGAGATCCTTCGTTAAATTTCTTAACCACAGCGTGAAAATATTAGTCTCCGGCTGATAATGATTTACTTATCAAATTAAGTCTTTTATTCATATTGTTCTTAATTATTACTATTTTATTTCATCAGTTGCTTCTCTGTTTTCAAACTCGCGCCGTAATTACTTTATTCATATTTGTAATTTCAACGTAATAAATTTATACTCCTACTGCATAAAACAATATTTAAATTTTTTTAATTTATTTAAATTAATAATTACATATAATAACGCTTTTTTATGCTACTGGATCTTTATGTCGATATCGCGAGATTTTTAGCCGTGAATTTAAAAAAAATGACTCCACGCGTTTATCATTTTGTTCCGAGTAGAATGAATTAAATGAATCAGTATGTGAAAATATTATATTGTGCGTGTGGCGTGCTCTTGTAACTCCTTACGACTTTCCCGTATGCTGAATAGTCATTTCGTAAAATTGTTTCTTATTTCTTCTACAAACCGATAGTGATAAAATAATAATGCGTTATTCCCGAAGAACAGTTTGCTTCTTTTATTCGTAAAATCGAATGTGATTCGTTTTTTTGAACTCCTCAATTGATTAATAAAGAATTTGTCTCACAAAAGCAGTGCGCCCGACTAAAATGTTCATTTTTTATTATTCCGCTATTAGGGCAATTTCTGAAATTTAATATTTTTGTGATCCGTCGAAAACTCAAACAATTTTAACTTTTCGTAATATCAGCGTTTTAAAAAACCATTTGGTGACTCGACAAAGCCGAATGTGATGGTTTAAAAAGTCCACGCTGATTTTCTTTTGTTCTTATTCGTTGCATTGCAATGATGCTGACTTATTGTTAGTGTCTGTCGATATTAGTGATCTGTAAAATAAAACATACCGAAAACAGATAATATGTAATTCGTGTTGATCATAAACAACGCTTAACAGAAATTATCAAATGATTGTAAAAACTGATTGATAGAAAAAACACATGAAATAACAGAATTAAGCCGAAATGGAAGACAATGTTACTTTTATCCTTAAAAAATAAAGATAAAAAAAAACAAAAAGTCTTAAAACGAAAAAAGAAACGTTTAATACTTTGTGTAATGTACATCACACGAAAACAATTCCTGCGTTTAGTATTTTTTCCTTTTAAAAAAGTAATGAGTAAGATTAGCTATATATATTCACTTACACACATTTTTACAACACATTCGTTATTATTGTTTACTATAAAAGCAAAAATAATATAAACATCAAAAATAAATTTCAAAAAAAAAACCTCACATTTTTTTGTCACCATTATATAAAGTATTTAACCGAAAACGTGTTTCATCTTTCTGTCCAAAATAAACCTGGCAATTTTGAAATTTAAACACACCGATAAAATTAATATGCTGAATAAATGAAAATGATTGGTACAATGCTGACTCTTAAATTACCACTGCAAGCAGTCGTTTACTTTGTAGCGGCATCGAGCCGACCTTCATTAAAATTATAATACATAGCATATATTCTTATTTCTCGGATCGCTTAAATTGTTGCGTGTTTTTATTAATTAAATAGAAATATTCAAATGAGCACGTGCCTGCTCCCAAAGACGGATCTAACATGGTCATATTAATACCCACCAACCATAAGGTTGAGGAGAGAAACAAGAAGATGCTTAAATACTATTTCATGATATCAAAATTTGTTAAATAATATTGTCAATTTATAAATTTTAAAAATTATTTTCGTATTGATAGTTTAAATTTATCATTGAATTAATATAATAACAAAAAAGAATGTCATCGTATTAAATAATATTAATTAGAAAATAAAATGTATAAATTAAAAAAAAAAGTTTAACACAAAAATAATTATACACCGGGTTTGAACCAAGTTTTTCTGCAACACTTTTTTGAATAACATATCACTACACAGCTTTTAATTAAGTTGAATAATTACTAAATAATGAATAACGAATAATGGTTAATGTGTATGATTAACCAACAATGATTAATGTCGAATAACGAATAAATTAATCATTATTTATTTGCGCGTTATTCAAATAATTTATTCGTTATTCGGTTATTCGAATAACAAATGCCCAACTCTGTTTCCCAGTGGCAACGAAAATATTCGGACGCGTATGTACGTTGAGCAGTAATTGGGTTTTTCCATGGGACAACGATGCGCGTTCACCGGGGGTGAGTCATTTCATACCAAAGGCAACCTGTTCAATGAACCGCTGATCAACATTTGACATTTTACATTCGTGTTTACGTTCGGTTTAAAAATTATTTGACAAAAAAATGCCTCGTAAAGGCAATAACTCGTCTTTCGAACAACTACAGTTGATGATTCGTAATCATAGTAAAAGATTTTCTGTTCGTAAAATTTCGATATTATTGAATATGAGAAAAATCACTGTCGGCGACATCATTAAACGTTTTGAAAAAGAAGATACTCGATTCCACAAACAGGTCGGCCACAGAAATTATCAACACGTGATCAGTGGTTCATAAGAGGCTGATAAAGAAAAATCCAGCAATTAGTGCGCCTAAATTATCATACGAAACTACTCGAGAGACTTAATATTGAAGTTCACCCACAAACGATACGTCAAACAATTAAAAAGAACGACTACAATTCGAGAGTCGCGCGAAAAAAACCTTTAGTCAGTGAAACAAATCGAAAAAAACGTTTCAACTTTGCAAAGAACCATGCTAATCGTGATGTAAATTTTTGGAAAATTGTGATTTTTACCGACGAAAGTATGTTCAATGTTTTCGGAAGTGACGGGCGTCTAAAATTTTGGAGGAAACCAAATACGGAACTCAAAAAATATAACCTGAACGCGACAGTCAAACATGGTGGGAAAATGAATGCGGATATAGTATACGTCGACCATCTGAAAAGAACTTTGAAATCTAGTGTCGAAAAATTGAGTCTGGAAAACAATTTCAAGTTCTACCAAGATAATGACCCTAAACATAAATCGTACAAAGCGCGGTCGTGGCTATTGTACAACTGTCCGAAGGTCATGAAAACACCACCATTGCACCGAACATCAATCCCATCGAAAATTTGTGGGACCACTTGGATCGAAAAATTCGGGAAACTAATATTAGAAGTAAAACATAGCTCAAAATAATTGTCGAGCAAGAATGGCGAAAAATTTCACTCGAGTTTACAGCAAAATTAGTTGAATCGATGCCCAGGAGGATGAATGCTGTTATTCAACAGAAAGGGTTACCAACAAAATACTAAAGGCGATTTTAAAATTTAATTTTTGAGTTTTATCGAAGCTGTCCAAATATTTTCGTTGCGCCTTAAATAGACTATTTTATTTTGTTTCAAATTTCCACTTATTATTATCATTGTGCATTGAAAGTTCTTATTATCTTTATTACCTAATGCTCTGATGAATAAAAATACATTAACAAAGGAGCCGAAGTTTTTTTTCGGAAATTTTAAATTAAATCATTTTATAATGTAAAAGGGATCGGTACTGGACGTTGTAGATACATTGATAAGTCACTAGCTTCAGGTAAAGACATGCACTAAATACAGATTATCAAGTATTACAGATCAAACAAATTTACCGATCTTCATATGAAAAGAAATACGAATATTTTAGTCGACGAACTGACACATACATCTAAATGCAGAGGGATATTCACGGATACTAAAGAAGATTCTAAATTTAATTTTTCAACGGATGAATTTGGGAAATCGTGGGTTAGTAAAAACTATATAAATCAAGATACGCTCGTCTTAGAACTTCATCAGAGGTGTAAAGATTAAAATCGAAAATATTAGGAAATTGGCACATTGATGAACAGCGGAGCAGCAGTAAGTTTCATATTAAGAACTTTCTGCAATTATGTAAAAAAGTAATATTCTACGTCACAGTTTCTATCACTGCTAACAAGCAATATCAGAAATATAAACGATTTGCGAAAGAGGATTGCAACCTATGAAACATGTATTGCTACCCATCAACTTTGCCGGAAAAATCATCGATATCATTTTTGGAACTGATTTTTTGTATAATAGCGCCACAAAATTTAGATTTTAAAAATAAAAAAATCACAATATCAACTTCTGAAAATGAAGAAGTAGTTGAAGTACCTTCTAAATTAAGAAGTTATAATAATCATACGCAACCTTTATAACAAAAAATACTGCAAATTTTTATTAGTAAAGCTTGATGGGTTCATAACTTATCAACTGAATAAAAATATTGGAAAATTTTGTATGGGTAAAAAAAATATAAACCATGTATACAATTAAACGAACTATTATTTAAATTTTTGGAAATATTTGTTGATAAAATATGTAGGTGCCATTATTTTTTATATGAATTCCAAATTCCGAAGTCATTTATACGAAAAAATTATTCGATTAAATTCGATAAAAGAAAAATTCAGCAAGAAAAAATAAAAAGAATGTTAAGAAATTGGATCATTAAAAAATTTTATGGTAAATATTTACTGTTTTTATGGGCGCACTAGTTTTGCGAGCCAAATTTTTTTTATTTTGACATGATTGATGACTTTAAATGACGAAAATGATTTTACGAACAAGAAGTAAATTTTTCTCTGGCAACAACGCATCTTACCGCTACACCGAATTGTAGATGAAATAGGAAACAGGCGAGCAATTTTAGGAAATGATTATTCAGCATATTGCGAAAAGGAGTTCGAGTTTCGATCCGAACATACCGCATACTATACATAAGCATAACACTTTCGCGCTTCCATGTTCACTTATCCGATTTCTGGGAGCAAAATTATCATCGCTTCGTAAATACGTGTATAAATTTTTTAAATTCACGGCACAATCTCTCGCGACATCCAGATAAAAACCTGATTATTCCGTTTAGTTGTACATATGTATTGATAACTTTCACTGTGCATTTTTTACACCGTTAATGTTATTGTTATTATTATATTGGATTAATTAAATAAGTTAAATGGATTTAAATATTATTTTAAGCAGTACAGAGAATATACATAAATTTATTACATAATAATTACTAATAAAAAAATCGTGATAATACAAGTAACGTAACAGTTAAGTATTTTTGGATTGTACCGCGAGAAATTGTGGTGCGAGTTTAAAAAGAAACGTAGAGACAACCAAAATATTTTTTTATTATCGTTATTCATTTCATTTATTTTATTTCAAATATTTTATAACATTAGTGTGCATAGTACTGTTCATTTTGCTCGTATCATTATTAGCTTGTTTTTTGTTAATTTCCATTTTTTAATTATTTCTTTTCTATTATATAATTTTTTCTATTTAGTCTCGTTTTAATTATTCCTTCTGTTCCTTTTCTGTCAACTTCACGATTTCCTGATCAGCTGAACTTTTTGTTAGAAACAATCCTTCTCATCAGGGCTACTTTTGTATTACTTTACTGAAATATTTTTTTTGTTGTATTTTATTAATTAATTTTTTTCGCTTGTGGTACAAATGTATGTCTATTAAAAACATGCACAAAAAAAGTAAACGATTAACTTTTTGCAGTCAACATCGAATTCAAATTGCAACATTAATTAAAAACTTATTAATGAGTACATGATGTTCCATGCGCTCACGGTTACTCCGTATGTTAATTTATAGATAACCATAATATTTATATTTACATAATACTAAATTCGAAGGAATTCGATTTTTCCGCTGCAAAGAAGAAGAGGGACATAATTTTTAGCGATTTTTTGAAATTATCGCCACCTTGAAAATGGAATACGATTTCGTTTCTCCGATAAATAGTGATCTCTCAATTGATGTATCACATGACCAAAAAAAAAAAAAATTTTCAAAAATTTCGAGTATTCCGCGCCCCTTGGGCGGGATCTAATTATGACGTTGGAAACCTGGGTACTCCAAACTAGAAAAATATACAAGAAAGTATGTACATTTTTAACCTTGTTCAAAATTTTTAACTATAATACTCGATTGTATATATTTTGAATTTTAGCTTTTTTATCGGGTGATGAGTTATGATTTTTTAAGTGATTTTTTAGGTCGGTTTATAATACTCCACATTATATATGTATATTCCAGACGGTTTTTTGGGTTTTTTGCGCCTAGGGTAATCGGTCATCTTGAAGTTATTGATATGGTTTTAAAGAGAATTTTAATTGTAATTTGTAATTTGCTGTTTGTAAGGCAAGCTTTTCATGAGCTATTGTATATTTTAATTGAATATTTTTGTCGTTTCTGAATGACTTCTTATGGTTTCGTTCCCGTCAAATAACGATCTTTCCAACAACGTATCACATGTCCGGAAAAAGGAAATATTTTTTTTTTAAATCTTCGAATTTTTAATTGGAAACTCGGATGTTCTAAACTAGAGAAATATACGTGGAAGTGCATATTTTTAGCCGAGTTCAAAATTTTTAGCTATAATAGCCGCAGCGTTCTATTTTCGTTCTGGCTTTTGTTTATTTTATTAATTTTATCATTTTGCTAGTTCTTCATTACTGTTTTTAATAATCTCTTACCAAGTGTATTCCAGAGCAAGGGCGTCACCAGCCGATGGGCCGGGGGGGGGCAAGATGATAGAAAAAGAATATAAGTTATAGAAAAAATAAAATTTATAAGTTGTAAAGGCTTAATATTTTATTAAACAAGAATAAAATCTTAATTAAAACGTAATTTTCGTGGGTTTCTGGCAAATTATTCATGATTACGCGCCTATGAATGCTCATTATGGCCAGTTGATTAAAAAGTTTCAAGGCTCCAGGGGGGGGGGCAGCTGCCCCCCTGCCCCCCGCTGGCGACGCCCATGTTCCAGAGTTGTCGTGTTAAACGTTAATTTTTTTTTTTTTTTTTCAGAAATGTGCGATAACTATCTCTGATTTAAATCTTGCGAAAGTTCTTTGTATACAGAAGCAGCTTCTTTTATATCAGCAATATTTTGTTTATCACGAATTTACCAACATACACTAATATGGATTACTTCTGGCGTTATTTTTCGACGGTATTCGAGCGATAAATTAACTTTCGGTCGTTTTGTTTAACTTCCCTCTTTCAGATATCGTTTTTTTTTATAATATTCCAGCTGTTGCCGGCCAAAGCGAATGCACTTAACAGGCAGAAATCATAATTCCTATTCTACGATCGAATGCCTGCTTCGTCAGGGTAGAGTTGTCTGTGCACGTGCTCTTGAGCGAGAAGATGGCAATACAAGAGTGACTCTTATCCCCCACAGATGCGCACCAACCACCCATTACCATATTAAACGGCAGAGAGAGAGAAGAAAGTGCAAATGGGGCGTTTTTCGTGACAGGAGAATAGCGTATCGTACGTTTTGATCGTGCTAAGAGTCTAGATCTCTGTGCAGTCGTTCATTCTAATCTCCTATCGCTAATTAAAAGTTGCGTTGCGTTTTTTCAATCTACCTACACGGCATAATGCTTGTTTCAGCACGCCTTTTAGTTTAGCGTTAGTAAAATAAAGCATAACAGGTCTAGCTATTTTTTCTGCCCGACTGTGTAAAAAATATGTCGACGAAGAAAAAATAAAAATTAACTGACTTTACTAAACCGATTACCGATTACTGCGCCCGGATGAAAAAATATTGAATAAATAAATAAATACTTTTTGTCACATAAGGTTTTTCTTCTTTTTCTTCTCGTTTCGGCCAACTATGGACCACGTAATTTCAGTTTTGGCTCTCTCTTTTGGCCTTTATTTGCGCTCAATATTCTTTCATTCGTTCACTACGGTTTTTCTTTCTTTCCAGCGTCCATGATGTACCTTTTCGTATTTTCGGTTTTTCTTTAAAGCCTTATAATATAACGAAAAGTTCGTACTACCGTTATCGGTCTAGAAAAATAAATATAAAAATGAATATATATATATATATATTTTAAAATCGTATTGTAGTTACAACACTTTTAAATTTACGATGAAAAATTGCAATGCCGATTAGAAATTAAAGAAAGCTTGAAAGCAAAGATTTTTTATATCATGCGATATTATAACGTGGCCGTGAGATGAGTTAATCGCGACATTCAAAATGTGTAAATGACATAATTTGAACGGCTGTAAACTTATTACTGTAGGTGTAGCTACGGAGAAATATAAAATGGAGAAACGCAAAATGTTAAAAAAAAAAAAAAAATGCGAAGTGGTGTCTAGACACTCGGTAGAAACGAAGTTCCTTTCAATACAAGTATAAAGTCATTCATAAAGTATACGATAAAAAATGACACATTATGTAAATCCTGTATGAAATAATTAAAACAAAAACAATAAATAAATCATCAGATTCGTTGAAATGAATAGATGAGAACATTTTATTAAAGAAACTACATGCTGAATTTCACGACTTGCTTTTCGGTTTACGGGTGGATATGTGAGTAGTTTATACATGTAACATAAGTTCCATTGCAAGCATAAGCCAATGTTCTCACTTACATTTCGCTTGCGTATTCACAGTTCAAAATTGGTTTATAGTGAATTTATGTACATATTTATAAGTTTAACCGTTTAATGTGCGTTCATTAATTGTAGTAGATTTATTGCGAAATATCGAAATACTCATATATTGTAATTATAATTAAGCACACTATTGTTATGATTATTTTTATACAATTATTCATTTTATTTTTAGTTCATATATACATAGAATTTAGTTGTGCTAAATATAACAGTGTTGGTAGCATAGTACTTTCAGTCGCTTCAAGTAACTGTTTAGATATTGTTATACCCATATAAATAGTATGAGTTGGTGTGTGAATGGTAGAGTGCCTGCTTGATTGTAAGCACATTTGAATGTAAATGTGTGATTGAGTGCATTTGTGCGATAAATTTAAGATTATAAATTGTTACAGAATTGGGAAACATTGTTGTAGTTTATGAGGAAGATCATGCTTTTCATTTCTTTTATTTTATTTGTTATTAATTTTAAAATTAAGATAGTTATTCCGGTTATATTAAATAAACGTATACGACCATATAACGGCCACTGTAAATAAAATAATTTTTTTTGTTTTTTGTTAATGTTAATCCTCACAGCTCGCGCAGCTATATATAGGTGGTGTAAATTGTAGTAAAAAAAAAATCAATAAAAAAATCAATAAAAAAAAATCAATAAAAAAAATCAATAAAAAAAAATTGAAAATATATTAATTACAGTCAAGGGGCGGCCAAGGCTATACTGATAGTAGAGAAATTAAAGAGAAAAAAAACTGGGCGAACATTGTGGTGATTTTAATATTTTGGCGTTACAACAGATGTTTGCTACCGTAGTAAAAAGAATAATCTGTGTCCGAAGTATAGCAACAAGGCTGCAAAGTGAATTGGAAACTGTGAAGAGTCTTTCAAGATTGGCAGTAAAACTAAAAATAATGCTTCTACTTCTAGCACAAACATCAAATGATTTTTCCCCCCCTAAAAAATCAGGTAGATTGCTCTTCGAAGTATAAAAATGAATCTGATATCCGCAAAGAATTAAAGAAAAAAAATTAACTTAAACAATGTTGCTTCATATATATCAACATTAGATTTAAATTTTGTGTGCCTGTAAAAATGCAAAGAGAAAGGTCGCATGCGCACATACTTGTTTTTTTGTTTTTATTACGTGTACATGTTAAAATATCAATATTGAAAGTATTTCGGCTAATACAATTACAATATACTACCAAAAAGTTTCAGTGACGACCGCGGCGTGGCACCATCATTCACCCGATTTGAGTTTTTATTTTGTTGTTAGGTTGCCACCTCTGTCGTTGATATTCCCGCTTAATTTCAGTATTATAACTTGACATTTGTAAAAGTTATGTCACGTTGAGTACATCTACCCTTGGGGGTGTTTTCGATTTTTTACGATTTTAAGAATGGAATTAACTTTATATCAACGAGTTTAAAACAGATTCAACCGAGCAAAGACCTTGAAATCATTAGAGAAGTGTTTGAATATCGTTTATGGATTCGTCCAAGACATTTTAGTCAATGATTTGGGCTCGAGACGTGTCTCTGCAAAGCTGATGCCGAAAGACCTGAATCTCAAGCAAGATAGGGCCATTGTTATCCGTGAGGTTTTGGCTAAGAATGGAACGAATACCATTTAACAGCCACCAAATTTGCTTTATTTGTTCAACTCAAGAAAACCGCGTTTCAAATTAAATATGGGCGTAATTCATACGTGAAATGATGCTTGCTCGTGTATATTCATTCAAAATTTGATTCCGGTAAATATTCGTGAGTTTTTTTTTTGGGAAGTATTTAATCGATAGTTTTTTTTCTAAATGATTCACACTAGTGTCAAATGCGGGATATGTTTAACCCGTAAGAGGTCGCGCCCGGTCTAAAAGGGCCGGGGTTTTTTAAATTTTATTTGTTATTTTAACTGTGCTGTTCCTCCAGCGAAAATAACTCAGCTATTCCTAGAATAGCAGATAAGCATGAGGATTAATCAGTTTTAATTAGGATAAAAACCATTGTACTTAACCAGGATAGAGTATCAGTTTACAAACACGGTCTATTCGACCGGCGCGACCGATATCGTTTCGATTTATTTTAGTTTGATTCTCTTTTGCGTTATGTTCCTGAAAATATAGAGTGGTTCTCTTGTTATCATTACTTCATGAAAATTGCCGAAGAATCAGGTGCAGCTAATAAACCAGAGATGCTAACATTTTGTAACTTAGAATACTGTAGATGAGTTGAAAAATACATATACTTAGTGTCTCAAGGAATAGTTATCCAAGGAACTCAAAGTTCGGATTCGTAGTATTTTACACGAAAAGCAGAATAAAGAACAGCTAAATATTAATGTTGAAAATAATTTACAAAAAACCAACGAAATATTCCTGGGCGAGGTCACTTTTTTGACTGACGCAAAAAATCAATAAACTGAAACGCAGTGTAACAGCTGCAAGTATATGCAAATAGCACACCAGTTCCAGCATGTTTTAAATGCGCAAATGAAAACGAAGAAAAGTCTAGTAGTGAGTGTTAACAATTTGATTACACGCACCGTACTTTATTATTATCTATACTTCTTTCTACAATTTTTTTGTATATGTTGAGAATTAAGCTATTTTTTATAAAATGTTACAAACTCATATATTTGTTTAAATTAAAATCCTGTTAAAATAATAAAACAAAAACAATACAACAAAAAAGGAATAAAAATGGAATAAAAGAACTAATAAACAGGAAATATTTCTTTCAAAAACATAAGTAATTTTTAAAAACGTTTTTATAAAACCCGGTCAAAAAGACCGGCGCGACTTCTTGCGTTATAAAACATGGCGCGACCTTTTACGGGTTAAACACTATCTCACCATTCGGTTGGGTGATGACTAAATACTACGTGAGTGTTGCAAATCAAACCTTTTCAATATGTCAAAATATAATTAACGATTGGTCGCATATATCAACCAATAAGATTGTCGCAATTGAGACCGAACAGTTCGCCCCTTCGACTGAGCTTTTTTTTCTCAATCTAATTTGTTGAAATTTGGCCTCCAGCCCTATTCCTATGATTATTAGTTTTTCCAGCGAGAAAGAACCACAACGGATGTTGAATAAAATTGTTGATAAAAGCCAAAGTTCCGGATTAAAAGTGAACATCTCCAAAACAAAAGTGATTGTTTTTTCAAAAATCAAAAACCAAATCAGATGCAAAATCAAGATAAAGGGAGAAACGATTGAACAAGTTCAGTGCATTAAATACCTAGGAAGTATACTAGAGGAAAACTGTACATCAACTCCGGAAATACGCAGCAGGATTGAGCAAGCTAGAAGAGCTCTCACCAAAATGAAAAGTTTATTCACCCATCAAGACCTGGGGCTCGAACTTCGAATCAGACTGCTAAGGTGTTACATCTTCTCTATTTTGCTTTATGGTTGCGAGAGCTGGACCCTGAATGCATCATTGGAAAAAAAGATTACCGCATTTGAAATGTACTCTTATCGGCGTATTCTGAAAATATCATGGGTGAAAAAAATTACTAATATCGAGGTACTTCAAAGAACGGGAAAGACCCTTGAATTAATGCTTACCATCAAGAAACGGAAGCTGCAGTACCTCGGACACATCATACGAGGCCCCAAATACGAAATTCTGAAGGTCATTTTGGAAGGAAAGATAAATGAGAAGAGATCGAGAGGAAGACGACAAAATTCATGGATGGACAATCTTATCAACTGGTTCGACTGCCCTTCTATACAACTCCTCCGATCGGCCATTGTAAAAGAAAATTTTCAATCGTGGATCGCCAACCTTCAATTTGGAGACGGCGGATAAAGAATAAGAAGATATCATCAGCGACCAACTGAATAATATAATTAATTCTTTCTTCCCACTATTTTTCAAAAAAGACTCTTTGTTTAAAAAAAAAACAACGGAGAAAACCATTTGTTTACGTGTGAAATTACCGGTTTTCTCAGACAAAACAAAACCAAAACAAAAATTATACCCGGTGGTACGTTTATCTTCTTATCGGGCGTAACGAGTAAAACGTTTATACCGGCGGAATAATGCAGTAAACATTATTCTGTTTCAAATTTTGCGATTAATTTGTGCATAATTGGTACTGAGTTGTCGATGGGTGGAATTTTTGATGTCCAAAAAAAAGAAAAAGATGATCGTTGGATCGTTGATGGTAAAAGGAAGTAATTTTAGTCTTAGTTAACCTTTCTTTATGTTTAAGATCACCAATTGTAGAAAATAAGAAGATAAATTACTACAATGATGAAAAAATAATTATCGAATGACAAAGTTCATGCCTGGTTCTCCCTTTACCGGTAGAAGAACAGTTAATTTCTGTAACCTTTCTGTATTGATTCACACTTATTATACTATTCGCGGTGAAAAATATTCAAAAATTAATCACAGAAACCACGGTCCATTACATCGGTCTTCTTAGCATGAGCACTTTTCTACTCGTGTAATTTAATCGCAAAAAAATAATACAACGGCAAATGTTTTCGTATAGAGAAAAATGTTAATTGCGCTATTTTCCGATTAAAATTCAAATTGAAAAAAAAGCCTAAGAAAAACACGTGTACACGGAGAACGTAAAATCTGCTACACGTATTAACCATAATCATTTTTTTGGAACGAAGTTCTTAACGTAGCTGGTCGGTAGGAGTAAACTGGATGAAAAAGCGCGGTAACGAAAATCACGCTAATACGTCATCCGGCGGGCAACCTTCACTCTGTCCCTTTCTATTATATACGGGTGTGTGTGTGTGTGTGTGTGTATGCGTGCGATCGAGCGAGTTCCAAGATTCAGGCAGCAAGCATCGTACGCGGTCAGCTGTATAAGCCCAATTCTAAACACGTGTACATTTTATCGAATTTGAAAATTGGTGCGGTTTTTTTTGTGCGACGTTACCATACTTCAACGAGTCTGATGATGTATTTATTGTTTTTGTTTTAATTCGTACAGGATTTTAATATATTGCGTGTCATTTTTTTTATCATATATTTTATGAATGACTTTATACTTGTCTATCTACCAAAAAGTAAAGTTCTACACACCACTTCTCTTTTTTTCTTTTTTCATTTGCAAATCGATGATATAACTAGGCTTTAGGGATGATTTTCAGTATTTGCACCAACTTCGTTCCCAAGTACATATGTATGTCCGTAATAAAAGCAAATAAATTATCTATTGTTTTTAATTGTTTTTTCTCCTTAAACAAAAATTTCACAAGTATAAAATAATAACGTTTACCAAGTGCCAGAGCCGGATCTAAAATATTAACAAACAGCAGACTGCTAAAGGAGAAAACTGACGTTACAAAATGTATTAAGAACTGAACCAAAAACAGACAAAGCGCGTTCGAGTCGAGACGGAACTCCATGTTGCATCGGTGCGGATCTCAGATAAAACGTGTAATATGAACACGGTCGGTCTGCATTATTTGCAGAAGCACCTAAAATGTTTCCAACGAGGAGCCGTTTCGTTTCGAAATATTCCCGAAATTTACGGGGGGGGGGGGGGGTTATGATAATACGATCAAGCAACATCACGTTTTCTTCGTTTTTACACGGCTTTTTATTTTAGATTCACTTGAAAGAAATTGCGCTAATAACTAAAATTAGTTTCATTAATATTTATTAAAATATCGAAAATAAAAAAAGGTAATTTTCTTAGAATATTTCCCCTTAATTATAGTCGCTATACACATCTTATAATTATTTTCATATATACTTAACGATATACATTTATAAAAATATTATTTTTCGCGTTTATAATATTAGTTTTAACATTTTCACAAGTACTGATTTACTTCACTATTCAATAAACCCACAAACTTCGGGAATATTTCGAATCAAAATGGCTTCTCATTGGAAACATTTTAGCCTATTGTCATCACATGCTGCTTAAACAAAAAACAGAAAAAGAAAAAAATAAACTTTTACCGAAATTGCATATAATGTACGTACATATATTTATAAGTCACCGACATGTTTCAGTAACACAGTTCCTTGTTACGTTGCATCTCGGCATTCCGAACGAAAGCGGCTTTTAATCGCACACAGTTAAAAAAGGTGAAACGCGAAAGGGCCCTTATAGATTATAAAAAATAAAAGCCTACTTAGCTTTTATTACATTTATGCGCCTAATCGTTTATTTCTTAGTCGAATATTCTTACATCAATTTTACGGAATACATTTTTCTATCGGTAGATACGAATTCTACGTTTAATTACGAATATTTCTTCGTCTGCGTGTTTTACAACAAGCCGAGGAACATTGAACGCTACTCGTTAGAGAAGTCTTCCATGATAAAAAAATTACCATGCAGCCTTGACTTATTGCCGCAGTTGGTCATATTTACACCTTAAACAGATTATCAAAAACGAATACCTCTTCGCCCTTACCAAATGGATAATGCATCAACACTACCTGACGAATTTTTATATCTGGCAGGGTTCATTTTGTATGTGTTACCGCGTTACCGACTCGAATTTTACTTCTTGACCATAACGACGACTCATTTATTGGTGCGCTGAACCGATATGCACCGCGTCCACTGTTACTTTCTTAACTTATTTATCGTTCAGTAAAAACTAAAAGTTTTTGTATATACCTTATTTGATTTCTTCTTCTTTCCAATATTACTCGCGTAATAAAGAAACCGACTGTTTTATTTTTAACCGACTTCAAAAAAGAGGGAGGTATTCAATTCGACTTTTTTTATTTATTTTTTTTATTTTTATTTTTTATGTGTGTTACCACAGAACTTTCTTCTAGGTGAACCGATTTTGATGATTCTTCTTTTATTTAAATGGTGGTGCTTCTCATGTGGTCCCATTTAAATTTGATCAAGATCTGATCGGTAGTTTTTGAGTTATCCTTAATAATGCGGGAGTTGAAGCTTTTTGGATGCTTTTCATTCGTGATTAGATTTATTGACTTAAAATATTATAAATTTGCCAAATTACTATGGAAATGTAGCTTTTGATGTTTTTACCGTAGAAATGCAGTTCAAAATAAAGAAATCGATTTTTTGAAGTATTAAGTATGCAGAATAATGTGAAAAAAATTGATTTTTAACAAGACAAAAATTCAAGCATAACGCTAAAAATTGTAAAATAAAATGCTTTTTTACAAAAAATAAATACCGACTTCAAGGTTTATTATGAAAATTTAAAAATGCGCTGAAAAGTAAAAAATAATCACTCACGATAAAAAATAGGTATATATCAGAGTGATATAACTTATGGTGATATTGTAATTCTTATACAACATTAACTTTTTGGAGTTGGCATCAAATTCATATTATAATAATAATTAAAAACTGCGTTAAATGTTCATTAAATTATTCCTAGATATTGTAATATGAATTTGATGCCGACTCTAATTAAGGTTTTAATGCTGTATAAGAATTACGATATCACCTTAAGTTATATCACTCTGATATATATTTTTTATCGGGAGTAATTATTTTTTACTTTTTAGTGCAATTTTACATTTTTATAATAAACCTCGAAGACGGTATTTATTTTTTGTAAAATAGCATTTTTATTCATTTATTTTACTTTTTATTTATTTATTTGTTTATTTTTTTCGCGATTGCTTTTGATTCCTGAGCGTCGGCGACTCGTACATTTTAGCTGTACAAACATAGGCATAGTGTATTAGATTGTTATATGCAACGCGAGTATACACACGCAAGACTACACTCGGTTTATTATTGTGATTGTTTGATTTATCGAGATACCAATGAAGTTCCGTGTGTGTCTGCTGTGTACCGACTAACACGCATATGATGGTATGCATGTTTTCCATTGCCTTCCACGTGAAATAGCGAATATTTTAATTTAATTATTCGAATAATTTCTGTCGGTGCCCGGTATTGAACCCGAGACTTCCGTGATGGAAGCCAAGCGCTTTAGCAACTAGGCTATTGGGACAATTTAGAAAGGTAATTTTTTCATTATAGAACTGCGGGGTAATTTGCAACGAAACAATTCAAGAGACAATGTGTTAAGGTAATATGGTGAAAAAGTTTTTCTAGCGTTTCGAGCAATTCTATGACTAAAGTAAGAAGAAGATAAAACTTCAAAGTCGGGAAAGTGTTCGATAATTTTTGAGGAAAAACGAAATATAAAAAAAAAAAATAAATTTATCCTTTCACTGGTGTCTTTTTTTTTTATTTTTATATAAATTATTTTAAAGTCACTTTTGAACGGTTCATTACTAATATAGTAAATGTGTTTTAATCTGAAACTTTTTCTCTTTCGAAAATCGATTTTGTCTAAAACGGACCGGAAATATATTCTCAACTTCTTTTGCACGAAATAGTTCATTTCTGTACGAAAATGGCTATTAAAGAAATGTACGTAAGTTCAAACATTTCATATCGCGCAGGTAATTTCGTTCTAAAATAATCTGCGCACCTCTGTAATAATAAAATATCGAAACCAGCGTCATTCAAGCTTTTTTGTTACTGAGATTATAATTTTTAACTAAGAAAATATTTCCCTACCAAAAAGTTTAGTTTTAAGTTGTTTCAGAAATGCAGAATATTAACTTCTTTTGCGGATCCATTAGTGTATTCTATAACAAAACTTAAATAATTTCTTTAGCACAGTAGAACATTGATCATGATCAAATATCGCACGACACGGCACGGAAAGTGTACGCATACAGACATACCGAAACACAACAATATATCATAAGTTTATTTGGTATAGCAGGGGCGGATCCAGAGAGACATTAGGGGGGAGGGATTATATAATTACGTAATATCTTCTACAATCGGTAGTAGATTTGTGAAATACGTTGTTTCATAAAGAAAATCAAATAACGACCTCTTTAAAAATTAAAAAATGTTTTAAAAATACATAATTATTATAATTTAAGTTAAATTTTATTTTATTTTCAGGTAAAAAATAAATAATTATAATTAAGAAAGATAGTATTTTTATTAGACTATACTTCTTTTTTATTTTTGTTAGTAATCCTATCCGAATTCTTTGTTCGTGAGCAAGTTTAAATTTATATATTTCTCATTGAACTATTTTCATTTAAATTACAAAATAAGAATTAAAAATAAATAAGAAAAGATCGATGACAGTTGGGTTTAAAATAAAATAAAAACGTAACATTAATAGTTTTACTAGAAAACAGTATTAAATATTAGTTATAATTAAATTAAATCCATGGGTAACGTTTATTTTGTTACTGTATAAATTAAGTTTCTCTGTTATAACAAATTTTTTCATAGAGGCTTTGGTTTTTTTTGGGGGGGGGGGGCCCTGAATCCACCACTGGGTATAGATGTTTTTATTTTTTTTCTGAATATAAGTGAAAGGATAAAAAGATAGGAACGAGTTTCACTTGCAATACAGTCTAAATGTTTGAAGAATGATAGGTTTGTAGTTCAATAAAATACATTAAAAAAAAGAAAAAAAAAAGAAATCCGGAATGTTCACAAACGACGAGTTAAATAATGTATCGATAACTCATTCTGGAATTAAAAATAGATGATGATGACTATTTTGCATATTAAAGATCACACGTGTTTTTTACATGCTAGCATTTGTCGGGTCTAGTATAAGCAAAAATAGTCCAGCACCGAGAGCTCGTTTAGTTTGTTAAGTCAAGGACATCGCTCATGCCTAGGTTTTGTTTCTTGTATTTACCCACACACGTTGAACCTAACACAGCCACCGTTTATATACATATATGTTGTGCACACTAAATAGGCAGCTTGTAGTTTTTGCAGTGTCAGTGAAACAGCAATTTCTGAATTTGGAATCGATATGGGAAGTGAAAAAAAGGGAATGATTCTGCAATCATTATTAAACAAAATAAGGACAAGTACGAAAAATGAGTAAAACAGAAGACGAAATGTAAAAATAATTGCAATTTATTTTGAAGAGAATTGAATAAAGAAATCCATCAGTTCATTAAAAAAGATACCGTCGGTAAAAACCGTAATGATTACGCGCAGGGGTATATTACAGTTCGCCGCGACATACGTTTTGCCGCCACCATGGTGGAGCCACCATCTACGGTAAAAAAAAAACCCACAGGCTGTCTTTCGAAAATCATAAAGGCTTATTCGATTGTTACTCGTGGGTTTTCCAATCACAATGCTAATTGAATGCACCGTATACGCAACGCTGTTCCCTGAAAAAAAAAAAAGAAAAGAGAGTAAGGTAGAAGTAATATAAACGTAGGTAATGGAAAACGTCGTTAATTTTCGATCGTACTCCGTGGTTTTCCCAATTACGAATATCTTTTAGAATTGTGTTATTTCGAAGAAAAAAAATAACTCGACAAATCTACGTTCATTTTTGTGATCATTATAAGGAAAAACAAAGTGGTGTTTTTAAATCATGTGGATTTTACGATTCTTTTTATATTCGAGAAAAAAATTAAACGAGTGCAATTATGAGTCTTCTAAGTAGAACTAAATATTATGGCGTTATAGCCATAACTGGGTCGGAAAGAAATTCAATAATAAATTATTTCGTAAAGCCGTAAATTATTTCGTAATTCGGTGGGAATATTTAGAAAGTTGAAAACGGAAAATATGTACATATATTCAGTAAATGAAATTCCAAATACGAGTTGACAGATAATGCATAAGCCGGGGAATTGCGAGAAATTAAAAGTAACAAAGAGAACAGAAATGTTTATTATTAATAGTATTATACTGCAAAGTCGGAATTAGCGGTAAAAAGAGAATTTTCAAAGTGTCGCGGACAATGGCTTGCCGGGATGATAAGAGATCGAGGGAAGCCTGTGCTTCGGCCGAGAGCAATATCGAAACAGATAACGTTTATGCTGGTCCGAAAACGCGTCATCTCGTGAGATGCGTTAAAATATCGCTAATTTATTTATGTATGTGCCACGGCTCGTGTTTAAGTTAATCTAGTCAAAGCGAAATAAATTAATTAAGAAATTAAAAAAAAATAATAATAAATAAAAAATTAAATTATACCGCGAATAGTCTAGTCACGTCAAAAACCTTAGTCTTCACGCGACCTACCGTTAAATTTTAAAAAACGGCTTAAAAGCTGCCGGAGTTAAGAACGTCGATGATAAAGATCCATCGGAGGCGAATCATCCAAGCAGTACGGGTAGCGGAAACGATTTAAGAACAGCATCGTCCGGACCAAGCGCGTATTTTCCTGCGACATAACTAGCATGATTTTCTCCCACTTTTGCGTTAAAATCACCCGTTATGTATATTATATTTCCATTTTTTGCGCATTTTGTAGTGTCTTCCAGGTCTTGATAAAACTGTTCTATTTCTTCTTCATCACTTTCCGCAGTAGGCGCATAAACCTGTATTACTGTAGTAGATTTTGGTTTAGTCTCAAATCTTACACAAATCACTCTTTCTGATTTTGGTATAACCGAACTGATTTTGTTGCTTAATTTCGTAGTTATTAACATACCAATCCCGTATTCGTGTTTATCCGTTCTTGCGTATATTATTTCATACTCATTATCTGCTTTTATTCTTCCTGTTGCTGTCCACCTAGTTTCACTTATTCCCATAATATCGATTTTTAATCTTTTAGCTTCTACTATTACGTTTGCAAGTTTCCCACTTTGATACAGAGATCTTACATTCCACGTTGCGATGTTCATGTGGTTCCGCCGCGTTTTACCTCCGCATATTCTTAGCACCCTGTTCGGCATTCTTGGCGGATTAGAGTTAGCCTGACGGAGACTTAGGGACGTTTTCGTATTGTCGTTATTCATAATTATTGCGTTCTAGGAAAAACGATGACGGTGGTATTCCGTTGCCTTCCGTCATCGCAATGAAAGAGGAGGAAAGCTCATAGAATTTTCCGAAAAGTATGACCTAATTATATGTAATACGTGGTTTAAACATCATAAACGAAGATTATATACATGGATAAGTCCGGGAGACAGAGTAAGAAATCAAATTGACTACATCCTGATAAATAGAAGGTACAAAAATGTTGTAAAAAACTGTCACACTTATCCGGGGGCTGACTATAACACGGATCATAACTTATTGGTCGCAAAATGTCAGATAGCTATGAAAAGTTTAAACAAAAATAAAGGAAGAATAAAGTCACTGGATTATACCACACTAAAAAATGAAGAAATAAGGAAAAAAATTTCAAGAAGAACTAGGAAAACAAGTAGAAAAAAAAACAGAAACAGAGAAAAAGGAAAAAGATAAAAGCAGCATCGAAAACGATTGGTCAAACTGGAAGAAAAAAGTTACAAGAGCGGCAAAAGACACAATCCCCATAAAGAATATAAATGAAACAGAACGTAAGTACGGAATGAAAATTAACACTGAAACAACAAAGATTATTAAATTTACAAGAAACGATCATAAGGAAGCTCACATAAAAATTGACGGGGGAAAAATAGAGAATATGAAAGAATTTAGATATCTAGGAGCGCTGATCACTAATGATGGAAGGGACACTAAAGAAATAAAAACCAGAATCGGCATGGCAAAAACAGCTTTCAACAATTTACGTAAGATGCTTGATAATAGAAATATGAATATAAAGACGCGGATCAGAATTATGAAATGCTATGTATGGACTATAGTAGTGTATAAATAGCGGACCTGGGGCGTTTGACGTCACCAACCCCTATTTGTGCCCCCGGTGCTCAAAACTCACCCCAATTTGTTCCACGGTGCTCAAAATTCACCCCAATTTGTGTCCAGCTGCTCAAAATTCACCCCAATTTATCCCCCGGTGCTCAAAATTCACCCCAATTTCTGTCTTGGAGCCCAAAGTTACCCCCAGTTCCTCCTAGTTCCCCACAATTTTCCTGGACGGTTGCTGAAATTTCACCCCAAATTCTCATCAGGATGCTAAAAATTAACCCCATTTTCTCTTTTAGAGCCCAAAGTTACCCCAATTTATGTCCATGCGATCAAATTTAACCCAAGTCCCCCCCCCAGTTCCTCCTAGTCCCCCCCCCCCAATTTTCCTGGACAGTTCCACTAATTCGATCCCTAATTCCTATCAAGGTAGACAAAATTCACCCAAGTTTCCCCAAAATTTCTTCAAATTTTTCCGATTCCCCGTTCATACTGTTATCTATAAATGCGCTCGCACCGTTTCCACGCATATATTCAACATAGCCTTAGCCGCCATGAAAGTGTACTCGCTTTCCCATACCCGCGCCTTCTATCATCATGTGTATGTATTATATATGACTCTGTGTGTAATATATGTAGCATACTTTTTAATTTTAATTTTTCGAGGTTGGGAGGGGTAAAATTTTGCCGGAGTGATAAAAACGTTTGAATCTCAACACTTAGAACCCAAATTTTAAAGGAATTTTCCGAGTCGTGCTCCGTTCCAGCATTTTTTTTTCAAAAAATTTTATTTTTAAAGAAAATATTCGATTGTTCAATCAGTCGAATGAGAGCGGGCGAGTGTGCTGCTACGGGATGTATTATGTAAGCGCGACCGCGGCTGTAATGGAAATATTTAAATGTTCCAGCAACTAGTTGAAACTGACACCAGGTGAGGTGAATTCCAGTCGTTCGTTCGAAATTAACTAGCCGATCATCTATGCACACTCTCACACGCCACTGATAGAAACCTGTTCGCGATCGCTACACGTTCACACGCATGTACACACCTACACACAAACACACATATCTTCATCTCCCCTTGACGACGTCTTTCAAACACCTCTATAACCAAAGGAATGTGGTTTTTCATATACCTTTTTAAGCATCATGCCGAAAACCTCTGAAATCAAGCCGAATTGAGCAGTCTTATTTCACTCATTCTAAAGAGGGTTAATTTACAACGTCTATCTCTCTGAAATCAATGACGAATTTAACTCATCTATGCGCATATAAAATCAAGTCGAATTGAGCAGTCTTATTTCACTCATTCTAAAGAGGGTCAATTTACATCATCTAACTCTCTGAAATCAATGACGAATTTAACTCATCTATGCGCATCTAAAATCAAGCCGAATTGAGCAGTCTTATTTCATTCATTCTGAAGTGGGTTAATTTACAAGGTGCATGCACCTTTTTAGGTATCATAGTGAAAGAGGATCACGCTGAAACCAGTTTTCAGGTAAGTTTTAGCCCCTCCCATTTTTGCTCACAGCGCTGTTTATAATCGAGGTAGGTACCTGCAAACCTGAAGAAGTCGCATTTGTAGTTTGCTCTTCACTGTGTTCAGTTTGTTTTTTACTGTTCAAGTGTTTTTAAAGTGATTTTTAAATTTTGTTAGAGTTTTACGCAGTCGTTATCATTCAACAGATTTTTTAAAACCAGTAAGCATTTTATTTATTTACGGCTCTTTTTTAATTAAAATTATTTTTTTAATTTTACAAGTTTATCAATATTTTTCATAATGTCTTCTCAATCTGCATCTCGATCAAATATTCCGGCGGACGTTGAAAGACCTATGGCAATCCTGTTTCATATTGAAAATATATCGAAGCGGTACAAAAATAGGATTGCGACGTACAGGGTCATAAATGATAATGCACGGATTGTAGATATCAATAAATTTTTGGAAAAAATTAAATCAACTGTAATTGATACAGTGTCAAGATCGATCGGGAAAGGATTAAAATGCAGCCTCATGTTACATTGCATGTTTAAACGAATAACAGCAGTTACCAAATCAAAACACACGGTTCCAACATATTTTCCGTCAAATTGTAAATTACTTGTTGAAGGAGATGATTTTAACAAGTGGTACAAAGATTCAGTTGCCGAAATGAAGGATTTGATCGACAGATTTGAATATGTGCAGGGATCAGGCTGGACGATTAAGAAAATTGTGTACCTCGAACTGAGGATTAATAAAGTGAACGTTCTTGCACGCGCGTCCTCATATATTCCGTTACCATCAAAAATAAGTGCTCGAAAAGCAGTTATAAACGTTAAAAATACCGATGCGTTCTGCTTCAAGTATTCCATGCTGTCAAAATTTGTACCTCAGAATCCTGAGCGTGTGTATAAGTATAAAAATAAACCAGAACTGGATGCGAAATATGATTGGACTGGAATTTCATTCCCCGCAAGTCTTGATGATGTGCAAAAATTTGAAAAGATCAATCCAAACTCCTCAATTAATGTATACGCATTGGATGAAAAGAACTTTGTTTATCCAATTCGTATCTGTAAGGAAGACAAGCAGGATCATACAGATCTCCTTTTAATCCAAGACGGGAACAAGAAACATTATTGTTTCATCAAGGATTTGGAGAAGCTTGTGCGTCATCAAATCACTAGCTATGAAGCACGAATACACATCTGCAGAAGGTGCTTGTGGCACGTCGACAGTCCTCAAAAGCTTGAGGAACACCAAAAAGATTGCAGGGAATATTCTGCAGTTGCAATTGAGATGCCTGTGGAGGGGAAAAACATTCTACAACATGATAAATACCGCCAACAGCAATGGGTCCCCTTCGTTGTATACGCAGATTTCGAGTGTGTACTGGAGCCTGTAGTAGATGATGTTGGAGATGATGAAGAGAATGTTGACTCAGAAGAGGAAGATGACCGCATCACACGTCGTGTACAGAGCGATCAAGCACGCAAGAACACTATAAAAGTTCATAAGCACGTGCCTATGAGTTTTTCGTATAAAATTGTATCTCGTGTTGGTGATAATATTCTTCCTCCATCATTGAGATCTCAAAGACTGTATCGAGATCGTGACGCTGCTAAAGTGTTTGTAGAAAAACTTGTTATTGATGCAAAATTAATTTATGAAATTTACCAAAACAATAAACCAATTGTGATGAGTGCTGCAGATAAATTAGCATTCGATAGTGCTACCGTTTGTTACATTTGTGCAAAACAACTGAACAATGATAAAGTTCGGGACCATAATCATCTAACTGGTGAATATCGTGGTGCCGCACATAGTAAATGCAATCTTGAGTCACGCTTGCCTAATTTTTTGCCAGTATTTATTCATAACCTATCAGGCTACGATAGCCATATAATAGTTCGTGAACTGGCATACGACACACTCGACATAAACGTGCTTGCAAACACTGAAGAGAGATATAAAGGAATCTCCAAACAGATCATACCTGCAAAGTTCCAGCTTAGATTTGTCGACTCCTTTAGCTTCATGGCATCAAGCTTGGAGAAGCTGGCGAGCTACCTTCCAGATGACGCTTTCCATCATACAATTGCTAACATTCGTGATCCGTCTTTACTCCCCCTTTTCCGTCGAAAGGGGTATTTCCCATATGAATACTGCACAGACTTTGCCAAACTTGCTGAAGAATCGTTACCTCCAAAATCGGCATTTTACAGTTCTCTAACAAAGTCAACCATCGATGAGACTGCTTATCAACATGCACAGACAGTATGGGATGCCCTTCAAGTCAAGAATTTGGGGGAGTATTCGGACGAATATTTAAGGACTGACGTCCTCCTTCTGGCGGACATCTTTGAAAATTTCCGTACCGTTTGCTACAAAATTTATGGTTTAGACCCCGCATGGTCTTACACAGTTCCTGGTTTCACATTTGTAGCAATGCTGAAATTAACTGGAGTCAAACTGGAACTTTTGACCGACTACGACATGTACCTCTTTTTCGAAAAAGGTATACGTGGTGGTCTCACACAATGTGTTAAACGTTATTGTGAAGCGCGCAATAAATATTTAGTTAATAATAATAATAACGCTATTATGTCGTCGTCCTCGTCCTCGCCTTCTTCTTCCTCATCGTTGGAAGAAGATAGTAATTTTATTATTTATCTCGATGCCAATAATTTGTATGGTCATGCCATGTGTGAGCCACTTCCAATAGGTGGCTTTAAGTGGATGACCGAAAATCAAATACAGCAACTTGATGTTTTAAATTATGATGAAAGTGGGACAGAGGGTTGTGTACTCGAGGTAGATTTGGAGTATCCCTCCAGTCTACATCATTTACATAACGATTATCCTCTATGCCCTGAACATCGTAATGTCTCTAAAAAAGGGACCATCAAAAAACTGGTTGCAACACTATATAATAAGTCGAATTACATTATTCATATAAAATATTTGAAATTAGCATTAAATTTAGGATTAAGATTAACTAAAATACATCGCGGCGTATGCTTCAACCAATCGCCTTGGTTGAAGGAATATATAGAATTAAATACTCAGTACCGTCAATTAGCAAATAATGACTTTGAAAAGAACCTTTACAAGATCATGAACAATGCAATATATGGAAAATCGCTTCAAAACCAACGCAATTTATTAGATTTAAAACTCGTTTCGGATAAAGTTAAGTTCACTAAACTCGTGGCAAACCCTAGGTTTAAGAATCGTACTATATTTCGCGAGCGTCCATTCTTATGTGCTGTTCATCGTAGTGCAAAACGTATTTTATTTAATAAGCCTATTTATGTTGGGATGTCGATCCTTGACATTAGTAAGCATACTATGTATGACTTTCACTATAATAAGATGCTAAAAATGTATAGTATAAATAATTTAACTTTATTATATACAGACACAGACAGTCTCGTTTATGATATAAGAACTGCTGATTTATATTTAGATATTAAGAATAATTTAAGTTTTTTTGACACGTCCGATTACCCCTCAGATCATCCGTGCTATTCTGTTAGTAATAAGAAAGTCTTGGGAAAGTACAAAGACGAAATGAATTCTATTCCAGTAGAAGCTTTCGTCGGGCTAAGATCCAAGGCATATAGTATTAAGGTTTCAAATAGTAATAAGGCGATAACTAAATGTAAGGGCGTGCCTTACAATGTAACAAAAAATGAAATATCATTTAATGACTATAAAAATTGTATATTTACTAATAATAATATCACTAGCGCTAATTATCGTACTGCGAATATGATACGAAGTTATGGACATGAATTATACACGATACGTACAACAAAGCTAGCCATTAATGGGCTAGACGATAAACGTGTCGTGTTACATGATAATATACATACTGTAGCCTTAGGCCACATAGATTTAACTAATATTATTGCTCGCACTGGTAATGAAGAAGATACAAATGAATCTGAACCAGTTGCAAAACGCATACGGTTAGAATAATAAGGTGTTGTATGTTTTTCTATATATTTTGTACATATTTGATTTTCCCTCATTCATTCTTTGTGCATATTTCATTTATTTTCTCATCATTCTCATTCGTGTTTGTGTAGTCATCATTCTCGTTCTCATTGTCATTTTTTATCTGTATGTTTTTTATGTTATTGATGTCATTGTAGTCATCATCATCGCCATCGTTGTTCTCGTTACTGACATTCTTTTTATGTATTTTTTTCAATATATTACACTTTTTCATTCATTATTCAGTTTATTTGTGTTTATTTCAATTTATTATTTAACAATACATTTTGCAAGCATGATGTTGAAGATTACAAAGAAGTATGAAAAAAAGCAAACAATATATATGAAAAAATAGTATATTTCAGGTTTCTATAAATTTACAATCATTACACGATAAAAGTCAAAAGAAACTTATTAACTAAATAATATCAAAAAAAATTTTTACAAAGAAAGAATTAATCATCTGGAAACAGTTTAAAAACAACTTCGCATTTTCCACAATCGCAAACAACATTTTCATCAAAAAATGTATCTTTAGTTTCAGGAAACATTTCTGGTATAAAATCAGTAAAAGATTTACGTCCGCATTGTTTACAATCTTTAATTAATGTTGGACGCACTGTACTAAGAGGTAGCGAATCTGGTATATCATAACTATGATGTTTAAAACATGGTAAATATTTTTTAATATTTTCATTATTCTTCACCATTTCAGGCAGTTTATCGTATAATTCGTAAATTTTATCAGGACATTCAGCAATTAATATCTCAGCAGTAGCTTTCTGCAACATTTCATGTATAGAATACTTCAATCCAGATAAAACTGGTCTAACATTCATATCGAACCATTTCATCATTACATGAACATTTTGTAATGAACATGCATTTGTTCTTCCATCAGTGTGCGCATCACATTTTACAGCACTCGATATAGCGTGATACATATTGTTTAAATTTCTTAAATTCGGCATACCATATCGTGTTTCTATATTAATTATTTCATAATTTGAAAGCGATGATTCCATAATCTTTTCCCATATAGTTTCGACTTTTGCGTCTCCTTTAACGTAAATTTTTAAAGGTTGATATCTAATTAAAACATTTTCCAAATCAATCGATATATTTCTATAATCTGAATCTCCAGCATTCCAGGGAATAGAATGGTAATTTCGTGTAAGCCACCAATTTGTACGTCTTTTACTATTTGATAATATATCCCAATCGAACGGTGGTTTATAAATTTGATGAAATTGTATTTCACCATTCAAACTTATAATCGCTAGTTCTTTAATTATGTAGACATCATCATTATTTTTAAAACATTGAAAATCAATTATAACTTCATATATATTATTATTCATCGTTATATTCAGTAGTAACAATTACAACAGCAAAAACAAACTTTTTATAAAAAA
Organism: Icerya purchasi; assembly: GCA_039619475.1. NCBI lineage: Eukaryota > Metazoa > Arthropoda > Insecta > Hemiptera > Monophlebidae > Icerya > Icerya purchasi. Next base: position 225,571,825 of record CM077116.1, read on the forward strand.
CTTTATTACTTCAAAAATAGAAATGTGAAAACGCGTCAAATTAGTGTTAACACAAACACAACACAACAAATACTAAATTGAAAATTGAGTTTCTTTTATATTTATAATTCCAGCACATTATAACTGGTTGATTTATCATGTATAATAAGAGCGTAACATGACGTGTTTGAAGGTACATTATTAAGCGTCTTAAAATCAATTCTAATCTGCAGCGGACTACCATCATTTAAGAGCTCATTTTGAAAGTTGCATGGTATGATGAAAAGGGGATATTTAGTAAGAAAATCTTCTACGCTAACAGCGGGATGTGGCGGTTCTTTTCCATAATACATTGTCTGAAAATGGGCATATAACAAGTATAGGTTTCCAAATCTTTTTCGATCGAAATCTAAATTCATTACTTCGTAAGGATATCTTGTTGAATTTATGTAGGCGCAAATTTCAGTTACATTCAAATGGTCAAATGTAGAACTATCTTTGGTTAAATTATTTTGCTTATTTGTTTGAAATCCAATAATAATGAAGCGCGGACGTTCAACAGTTGATGTTGATTTAATTACCCAACTGTGCTCTGAAACAGTATGCAGAGCAGGTTGATGAGAAAGTGACCATGCTCTAAATTGAATAGGCGCGTGCTTTATCTTCTTTATTCTGTTGAGCAAAGATATTTTCGCTCGATCGCTCAATTTAACAAACGGTAGTTGCCATGCAATTGTTTGAAATGTTACATTAACTGGCTTATCATCTGTTGCGGTAAAGGCATTTTTGTCACTGTTGGCACGGATGAGAACAATTTCTTGACTTGCATGTACGATAGCACGTCTATAGTCTTCTGCAAACCCAAATATGTATCGTAAAGGAATAATAAATTGAAATTCTAACATCAATTTGGCTCCGGTACCTGATGATGTTGAGGGGGTTGAGGTATCAGCAATTTCTCGTGTAAATACTTTTAATTCTTCCGAATTTAGAGCACACGTACTGTAGTTGTAATCTGATTTGATATCTTCTGAACATAATAATCTACGCATGAGAGTTGTAATTCCAGGGTTTCGTACACATTCTATAGTATTTCCATTAATTTCATATCGTAATTCAGAGAATAAAAATAGCGGACCATTCATTGAAAAATTTACAGATGGAGAAACTGTACCTTGTAGAAGTAAATAACTTTCTGATGGTAAAGTAATAACATCCTTTTGCTGAACTGGTATTCGTATTTCATCGCTAGGTCCAAATTTTGAACTTGCATAAGGTTTGTGAGTATGTATTTCATAACTTGCAACCGTATCATCCGTAAGGGTATCGGATGAATCAATTTGTAATATATGTTCCATTATACTACACTGAAATTATCTTACTCAACTAGCACGCTGTAACCCAACGACTTAAGTACACGAATACTTTTTCTACTCAACGCTTTTCGACTTTTTCGTTCTCTATTTATATACTTTTCTTCACTTCGAATAGGCGTTTGAGAACGCTTATATATACTTTTATTAGTGTATATGATAGGCATTTTAGACGTTATTAAGATGATTACGAACTGGTTAGATGTAAATTTATAATTAAATCTTCACTAGCAAAATCAACGATATTTCCGTTTTGATCCTTTATATATACATTTAACTCTGAAATATAATCCGTACTCACGGGTAAATAAATAATCGTTTTCGGGTTTTCTGTAATTTTATATCCTGGTGCAATATTTAAAGGAAAACTGTAAATGAGATGAGATGAAGTTCCATTCGTATATCCACCTGTTGCTATGTTACAATATACATTCAGTATATTAATCGGTGTAATTTGAACGGTGTTAGGACTCATATGCATCATTAATGGTTTTAAAACATCTGAAACTCCACCAAAACCCAATAATGGGCCAATACTCCGCGGACCAGAAAATTGTATGTAATATTTACTTTGTATAAGACACTTTAACGTTCTTTCATCGCCTTTTATAATAATATCAGCATCTAATTGTTCTCGTAAGTATTCTTCTATATCGCCCACTTCATAACATCCGCTAGGTAATATAATAGATTTCGGAGGTTCATTATTTTTTACTGCAATATCAGATTCGTAGTAATATAACGTATTACATTCAGGAGTGATATTGTGTATAGAATGATATGTTGTTAGCGATACTAATCCAATACTCCACTGACGATTATTTGCTAATAATAATGGGGGATATATATTACTAATCAAATTACCTTTTTTACCATTTAATTGAAATAAGTACGACATGATGATATAATAACAAACAAACTATATTTTAAAAACTTGTATTCGCGTAATAATATATACAATAATCGAAAAAAAATTTACAAATATACATGCTTATATACTAATTTTATCGTTTTCGTTCATCAAATGGGGCAGGTAACGTATTTGTTAGAAATCTTAAACATAGTTCTCCACAATTAACCGTATTATAACTTTGATATGCACGTCTGTTGTAGAAAATCTCAATCTTTGGATCGTATTTGCGTAAATAATTAACTAGCTCTGTGGAGGGAGATAGATTACCATAACTATCAAAGTATTCTGCACGTTTTCCATATTTTCTGTATGCAGTCCAATGAGTTCCCGGACCTTTTTGCGAATCCATATTAACAATCGCACACTCATTTTTCTTAGGTTTCGTAGGCAGTCCATCTCGATCAAAAACTCCTCTAAAATTTGGAATTTTTAACTTTTTCGCATAAAATATAATATCGAAATTTGATAACGCTCTATTTCTAGGTATAGAATTAGCCTCGAAAAAACTGATTAAGTCTTTGACCAGCAGCAAAATATGGAGCTAAATACAAACCCAGACCACTTCGATATGGTCGTAAATAAAGTCCTTTTCCAATTTTTTTATTAATTTGTAGACCACTGCCTGATTTAAAACTTTTTCTAGCATCATTTACATCTTTCACCGCTTTCGCTATTGACGATACTGACGAGGAAATTCCACCCAATGTAGCAATACCTGCTAATAAGGGGACAAGGGGAAAAGCTCCTCCAGTTTTAGTAATCGGAATAATTCGTACATTATCATTATCAGCTACTATAGGATTTAATTTTTTAACGGCTGTAATCGCTTTTTTCATACGTCCTTTAAGAGTTTTTTCTTTACGAACAGCCTTCCGCGCTACATTTAACACGTCTCTGAAATATAAGGTTTTTCTTTTCGAGGATTTTGTTTTAGTTTTCCGTTTCGCAGCTTGTTTTTTAGCAGAACGACATCCACCTCCTAATTTACGTTTTACTTTCATAGCGTTCGTAGTTATCCAAGCAGCCGCTTTCTCCCCGAGACTACTATCTGATGCTTTAACACGTTCCCAGGCTTTATTTTCTAATAATCTATCCGCTTCAGCTCGATTTTTATTATCAGAATACTTGCTATATGCTATATCGTGATCTTTAGCAGCTTCGTCCAATGGATTTATACCAGTTACACCACGACTTAGTTGACGATCTAACTTTGTACCAGGTCCTAAATAATTATAACCAGGATAATGCAACTGAAATGGAAGGTTATCTATAACTCTATTCAACACAGTTCCAAGACCTCGACCACGTTTTATTTTCTTTCTTAACACGTTAACTTTTCGTTGTTTTCTCGCCATATTCAGAAATAATTTTCTATATATATACTTTTTATCACACGACTCTGCGAGTTTTAACGCTATATATAGATGTATTTATACTTTTTTAGTCTGTGTTGATGGTGAATATTAAGTGAATATATAAGCTATAATGAAAATTGTAAAGCAATCAACTATATTACCTATAAGTAATGTGCTAACACTAGTAGAAGGTAGTGATAAGTTAGAACGATATAAACATGGATCGTTGTTTCCAAATAATATAAGATGTTTAATTATTGGACCGAGCGGTTGTGGAAAGACAAATTCTTTATTTACGCTATTAACACACCCGAATGGACTGCGTTATGAAAATGTCTACATATATAGTACTTCTTTATATCAACCTAAATATAAATTGTTAGATACGATATACAAGTCCACACCCGAGATTGATTATCAAACATTTGTCGATGATGTAAATTTAATAACACCTGACGCGATTAATCAGAATTCTGTATTTATATTTGACGATATACCAACGTGCAGAGATCAGCCTGTTGTAAAACAATACTTTTCGATGGGTCGTCATAAAAACGTAGACTGTTTCTACTTGTGTCAAACATATGTAATGATTCCTAAACATATGATACGTGATAATGCCAATTTCATACTTGTCTTTGCTCAAGATGATATAAATATACGACATATATATGATGAACATGTTAATGGTATGTGTTCGTATAAGACTTTCAAGAAACTTTGTAAAACGTGTTGGAAGAATAAACACGGATTTTTAGTGATTGATAAGGAGAGTGAACTATATAAAGGACGGTTTCGTCGTGGTTTTGACGAGTTTATAGAGATTGAAGACGAAAAAGATGTCGATGAATAGCGTTAAAAGAAATATCGAGGATGAATTACAACTTAAAACTGAATTGGAAAAGATACGCACAGATATAATGAATAAATATAATGCGATAAAGAATGTGTCTAAATCTATTACAAATACTTCAGCTGTAATGTTTGAACCTATTACAAAACCATTGTCAGAGATTCGAGAAGCAATACAAAAACCAAAGGGAATGAAAAAAGATGATGATGAAATATTTAGATTTTTGGTTACAAAGCGAAAACTAGAACATAGTACTCCAAAGAAAGATATAGATGAAGAAATTGAAAATGATCAGTTTAATCTAAGTGAAATGGGTTCTTTTCGTATTGATGGAGATGATCCTATACCTAAAGATATAATTTTTGGAATAAAGTATAATCCTATTGCAGATGAGTATATGTTGGGTACAACAACAATTTCGTGGAACAAAGATCGTGGAGAAATATATTTAGGAAAAGGAGTTAATCGTGCTAAATTCCCATACACTACAGGAGTAATGAATTTGCTATTGGAGTCGAAAGTAGATGAAATTGATTATACTAGTGATGATTTACAGATATATAAACAATTACTAGAATTTACAGGAGCTCATTTGCGTGGTAATGGTGCCTTGAAAGGTCTTCCCAATCAGAAATATAGGAAAATAATACGCCCGTTATTTCAATCTGAAGTACGTAGCGGAAAAGGTTATGAAAAATATATAACTATCCGTAAAACTTCTCGTGTTGCTGGAATAAGTCTTAAAAGACCGCGAATTGAGTATTGGAACGATCCGAATGAATTGGTTGAACGATTACAGTTATTACACGCATCTAAACAAAGTGGTAATACAGGTGTAGACAACGAAATTTTAGCGATCGAGGAAGAGTTGGCTGAAGAAGGATATATTCAGTTACCTTATTGATTAGTAGTATTGAAAAAAAAAAAAAAAAATATGCGTACGAAACAAACATCTACATCAAAATCCTTACAACGTAGTATAGCAGATGAACTTCATAAACCTGCGCGAAAACGTTACCCGACGCGATGTGTACAACTTTTCGGATTAAACGATTTATGGCAAGCTGATTTGATCGATTTGTCGCAATACACACGATTTAATCAAGGATATAAATTTATTTTAACTGTAATAAATGCGTTTTCTAAATATGCGTGGACCATTCCTATAAAGAAAAAGAGTGGCTCGATAATTGCTAAAGCGTTAGAGAAAATTTTAAGTGAAAGAGGTGTTGAAGCTCCTAATCATTTGCAAACAGATCAGGGTACAGAGTTTTATAATCCTCAAGTACGGACCGTTTTAAATCGAAATAATATTAATTTGTACAGCAGCCATTCACCACTTAAAGCGAGTATTGTAGAACGTTTTAATCGAACAATAAAGAATTGGATATGGAAAGAATTTACCGCTAATCGTAATAAACGATGGTTACATGTTTTGCCCGAGCTTACCCGAAAATATAATACGAAAATACACCGTACGATAAAATTTGCACCTGCTGATGTAAATAAGATCGTTGAAAGAGAAGTTGCAGAAAATATTGCAAGAGAATGTAGTAAAGATGTTGAACGATTCTCTCCCCCAAGCAAATCAAAAATTTTTAAAGCTGGTGACGTAGTTCGTATTAGTAAAGTTAAAACATTATTAGAGAAAGGCTATACTCCAAACTGGACTGGTGAATTATTTACTATAAATACAGTGAATTCTACTTTTCCTATGACGTATACGTTAAAAGATAGAACTGGTAAACCGATAGTTGGTACTTTTTATGCTGAAGAGTTACAAAAAACATCTTACCCTGACGTATACTTGGTAGAACGTGTTATTCAACGTAAAGGTAGAAAATCGTTGGTTAAGTGGTTAGGATTCCCGAGTTCAGATAATTCTTGGATTGATAATAGATTATTAGTAAACGTTTAGTTATGCCGCTTCATAAGAATGGAAAATATATACCTGATGGTGGAATTGGCGAGGGTGCTACTGTCGAATTGGATTCGAGTGGAAATTATAATTTTAAAGGAAAACGAATACTAAATGTTAGTACGATATATCACGATCCTGCAGAGTCTGAAGCGATATCTTACAAACAGATGAAATTTCTTCTATACACTGACATCTTTAAAGCAGCCATGATAAATGCGCTTATGGAAAAAATTAACTTATCCGGCGATCATGTCAACATTTTAGGAAGACGAATAATTAATGTAGCTGAAGGTATTGAAACAAAAGATGTAGTCACCTTAGGTCAGATGGGCGATATTCAAGGGTCTATGCAGGAAGTAATTATGAGTGAAGTTCAAACAAAGATCGATAATTTAAAACAGTTAATTACAGAGGAAACTAATTCAGCATTTTTGAAAAATAAATACGATCATGATATAATGAATGCAGATATTAGTAATTTAGCAAACCGTATTGAGACTAGTAAAAATGAATATCTTTCAAAATCTGGAAGTATAGATGATCGGGTAAAGATTCTTTCGAGTGAATTAGACTCCGTGAAAGAAACAGATAAAAAACTTGATAGCGAATTAAAAACCACAAAGACAACGATATATGAAGTGTTAAAAATACAGAATGCAAAGATCGATAATAATATACAACAATTTAGCGATAAAATATCATCAGCGGATAAAAGGATTGACGAAACTATTCAACGATTGGGTACTGTGATAGATACGGCAACAAATGAGATTGAGGATAATATAAAACGTTTTGATGCTGTGCTTGTAAATAATAGAGGAGAACTCGATAGATTACAGAAAAGTTTTACTAGAGAACATGATTGGGTTGTAGATAACCTTTACAATAGATTAATTACTCTAGAAACACAAATGCAGCAGCACATTGCCTCAGAATCTGAGAAAAAAATGTGATTTTGTTATAAATATAGATTTTCTCGAGATTTTCTTTTGTTTTGTTAATTTATTTAATTTAAAGTGATAAAATATTGTAATTATATGATAATGCCGTTGCATAAAAGTGGAAAATATGTACCTGAAGGAGGAAATGTTGAGTCTGTTGAATTTGATTCGAGCGGAAATTATAATTTTAAAGGAAAACGATTGGTAAATGTGAGCACTGTGGATAATGAGATTATTGAAACTGAAGTCATTTCGTATAAACGATTAAAATCTATTCTTGCAACATTAGAAAGTAGCGAGAAGATAGAAAAATTATCGGATAAATTAAATACGGTTTCGAATGAACTTTCAAAGCATGAAAATGATGTGAAAGGCACGATTGGTATACTTGGAGGTTTAATAAATGAATTAAGCGGAAAAGTGACCGTATTGTTGGATAAATATATTACTAAGGAAATAATGGATAAACAACGCGAAGAAATAGAAAAACATATTATGGAATTAATTTCTAAGCAGCGTGAAGAAATAGAAAAACGATATAATAGGATGCTCGATAATCTTCGTGAAGAAATTAAAAAGGAAAAAGTTCATCGTGCTGTAGATACGACACAATTAGTTGGTAAAACTGCTAATTTAGATGAACATTTACGTAATATCGATTCGTCTATTCAACGTAAGGAACAAGAGGAAGCAGTACAAAAGGAAGTTGGGAATATTTTATCAACGATAGTACAATCGAAATTTTAAGTTTATGAAATAATAAATGTAAATATATGAATAAAATTTATTATATTGTAATAAAGATTACGTATATTTTATATGAAATAATGTAAAAAAGATTTATAAAATAAATATATGTATAAATACTAAAAATATGTGCTTCTTTACATACAATGTATATTACATCTAAAGGGGCCAGCACGTAAAAATCGATGGATGATGCGAACGAGAGTGATGAGATTTGCGATTATGCTTAATCTTCATCCATAGTTCTAAAAGAAAAATGTGTTAAAATGAATAATATAAATAATTAAACAACAAAATAAAAAAAGATTCTAAAGTCAGTTTTGAATTACTCTACTTACTCTTCATCATAGGAGACATATCCATCATCATTGAATATCGCGCCTAGTTCTTCTTCCCCCAGGTCATCGTTCATGATCCATTGAGCCACCTCCTCCTCATCCATGGGCAGTGGAGGAGGTAGTGGTTCATCCTCTTCTGTGAGGACCCTGATACATCTTGTTAAAGATAACATCTGTCCTAGTGGGAGTGAGAGTAACACACCTTCGATATAAGGGCGTGTAAACCAACCCTCAACATCAAGCTGGAATGTATCAACATTCATGAGGGTTACAATCCCATCTCCAAATAAGTGAGAGATGTATGTCTACGCAAAAAAAAAAAAATAAAAATAGAAAATAAATAAATTTGAAAAATAAATAGATTCGGAAATGTTCATAAGAAATGCATGCTCTTTTTTAAAAGGAAAATATATATTTACATGTAATGCCTCCCTCAAGTGTAGCCCATTTGGCACGATCATTATAACGAGCGTTGTCCTCATTGCGGATGTTGGATATTCAGCTTCCATTGTGCTGAAAGTTATATGTACACTTTACATGACTGGATCAGATTTTTTTTAAAAAATTTGTCATAATAATAATTTCGTAAGAAAATAATTAACGAAATAAATGTAAGTGAAAAAAAAAAAAATACATGATTGTACTTACCGAAATTAAATTAACGAAGATGATTGATAAAACTTTGAAAAAGTTTCAAAACGACTTTGAAAAAAATTTAAAATAATGAAAGGCGAAAATCTTCAACGTTCGATGTACACACTCGAAAAAAATCAAATGAACGATGAATTCGGATTTCTCCAGCTAAACACCTTCGAACTTCAGGTGATAAAAACTGGTTTCTTCGATATATATATCTACAAAAGTCGGTTCGACCATTTTCGTAAAAGATTTCTTTTTTTGATTTTTTTGTAGCAGCATAGTTTACACCCGTTAGCCGGACAATGTAAGGGGACCAAACGGCCACCTTCTAGTTGGATGTACAGCTTTATTTTGTTTGTAACTGTAATCTCCGTTGAACGTTTTAAGCAGATGGGCTTGTCAGGTAATATCTAATTCGGTATTTTCGTATCTTCATGGTTGGGGGTAAAGCAAATGTCCGGTTGTAGCAATGAACTTCGTTAAAATGTTTCGAGTAGACGACCGTGACCGAAAGGCCTGCTAGTGAGCGCATGCATACAAATGAAGAAAAAGTGTACTCGGGCTTTTAAGCGGAGTGTTAGAAGATTCGAGATAACAGACGACGATTTTTGACATTTACTACTATGTTGCTATACCTGAGAAAAATAATTGTCTATCTCACACACGCATTCTTACTCGCACGTTTAAATCCCCGATCTACGCATGTTAACGCGTTTTTCTTTGAACATACTGCGTCTTGTAAACTATTAGGATTTCTACCTGTCGCTCTATACATTTGTTCACTACACCTCATAGACGATCTCGTATATATTTTGAAAAAAATACTTGTGAAATAAAAAAAATAAAAATATTATGGATTAAGTGTAAGCGGAAAAATATGAAAAAATATATATCAGGTGGCGGTGTGTGTGCGTGTGTGTGGGGGGGGGGAGTGATATCGCGGCGTTTATTTCGGCGACCGGAGCGTGTGTGTGAACTTGTAGCGATCGCGAACAGGTTTCTATCAGTGGCGTGTGAGAGTGTGCATAGATGATCGGCTAGTTAATTTCGAACGAACGACTGGAATTCACCTCACCTGGTGTCAGTTTCAACTAGTTGCTGGAACATTTAAATATTTCCATTACAGCCGCGGTCGCGCTTACATAATACATCCCGTAGCAGCACACTCGCCCGCTCTCATTCGACTGATTGAACAATCGAATATTTTCTTTAAAAATAAAATTTTTTGAAAAAAAAATGCTGGAACGGAGCACGACTCCGAAAATTCCTTTAAAATTTGGGTTCTAAGTGTTGAGATTCAAACGTTTTTATCACTCCGGCAAAATTTTACCCCTCCCAACCTCGAAAAATTAAAATTAAAAAGTATGCTACATATATTACACACAGAGTCATATATAATACATACACATGATGATAGAAGGCGCGGGTATGGGAAAGCGAGTACACTTTCATGGCGGCTAAGGCTATGTTGAATATATGCGTGGAAACGGTGCGAGCGCATTTATAGATAACAGTATGAACGGGGAATCGGAAAAATTTGAAGAAATTTTGGGGAAACTTGGGTGAATTTTGTCTACCTTGATAGGAATTAGGGATCGAATTAGTGGAACTGTCCAGGAAAATTGGGGGGGGGGGGACTAGGAGGAACTGGGGGGGGGACTTGGGTTAAATTTGATCGCATGGACATAAATTGGGGTAACTTTGGGCTCTAAAAGAGAAAATGGGGTTAATTTTTAGCATCCTGATGAGAATTTGGGGTGAAATTTCAGCAACCGTCCAGGAAAATTGTGGGGAACTAGGAGGAACTGGGGGTAACTTTGGGCTCCAAGACAGAAATTGGGGTGAATTTTGAGCACCGGGGGATAAATTGGGGTGAATTTTGAGCAGCTGGACACAAATTGGGGTGAATTTTGAGCACCGTGGAACAAATTGGGGTGAGTTTTGAGCACCGGGGGCACAAATAGGGGTTGGTGACGTCAGACGCCCCAGGTCCGCTATTTATACACTACTGACTATCCTGAAATATTGCTCCGAAACGTGGACAATAAGCGCAAAATGTAAGAAAAGAATACAAAGTTTTGGGATGTGGGGCTATCGTAGACTTTTGAACATATCATGGAGAGATCACATTAGTCTAAAAAGGCTGAATACATCAAAAGCACAACTACTAGAAGACATCGGTAACCAAAAGCATAAATATTTAGCGCATAAAATCCACGAAAATAGATTGCTGATGGTGGCTATCCAAGGAAAAATCAACAAAAAGCCGATAAGAGGTCGCAGGAAACTGGAATGGATGACAACAGGCGTACAGAAAAATCTGAAGCTGCAACAAATGATTGATCTGGCAAGAAACCGTTTAGTATAGACCAGTAGTTATTGCACGCAATCTTCTACAACAGAAGAAGTAACATGATGATGATGATGATGATGATCGTCCGGACCGGTGAAGATCCTGGAGGCGACGGATTAAACAGGCCAGATTTTTGTATTTTATTTAATATTGTAAATATTTTGGTGTAAATGTGTATACGTATGTTTTGATTTATATGTGAATATTAATTCTTGTTACATATTTCGTGAGTTTGTATTATCTATTTATTTGTCTTTTGGTGCAGCTGCATTTCCTTTCCGATATTGTGCGGCGATTTTATAATAATAAAAGAAAAAAAAAAAAAATAATAATAATAATCACGAAATAATTTTATTGTATGAGCGTGGGTGTGAGATGTTCTCAGCCGACTAGGCAATCCCATTAAATTTACGTTTAAAAAAAAAGTAAATAAATAAAATAAAATAAATAACAAAAAGAAACGAGATTAACTGGTAAAAAAAAATTTATCGTAGTTTTATTGGGACACTTCCGACGGAGCTGCGATAAATATCAGCGACCACGATGGGATGCACTAATTCGCAAGGAATTTAAAAAGTACTTTGCGATTGGTGAAACGAACAAGTATGTCTGAAAAAAAAGTATTAAGAAGTGAAAAAAATAGTGTGACACCACCAGTAGTAAGAAGGTTCCGCAAGGAAATGCCAAATGACTCAGGTTTTGTTGGTTCGGATACGTCTATGATTGTGTCAGAAGGGAGTACAGCAGCGGTGAAGGCGCCACAAGAGATAGAAGCAACATTATTAATACAGATGCAAGTATGGTTAAAAACAGTACTCGAAAATCAAAATAAAAATCTCAATGATCTTAGTAATAAATTCGAAAAACAAAATAAAAGTCTCAATGATCTCAGTAATAAATTTGATAGTTAAAATAAAGTTTTCAATAACAAACTAGAAGAATTAAATAACAAATTTAATGATAAATTCAATAAGATTGAGGAACAAAATCGGAACTTGAACGTTTATTTAAAAAACATCGAGAATAAATTTTCGGAACAGAACGAAATTTTCAATGTGAGGTGGGAAGAGCATAAAACACATATTCAGAAAGAGATGGAAGGTAAGATAAAAGAAGTGGAAACCAAATTGGTTGAGAAAATAGAAGAAGTTAATGAGAATGTGGAGAAGCAAAGTAGGAATCTAAATAATATAGAAGGTAACTTGAAAGAAACGGTCAATAGGAAAATCAGCGGAATTGAGAAGAAACTGGAAATGGAGCTTCATGGCTTAAAAAGGAGTCTAGAAGCGAAGGAAAGTAAGATTGGGAACCTAAAGAGGGATCTGAAAGAAAATGGTATGGGAGTGACGCCGATAAAATTTGCATATAGCTTAGAAGACCATGTAAGACCGTTTTACCGAGAATAATACACAGACACATATCAAGGAGTATATAACGGATTTGGAGTCAGTATTTAATAGATATCAGATGAGTGAAAAAGAGAAGATAGAAACTGCAATCAGAAAACTGAATATATCAGTACAGCCGTGGGCTAAGAGTGTTTTAGGTAACAGTGGAACGTGGGAAAAAGCTAAGGAAAAATTACTGAATAGATATTGGAGTCAAGAGACACAACGGAAAATAATTGCGGAATTCTATTCTGACGAGAATATTTTCAACAGAAATGGAAATTATGAGGAGTACATAATTAAATGGATGAATCGTTTAGAGCATCTAGATAGACCGTTGTCAGATGAAGAATTTGTGAGTACAATCAAATATAAGTTGCCGCAAGATGTGAGAATTGTCATGAAGTGTGATCAAGTGAATACGAAAGAGAAACTCCTGGAGTGTGTGCATAAATGGGAGAAACCGAGAAGCGGAGTAACCTTAGAGGAGAAGGGTAGTAGTGTAGGCTATAAAAGAAGAATGAATATGATAGAAAAAGAAGAGTCAAGTGCCAGGTTTAATAATAATAATAACCGGAATTATGGGAGACAAAATTATTCGTATGATCAAGGTAGAGAAGCCGAAATTGCACGTTTCAAAAACTATGAATTAATTGGTGATAGTCAGTTGGTGGGTTTTGCGAGCCAAAGTCGTTTTTGACAGCCGATGAAAGTTTTGCGAGCCAACTAAAATGAAATATTCGCATCGGTTGCAAGACGCGTTTTACGAATGCAACGATTGACATTTCGTTTCGGCAATGATTTTCACAGTTTTACAAATCGGCCTTATTTATAAAGAATAAATGTGTGTGTGCATAAGCATTTTTTATTGGCTCTTTCGTTACTGTTAATCAAACATTTCCGTTGCAACAAATTTTAAGACATAAATACTCTCATATACACAAGAATATTTCAGTCTCTATATTATTTCCGCTTTTCTCGGAAATGATTTTAATTAAGGCTCGGCAGATTTTTATGAAATTTTCGTAGATTATAAATTGCAGGCTAAAATGTGTGCCATATTTGAATTATTTACATATTTTTTACGATAAACGCGAAAATGTATACAAGTCCTTTTTCAATAACATATAGTTCATTTTATCTAGAAAAAAGGCAGCCGTAAATTCCTGATAAAATATCTGTTCCTTTTATGTTTTTATTTATAATTTATATTATTGTTAGCTTTATTAATTATTCGTTTTTTTAACGCTTGTAAAGAAACTTTAATGTAATATTGCTTCTTATTACCGACTTCCAAACAAAGGTAATATGTTTATATTTAGAAAATTTATACAATAATTTATATAAATAACAGGTGGAAAATAAGTTTCAATTTTTAACTTCTCTTTTGCTCTGTGCACGACGTCTTCTGCAGATCCGTCATCATGATGCCTTTTCCTTCTTCGCACACGCTGATTTTCATCACTGTCAATGGTAGCACTTTTATCATTTGCTTTCATCTCGCAATCGTCAAATAATTCTCGCTGTGAAAGTAAAAAATCTAAAAGCGAATTTAAAAGATCGACTGCCGTTCGAAGTTCAATAGTTGTTGTTTGTAGAGATATACTGACACCATTGATTCGATCTAGTTAGGCAGCCCAGAAATTTTCTCTTTTTTTTCTAAATCCTTTGATAGACATCTGGCCTCGTGAATCACTTGTGATGTCTGAGTCTCATCGCCAGCAATAGACTCCAAAGCTTTTTGGAAACTGTTGTAACTTTTTGACAAAGCTTTACTTTTTAGAACTAATGACGAGTATTGCTTACATTCATCACCTTTTTCAATATGTTTGAGCATAATTGCCCAACGATGAGTTGACGCCGAAAAAAAGTTGTATAGTGCCTGTACTCTCAAAGTTTGTTCACTAGCAACTTTTTATGTTGCGTACTTAATTAGAAAATTTCATCCATCCTTTTCTAGCAAATTCCGGAAGCCAAGAAACTACGATTAGCTGTTTGAGTTTGTCCACTTGAAGATAACCAATAAAAATGATTTACAAGGCTACTGTGAGACATGTAGTTGACATCTCTTAATGACCAATGTAGCGAACGGAAGCCAAACTTTGCATAAATTATAAGATTAAGAATTGGTTGAAAAAATTGAAATAGATCAAACTTAAAATTAACAGCAGATATTCAAAGGAATGTGTTGAGTGATGATGTTTATGTCCCATTCGGCCTAAAATAAAACAATATGAAAATAAACTCCTACTATATTTATATATCCCTTCAGTGACCGTTCTAAATCTAAGAGTCCAAGATTGTTTGATAAATTACAATATATTAAGAAAAGAAATAATTCATCACGGTCAAAATAAGTTTTATTGAATATATTATAGACAGATGGAAATGAAAAATATTCAATGTTAAAATTTTGAATACACTTTATAAAAAGCTGTTATAAACATTTTTCATCTTTCTCGGTTTGAAACGAAACTATTAAAACGAATATGCAGGATTTCTAGTTGTGCATTATTCCGTGACCGTCTTCTAGACCAGCAGGTTTTTAAATTAAAAAGCCACAATTGTATCTGTAATTAAAGAAAATAGGCAAAGTTAAAATTTGTGTCACTAAGAATATTACTGAATTACACGAAATGAAAAAAACAGGTTTTTCTCCATTACTTCAAACGCTGAATAACCATATGTACTGCTTAGGATTAAATAGAACAGCGTTATAAACACAGACGTTCACTGAAGTATTTTCTCAGCAGCCGTAATGTAGAGCAGTATTTTAGACTTAGTTGAGCTCTCTTAGTGTAATCATAAAGAATAAAAACGCGGTGTCGCCCTATTCAAAACAATTTTTTTTAAATAAAATTTTACATTACCTGAACGATAGAATACTGTAATGTCGATCATCCGGAAGTCTGCGGGTGTATTTTTTAAAATTTATCTTAATATTAACAAAAATGGAAAATAATATTCGAACGTCAACTGAGCTGTATGTCGTTTTTAAAAGATCGTTCATTACATGCCAGTGTGCATAATGAAAATGTTTACCTTTTTGATTTGTGATTAAGGGAATTGGCCAGCTCGTATTTAAATTTCGAAGGTAATTAAGGAGGACAAAACCAGGTATCTCTTTTGTGACAACAAATAAGCCAAATCATTGTCGAAGTTGAGGGTCAATTCATTTCTTTCAATTCAGTGATTTTCAACATTCTGCTTTATCGTGCTCCGTGTGTGAACCGATAAAAACTTGATCATTTGACCGGTAATAAGTTAACCCCGTTTGATATTTTGTTGCCAAGCAACATTTTATCAGGTTATTTTGTAATTTCTCAGAGGCCTCAATTGATCTTATCGATGCATACTATATTTTTAAATCATCAACGAATATAAGAAATTTCGAACATATTTTATTTGTGACACGTACATAAATATATATAAACAACCATATAAAAAGTACGAAAAAGTTGACCCAGCAATACACATACACCCACACGTCCACGTATGAATTTTAAATTTGCTGCTAAGTACCCACATGTTGTTTATTTTATTTACAAAATGTTGCAAAACTAAAAATAAAGAAAAAACGAAACTGTACACACCATTACAAAACGTCGGGTTCCGCGCTGCAGTGAAATTAATTTCTTACTGCTTTCGGAATAAAATTATAATTTTAAGATAATTCGCAATTTCATTCAATTAATTAAAAGCAGTCCAATTTTCTTCGATGGTTTTGTCATTATATCTAATCGTTTAATAAATTTTAATTTGTCACCGTTTTAAATTATGCACTTGTTTTTATGAACTGTTTACATAGATTTAATTTGAACTAAACTTCAATAGCGATGTGCTGTTGACAGTTTAATCTTTTTCCTGAAATATGAATAATTCGTGACTTTTGACGCAGAGCTCGGTATAACCTGCAAACTCTGCAGATTTCTACCACATTAATTAAGAGTTTTTACCTACCTGGGATAAAGTTAAATATCTACGGCTGCATAACCAGTTCAGCATACACATTAAAGCCAACATAAAATTTCCTTTGATTCTTTTAACCAATAGTTCCAGATACCATGGGTAATTGCATCTGTAATTAAAGAAATTATATGCAGTGTCATGGCAAGTTTATTCTACATATTAAAATTCGAATTGGAGAGTTTTTCAACATTAACATCATATTAATTCTTTGATTTTTCCGCTGCGTTCAAATTGAATAACAATGTTCAGTCAACATAAACCTTCCAGTTATTCAACATGACTGGTTAGATTAAAATAATATTAGTACGACGAAATAAATCGTACATGACAACTCACACAAAAAATACTGGATGATTTTTTTTTAACGAAAAACTATTTGGAAACCCTGTTGGCCAGTTAAATTATGCGTGTTATGCAACTTTTTTTTGATCTTCAAAAAAGATAAGTCTAAAAAGTGTTTTCCTATCGATGTAAGCCATACCTGCGATTTTTAGACGGTAAATATGCTTCGTTTTCTCAAAATGTCTACTGGAAAAGTTGTACTATACTTTTTTTTCTTACATTTTTTAAAAAAGTACAATTTTCGATAGGCTTTTTTTCTATTGTGGCAAAATCATTTTTTTAAAATTTTCTCCAGCATTTCTTCGCTTATTTCGATCAGTATCCATATATCAAAATAAACCAGAGCTCACCAATGGGAGGTGATTGCCTAACGAGCTCCACCCTACACCAACCCAACCACCCAGCCATTGTTGGTGAAGTTTTCCATAACTATACTCTTTTACTGTTTTGTATTGAATTTTGTTGATTTCTTGTACTCGCAAACCTTAAAATGCATAACGCTTTTCTCTTCGTATCAAGCCACAGACCAACGAAGACCTGTCGCAAACTTTTTTGTCTTTTCATTATTTCATTATTTTAAAATTTATCATTTTTGTAAAATACTTAAGAGCTCATTTTATCTATATGTACTTCCCCATTGCAAATAGTTTAATTCCTGGAAAGTGAGCCGGTCTAATATTTATATCTCGTTCTAAACTTTTTAAAAATTTTATTTCCAGTTATGTTTTCTATATCCACACAAATTATTATTATTGTTATTATTGAATAAATTTTCCTATATTTTTATTTTTGTTCAATTTATTCTTATACATTGGCTCTTGCGTTACCATATAAAATTTCTTCACATTTTGTTGTATGTTGATTATTTTTTTCGTACCGTAACTGTTGTTTCAATTTTGCTGTTTTTCTTATATACCAATTTTCTATTTTATCTTTTTCCGTTTATTATCAGTTCCTCATTTTCTTTATTATCCTATTCTTTTTAATAAATTTTTAGTTCTCCATTTTTCGAAATAACTTTTTTTAGTTACTTATGTATATTCCATTATTAATTTTTAACATCAATACAATCATAAAAGTATAGCGCGAGCCATTTTGATCGATAAATGTTCAGTTTTTTGTAAAATCCTTCACTGTTTATCATCTGAATTGCTCGCTATCCTCCTGCCTTCCTGTAAGTTTTAAAATTCAACGTAAAAAATGTTCAGCTGACATCATGATGTGCTTACATGAATGGTAACCATACAACGAATCATGTTTCCGTGCTGGTAAAGTAAGTAGTTTCCTTTCCATTTGTTTTATGTATTATCAATCGAAATTAATTTGGTACGTGTTGCGAAATACCGAATTTTATCAAATTTTTAGCTGGATCATCACAAAGTAGTGGTAACATTTTTTCCGGCGTAAGTTACACTAACCCTGGTGTCGGACAAAAAATATTCGGATGACCTTCGAGTAAATATTTCCGAAACATAAATTTTATATTTAATAAATATTACTCGATTTGGAATATATTCGGACATCAACCACGTTGTATGTCTGTTTCTTTGAAATATTTTCCACTTCATCGAGTTCTGAATAAGAATGCATACATTGAAGAAAGGGATATCACTAAAAAAAAAAAAAAAAAAAAAAAAAAACCTTATAAAACGAAAACACGAATCAGAAATTATAATTCTTTAAGTTTTGAAATATTAAAAACATGGCCGTTGCCAAGGGGGGTTTAGGGGGTCTACTCCCTCGAAATGTTTTGGATTATTTTTTTGATTAAGAAAGAAATTGCATTTGATATTTAAAGAAAAACAAATAAAAATATGATGTAATGTGTCCATTACATGGAACTTATAAAATTTTAGAAAATAAAATAAAAAAATAAAAAATAAATAAATAAATAAAAATAAAAATAATTTGGAATGTGTGGTGCGGGTACGAGTGTGCGCGTGCCTGGAACTGTTGTCGGTGGGACCAGCCAATCAGCATCCCACAGGAAACAAAGAGGATCTACCTGATTCGACCAAGTCCAGCGGTCACGGTCGAGTAGGCGGTCGAAATTTTGGAAAATCCAGGAGAAGATGTTAGCGAGAAAGGCAGTGGCAGCCTTATAGTTGGTTAGTTGGTTTTCTACCGGGACTAAGTCGCAGTTTTACCTTCAGTCAGTTAGTTCTTTTTCTACGGCCACTGAGTTATGTCTCGTACCTCCGAAGAGTTCGTATTATAAGAAGTTTTTTACCTATCGTTGGTTAAAGTGTTCGGTCGTACCGGTAAAGGTGACAAAAAATCGTTAATAACGAAAATTGTGAAATTCGGAAAAACATAAACGAATCGTGACTATTGGAATTCATCAGCCAGTCAACGCACCGCAGATTCACGGACCACGGACCACCGCCGGCAACAGTGTTACGTACCATTTTGTTTTATCGTTTATTAATTCTGTATATTATTGTTGTTGCCGTATTCATAAATTAATATTGTTTTTCAGCGGTCGACCGGTAAAGAAAGGTAGGTGTCCTTTTTATATAATATATTGTTCATTTTAAAAAGTTCTGAAAGTAATCTGTTCAAACCCTCATATTTTAAAATTTTGATAAAAAACTAAAAAGTAAATCAAATCCACGAGCGTAAAACCTCGTGGTTGGCATCCCTGATTACGAAGTTAACGTCTAGAACCGTTACAATGAATAAAATGGAAAAAAAAAATTGCTGCACAAACTGAAACAAATTTCGCTGCTTGTTATTCGATTTCGGTTATTTTTATCCAGCTATTCAACTCGATGCAGTGAGTGGTTCCTGGAAGTACGATAAGCATTTCAAAAAAAAAAAAAAAGAAGTGGTGTCTAGACGGGGACACCCGGTAGGAACGAAGTTCCTTTTACTTTTTGGTAGATATACAAGTACAGTAGACGCTCGGTTATCCGACACAATTGGGGAATTGAATGTGTCGGATAACTGAAAAAGTCGAATAGTACAGAGTTTTTTCAATTTTGTTTTTGTTTTTTAATTTTATTACATATTTATAAAGAACAATTACAGTCAAGAAAAAAATTTCAGCATAAAAATTATTTTTTTAAAAAGGTATTCATCGACAATTGTTTCACCTTACTTATTCGTTGATGGGCTGCATAATCTCGCCATTTTCGGAAAATTAACGCCGTCAACGCTGTGAAATAGATTTCCGTCGACAGTTTTAAGTGGACCAGAAAGTAAATGGCTAATCGTGGGAAATTTTTATATCTCTCGGAGTGTGTTGTAGTCGTGTTACATTATCATTGGAATGCGTAGTTGATGCTAAAAAAATCGACGGAAAATCAAAACTACCACATATTAAATGTGTGTTGTGCATGATTATTCGCTTCCCTGAGAGATTTTTTAGTGTCGGATGATACGGAGTGCCGGATAACCGAGCGTCTACTGTATAAAGTCATTCATGAAGTATACGATAAAAAATGGTACAATATTATAAATCCCGTATGAATTAAAACAAAAACAATAAATAAATCATCAGACTGGTTGAAGTGTGCTAACGTCGCAGAAAAAAACCGCACCAATTTTCAAATTCGATAAAATGTACACGTGTTTAGAATTGGGCTTATACAGCTGACCGCGTACCAAGCTTGCTGCCTGAATCTCGACACTTGCTCGATCGCTCGCACGCACACACACACACACATACACCCGTATATAATAGAAAGGGCAGAGTAAAGGTCGCCCGCCGGACGACGTACAGCGCGATTTTCGTTACCTCGCCTTTTCTGCCAGTTTACTCCTACCGACAAGCTGCGTCTAAGAACTTCGTTGCAAAAAAATAGCTGTGGAGGCAGAATTTTTATCATGTTCCAACACGGCGGTTGTTCGATAGATGTGCTGCGGCTCGCGCACACAAATAGTATCGAGTGCTTACTAGCGACACTAGTGAAAAAAAAAAAAAATATTCGGGAAAAAAAAGAAATGGTCTGCGTACAGTTGCTAAAAACTGAGTGTGTATAGCTGTTTTTTTCACTTTCCTTTTTATTGTATGTTTAAAAAAAAAATGAAGAAGAGGGCGTTTTACCAATCGGTTGTTTTTCTGTACTCTTCTTGCCATCCTGTTTCAACTGATTGTCTCATTTCTTAATGTATGTTTGCGCAAAGTGCGGAGGAATCTTTTTTGTTTCATTATTGTGTTAATAAAATTTAAACGTATTTCGAGTATTACAGTTTCCGTCTTTGAATCAGTTTTCAACATCATTGCTTATCTTGAATTTACTTTGTACTTGTTTAAATGCTGAACATTCTAAAAAGATATGGTCCAGCTTATCTGTTTTATAAAATTAAAATTACATTTTGCAGTTATCATTGTTTGTTACTTTGAATCTTTTCAGGTATGCCTAAAAATCCCCATGACCGGTTATGAACTTCGTTAGAAAATAATTCGGTACCAAGTCCTTATTTTGTAATCGTTCTTCTATCCTGGGAATTAATTTGTACGTTCGCCGTCCTACTTGATCATTATCATATTGTTCCTGTCATTTCGCTATGTATTTAATTCCAATTTCATTGATTCCTTCTTTTAGTTCTTTTTTGTCAAGATTTTTCATTTTTAATGCTTTTATCTCATTTGCTTTCTCTAATTGCAGTGCTATGGTAGAACACCTGCAATAACATTCGTTGCACAGTAAAGAATTGTTTTGTAAGCAGATACTACATTTATTAATATTTTCCTTTGTTCTGATTTTATTTTGTTTCTGTTCTTTTTATTAGCTCTGCTTAAATTTGAGCCCAAAAGTATTTCTGTAAAGAGCAATCATCTTGCAATGTTTATTTTTGATTTTATCTAAAATATACTTGATATGACTACTAAAATTAAGATTTTCGTCAATTACTACTCTTAAGTATTTCATTTCATTCTTGCAGAATAATTTTTCTCCTTCTATTCTTATGATTTCTTCTATTTCTTTCTTAATTTTAGATTTATCTATTTTCCTAGCTATCAAAAGCGTATTAGTTTTTTTCTGATTTAAATTTAATCCTAATCTCTTCAGTTCTTGAACAATAATCCTGATTTCATCATTAATATTTCATGTTTCTTTAATGTGCTTGAGGCCTGCTATGAGTAGAAGATCATGCGCATAGCTTATTAATTTTATATTGGTTTTGAGCCCTGCTGATTTATGTATCTGCGCCATAGCTATGTTGAAAATTATTAGTGAGAGGGCTGATCATTGAGGCACATCAGCTGTGACTTTCCGTTCTTAGACAACCTGTTCGTTGCTGTGAAATCTTATTATTATGTTGTTTAAAAAGCTTTTAATTACGCTGATTAGACCCGACTGAATTTTGCTTCCTTTTAAACAGTTTAAAATTGACGACCATTTTATCCTGTCAAACGTCCCACTAATGTCAAAGCTTATTAAGAGAGTTAATTTATGGTTTTCATTAACATTATTTCTGTATGTTTCAGTTATGTCCACACAGATCCTAATGGCCTGTTCACTAGATTTTTTCCGTATGTATCCAAATTGGTAATTGTATAGATATTCTTTTTTTTTTTGAATCTCTTTCTCAATTTTGTATCTTATTATTTTTTTGTACACTTTTTTAATGTTGGATAATGGGGTTAAAGGTCTGTAAGACTTCGAATCTTGCGGATTTTTATCAGATTTGTTTAGTAGTTTGATTTTTCCTATTTTCCAGAAATGTGGAAATCCTTTTAGTTCCAAATATTTATTATAGATCAAGTTAATAAATCAGGGTGATTTTCATTTACAATTTTAATCATTTTATTAGATATTTCATCATATCCATTTGCCTTCTTATTTAATTTTTTAATTATAGAATTTACTTCATAGCTTTCAATTTCAATATTAGTATTGTCTTCTATGTAACCATTAATTGGATCGTTCGTATTTGGAAATAACTTGTTGCATATTAGTTCATATTTTTCTGTTTCATTTGTTACTTGTTCGTTTCTTTCATTTATTAAAAGAGGAAAATTAAATCTTTGGTTGCTTGCCATAATTATTTTGTATGGTCTACTTCAAGCCGTAGAATTTTCTATTAACCTTTTCCAAGCTTCATTTTTGTTCTTAACTTTTTCCTTTTTATACTTCTCCGTTAATTTCGATATTATTTCAGTCATTATTGTTGCCTTTGATTTTTTGTTTTTTATTTACTTTCATACTTTAGCCTAGTTAGTTTCTTGATAAATCTTTTGTAATTTTCAAGTGTTGCATTCCACCATATATATTTAGTATTAATTTTTTTCACTTCTGTACTTAAATTCTTTATTTTATCAAATGTGTTAAGAACGAATATTAAGCTAACATTTGTTTCCTCTAAAATTTTGAGCTTCGCTTATTCATTTTATTTCATTTCCAACATCAAGAGCCACTTACTAAATACTTTACCAAGAATCCAAAAAAGGACAATTCATACTTGTCTTGTCAGACTGAACCAGAACAATCTGCCTCCTGCGCGACTGCGGCTTCACCTGTAGATGAAAAAGTACTCGATAACAATACCTCCACCAGTTCCACTACTGATAATGATACCTTGTCGCAAGAATCGAATCGAACAGGATCACGTCGAGCAGTCTCATTGCAAAAGGAGGGGGATGAGCTTTGCGACATTGGAGTGAACAAGTGCATTTTTGAAATCGGGGAGTCAGAGTCTATCAGACGAACAAAAACAGTATTTCTTAAGACGGGCATGAATACCTCCTGCAAACTATAACTTCCCAGTTAACGCAGATTATAAATGGAATCTCAAGTTTAATGCAAGATGGTTCGACCAATTTAATTGGCTACTATATTCGAAACGAGAGGATAGTGAGTACTGTAAATATTGTGCTCTTTTTGCTATGGATACTGTAGGAAAAGGGATTCATTAGGAACATGGATCACTCGTTAAGAAGGGATTCCGCAACTGGAAGAAGGCAAAAGAGGAATTTGGAAAGTACGCCCTCTTAACTTATCATATAAAGGCAACCGAAATGGCTGAAAACTTCTTATCAATATATGATGGTAAAATGGAAAATATTCAGGAAAAGATTTCTTCTGAATTTGCCAAAAAATCTTTAGAAAACACAGCCAAATTAACCTCTATTTTCAAAAACCATCATATTATGTGGCCGCCCAGAACTACCCTTGCGAGGAACATCCGATCATGGAAATGTTTTAAAGGAAAAAGTGAAGAATAACGAAATATTTCGTACTCTTTTAAGATATAGAGTCGACACGGGAGATATAACTTTAAAAACATATTTGGAAACCGGTAACGGAAATTGTCAGTAACTAGCGCTTCTGTACAGAACCAAATTATTAGTATTTGCGGAGACATCATTAAGGAATCTATTGTGAAAAAAGTCAATCGCTCCTTGGTTTTTTCAATTCTCATTGATGAAACGAGCAACTTATCCAGAACTGAACAAATGTAATTTTGCCTCAGATACATTGACCCTGACAACAAGGCTTTGCGAGAGGACTTTTTAGAATTTGTTCCCCTTCGTGATCTCACTGGAGAAAGAATAGCATCATCTATTATCGACCAGCTGCAACTAAACGAAATAAATACTAAAGGGTTTGTCGGGCAAGGATATGATGGCGCATTGTCAATGAGTGGACGCACTAAAGGTGCTCAAGCTATAATAAAAAGAAAGTATCTATTAGCATTATACGTGCATTGTAGTACCCATTCATTGAATCTGGCCATCGCAGGTACTTGCAAAGTGCGGAGTTTGGCCAATTGTTTAGGCACTATAAATTCTGTTGGAAATTTTTTTCGCACATCGGCATTACGTTCGACAATGCTAAAAGGAGTAATTGCAAAGCAAATGCCTGATTCTAGAAAAACGACGTTAATAGCGATGTGCGAAACTCGATGGGTCCAAAAACACGACAGTGTAATGCGATTTAATGAAGTTCTCTTGCCTATTGCATTTACTTTGGAAGAAATGAAACACTGCCAGTAAGCTCTTCTCTATGACAATCAATCTGTGTAAATTTTTACAAAGCTCTAACTGCGATCTCGCAACGGCGTGTCATCAAGTCGACGATATAATAAACGCTCTCGATACAATAAGGGCGCAAGCAGAGACTCAGTTCTCAGTAATATATAGACAAGCTAAGGATCAGACAAGACAACTGAATGACGGTGACTTCACAATAGCTATGCCACGACGAGTAGGGCGCCAACAACATCGAAGCAACATGGAAGCCGAAACTCCAGAGGAATACTATAGACGTGCTTTATTTATTCCCATTATTGACCATGCTATTAGTCATCTGGAGAAACGGTTCGTTAATCACAAGTCGATTATAGGGTGCCTATCGTTGCTAATGCCGCACAAGCTTCCCGTTAACACCAGCGAACTTCAGAGCGCAGTACAATTTTATAGTCCACTTCTCTGCGATGCAACCAGTTTTGAAGGAGAGTTCGCGGTTTGGAAATCAAAATGGTCAAAAATAGAGGTTGCGAAATTGCCCGTCACACTGATAGAAGTGCTGGATCATTGTAGCCCAGATATGTTTCCGATGATTCATAAGCTGCTTTCAATACTTGTGACTACCTGTGTCGACGGCGATACCAGAGCGGACTTTTTCTTCACTGAGAAGGCTGAAAACATTTCTGAGCAACAGAATGGGACAGGAGTGGCTCAATGGATTGGCGCTGATGAGCATTCATGGATTCAGAAATGAACGATATAATTACTAATCTTAACTTAAAAAGTTTTATATAAAAATAACCTTTGTTGTTTGTATTTCAACGGTTTCTCAAAACAGTAATTTAGGCAGGTGTTACCTATAATCAAAAAATTCTTTTCACCAGCTTAAAAGTTTCATATTAAATCTTGATCAAATACCGTTATAAAGAAATAAATTCAATACCAGTGTTTCAGGTTAGGTGTCATAGATTATATACATCATCGATTTGGACGGCTGCGTTTCGCCAGCCCCGCCCATTTTGAGTTGGGAAACCAAAATAGGCTTATTCGTTTGTGCTTCGTTTGTGCTTCTTTGTGCACGACTTTTTTTTGTTTGTGCTCTCCCCCTTCATAGTTTAATTAGAAAAGTCTTTGGGCGGGGCTGGCGAAACGCAGCCCCGCCCATGTAAAATTAAGGGATGAAAATTATGCCATTCGTTTGTGCTTCGTTTGTGCTCCTTTGTGCACGACTTTTTTTTGTTTGTGCTCACCCCCTCCCTGATTTGGTAAGGGTGGGATCAGCCCCGCCCATGTAAAATTAAGGGATGAAAATTATGTCATTCGTTTGTGCTTCGTTTGTGCTCCTTTGTGCACGACTTTTTTTTGTTTGTGCTCACCCCCTCCCTGATTTGGTAAGGGTGGGACTAGCCCTTCCCATGTTGAGATGTGTTACTCATTTGTGCTTTGTTTTGTGCTTCATTAGGCACGGATTGTTTTTATTTGTAGTGAATTTGAATGGGCGAGGCTGGAGAAACAGTACCTTAAGGGTATGAAATGGGATGTTGTAAATACAAATATATACGCTTTTGACAGTATGGTGCGTGCTCTAATGAAATTTAACCATAAATCTTCTGTGTAATAGACAATTCGAAATTAGCTTGGATTTTACAAAAAATTGGCTGTATACTAAAAAAGTTGTTGAAATATTTATGTATATATTATTTCGCTACCGTGTGGATTCTACATGTATAAAAGTTTAAGTTAGGTAGGTTAGTGTTATGCAGAATATGTTCGAAAATGTAATGGTGGCCGACAAATTATTAACTACTAAATATAAATTAACTGACCTCTAAATTTCTCAATTTATTTCAATCACGCAAGCACTGGTGACCAATTTAAAGTGTAACCTTAATGGTGTTCGATATTGCATGCTGTTTGATGAAATCAAACGGATGTCTATTTGATGTGTTTTCATTAAATGTTATTCAAAATTCAAATTTATTTTATTAGTTAATCGAAGTGTAAAATTAAGTAGGAGAATTATGAAAAATCATCTATTTACAAATACACAACCGAACTAACATTACATGTCCTATATTGATCAAAATTAAATAATGCAAGGACGACAGAGGTTTGTTAAGTGACGAAATGCCATTTTTTAACTATACGATGAAGCGTAAAAATGTTTAAAGCCATCGAACACTCAAATGTTATAAAGCGGCAGTCAGTTTTGGAACCACCGAGTCTAACAAATATCATGGTCCAGGTGCCGTTTTCGTTTGTTTTTTTATATTTCAGAGCGGCAAAGGTGCGGTGCGCAATTCGAGTGTTTAGGTTACTAGACCTTTTTTAAACGTCGTCAGCCAGGTAAACGACCGTGCGCAATTCGAGTCTGGCCATAGTTACATATTTATAATTTTCATCCATTGAGCACATTGGTTTGCTGATTTTTGAGGAATTCACACGTATTACTATCATCTTGTCAACAATTGCTCCTAACAGTAAATGTACACCGCATCGATTTACACTAATGTAAATGCACCAAAATATTAAATTCCTTTTTGTTTGTAATCATTTTCTTCTCTTATTGTTTTCTCTCTCTAATAATAGTAACACAGTCTTTTCCAGATAACTAGTTCTGTTTTGGCTTTATTTCTGCCAGTTTATGTGTTTCTTCTGTGAGTAAATTTTTATGATCATTTATTAATTTTTATTAAACTGAGTGCTTACAAATTTTAGATTTTTGTTCTCTTAATACACAGTGGATTATATCGAATTCAGATCTTCTATTTTTGGTATGTTTTTTTTTTCTTTTTTTACATATTCTTAACAGCCGATAATTAAATACCGTGTTTGGTAACTCGCTTTTTTTTATATCTGAAATTAATTTTAGTAAATAAGTAATATGTTTATTTTATTTTTTATATTCACTTACAGTATTTACTTTTAGTTATAAAAATATGTTGATTAATATCATATAATTTATTTCTGTAATAACATTATTTATCCAGAGACAAAGCGACACTATTCGGAGACAACTAAAATAAAATGTTCACATCCGCAACCGAGCAGGATGCGTTTTACGAACACAACGATTGGCATTTCGTTTTAACAATGATTTTCACACTTTAAAATTCGGTCTCATTTATAAAGACTATGTATGTATAAGATTTTTATCAGTTGTTATATTACTGCTAATGTTTTTGCAAGCATTTCGGCCGCAACATTTGAAGGCATAAATAATTATTCTCAAAAAACTTCCCATCCCTATGTTTCCATCTTCCTTGAAAACAATTTAACCCGCGAGAGGTCGCAAAGAATAAATGACGCGAGAGGATGCACACGGAGGATTTCTCTGGGTCACTAAATTCTATATTTTAACATACGCTACTAACGTTTTAAAGGTTATAGAAATATACATACATACATTATGTAGTTATCCTTCTACATGAAAAACTAAAAATGTTAGCGTATATGTGTATGATAGTATTAGTTTTAAGCATTTCGAAAAATATTGTACACTTTTTAATGCATCATCTTATGTTTCTCAAAAAATACCATGTAAAAACATAAAAATGTCTTCAACGATTATAAAAAAAATTAATTTTAATTTCTATACAAATAAATCAAAACACAACAGTTCATCGACCGCAAAAAGGTGTAGCATTTCATCATTCGTTGCATGTTCCCTAAGATTGAAATTGCTTTTATAGTTCCCTTAACAAATGGTTCAAAAAGGTCTCTTATTGGTGCTAGTTTATGCACTCCTTTTCTTTCTTCCTGAGAATTTAAATTACCAAATCGTGTCGCTCGTAGTAAAAATTTAAACCGGTTTTGTGCCATGCAAATTCTAAAGAACTGTATTCCGGTTCCATCTGTTGTCCATAAGTCTTCTAAATTAATGTGCGAAGATTTATGAACTCCTTCTAAATATAGTAGTCCACAAAGAGCTTTAAACTTTACTGACGGTATTTCAGCTGCAATCACTTTCTCTACTGAATTTATCCTTATTTTTCTGAATCCATATATTCGTATTTGTTGTGATATTTTCAACAATTTCATTGGTAAAAAATAACTTCCAGATATCTGTGGGTGTGTTAATATCTTGAGCGCTATCAGTTACTCGGGGTATACGAATTCGTAAAATATTTTTCTTCGGAATTTTAATATTTTTCGGAGGTGAGTGTATATTCCACAAAGTGTGGCCAACTTTTCCAGTATACACCAATTGCGGTGCATCATTTGGACTCAAATCATTTCCTTCATTATTTTCACATATTTCATTGTTAGAAATTTCCGAATTCGAATCATGATCACTGCATTCCGATATATCAATATTAGATTCATCGGAACAATTACTGCAATACATTCCGGTTCCTCGTCAATATTGGCTAACAATCTTAAAATTCTTTCTTCCTCCCGTTCCATTTTAGAAAAATTAGAATAGACGAAACAGTTAATACATATGGAAACGAACTGGCTAAATTGTTTACTATTTACTAAATACTACATTTTTATTCAACGTAGAAGAAACAAAATATAAGTACGCTAGCAATTTCGATTAGAATAAAACTTTGGCATGGCTCCAGACTAGAATAAATAAAATACAATTTCAATAGATCGTCAGCTACGACAGTTAGCATAGAAAAATAACATGAATCAGATGGACTGCGATGGCTAGAAATTAAATACTGAATTGAACGACTTTTACCAAAGAGAATATTAATAATAACTAACA
This sequence comes from Icerya purchasi, assembly GCA_039619475.1. Taxonomy (NCBI): domain Eukaryota; kingdom Metazoa; phylum Arthropoda; class Insecta; order Hemiptera; family Monophlebidae; genus Icerya; species Icerya purchasi. Next base: position 225,601,571 of record CM077116.1, read on the forward strand.
AAAAAACATTTCCGAAACACGACTCGTCACAGTCAAAACTGTCGGGACTGCAAAATTGCTCATTTTTGAGGACAGTTGAAACCTACAGTCATTACGTACATGCGATGTTTAAAAATAAATCAAATTACTTTTTGTGATAATATTTTAATTGAAATTTCAAATTTTAATCTTGAAATATAAAATGTTATATTAAAATATTATTATTTTATTTAAATTATAATTTTTATTGGTATATTTCATCATTATTATACTAATTTTATTGTTGTTGAAGAAGATTTTATACTTTACTTTCTAATATTTTTACATAAAGTTTTTAGCGCCCGTTTTTTCCTTTTTTTATTTTATATAACGACAATTAAATACTTTCATATATGCAAAAAATTCATTCAATGATAAATACTATTAGAACACTAGACTCGAAAATAAAAAGAAAATAAAAGTGAAATATATATGACATTCATATTAATGAAGATATGTGTAGTAATCTTTAAGCAACTATATTCATTTTTCTGAATATTATAAAACAGTGGCTTTCAAATTAAAAGTGAGACTAAATCTGAATTATTATGTTAGATAAAATCGAATTAAAATCAAAAAAATGTGTTTATAAATGTAAGATTATTAAAAATTTTAATTAACCAGTTGTCGATTTTTTTCGGTAACAACCACGTCCATATTTTTTTCTTCGGTTAACGTTTCGAATAGTAGTGCTCTATTCATCATCAGAACCATAAATGAAATGACCAAGTATGGTTCTGATGATGAATAGAGCACTACTATTGGAAACGTCAACCGAAGAAAAAAATATGGACGTGATTGTTACCGGAAAAAAATCGACAACTGGTTACTAACAAACACCACGAAAACTTAAAATCAATTTTAATTAAATTAATTGAGTTGAATTACAAAACTATGGCAATCGCATTATATTAAAACACAATAAATTGAGTAAAATTAATTTTCTTTTTTGTTAATTTAAAATTTAAATAGAGGTACATTTTTTATGGTTTCTAAAAAGTTTTATATTTTCTAAAAATTTTAAAATGATGAAATAATAAAAAAATTTACAAAACATAAAATTTATCTTAAAATAGACAAAAAAAATTTTTTTACAGTTTATAACAAGATATATAAAAAATTGAGAAAACAACATAAAATATAGGAAGTCTGAAAAACTGAAGTTGAAAATTAGAATCAAAATGACTCGTTGTTATACTCTTGTATATTAAAGCTTTACCTAGTATGTGTGTAGCATTATTTTCTTAATGTATTGTCCCTGAAAGAAATGAATTTAAAAACGCTAGGCGGAAGAAACAAATAATTGAGCTAATTTCGAATTGTCTACTACACAGAAGATTGATGGTTAAATTTCATTAGAGCACGCACCATACTGTCGAAAGCGTATATATTTGCATTTACAACATCCCATTTCATACCCTTAAGGTACTGTTTCTCCAGCCTCGCCCATTCAAATTCACTACAAATAAAAACAATCCGTGCCTAATGAAGCACAAAACAAAGCACAAATGAGTAACACATCTCAACATGGGAAGGGCTAGTCCCACCCTTACCAAATCAGGGAGGGGGTGAGCACAAACAAAAAAAAGTCGTGCACAAAGAAGCGCAAACGAAACACAAACGAATGACATAATTTTCATCCCTTAATTTTACATGGGCGGGGCTGATCCCACCCTTACCAAATCAGGGAGGGGGTGAGCACAAACAAAAAAAAGTCGTGCACAAAGGAGCACAAACGAATGACATAATTTTCATCCCTTAATTTTACATGGGCGGGGCTGATCCCACCCTTACCAAATCAGGGAGGGGGTGAGCACAAACAAAAAAAGTCGTGCACAAAGGAGCTCAAACGAAGCACAAACGAATGACATAATTTTCATCCCTTAATTTTACATGGGCGGGGCTGATCCCACCCTTACCAAATCAGGGAGGGGGTGAGCACAAACAAAAAAAAGTCGTGCACAAAGGAGCACAAACGAAGCACAAACGAATGGCATAATTTTCATCCCTTAATTTTACATGGGCGGGGCTGCGTTTCGCCAGCCCCGCCCAAAGACTTTTCTAATTAAACTATGAAGGGGGAGAGCACAAACAAAAAAAAGTCGTGCACAAAGAAGCACAAACGAAGCACAAACGAATAAGCCTATTTTGGTTTCCCAACTCAAAATGGGCGGGGCTGGCGAAACGCAGCCGATTTGGACATCAGCGCTACACTTTACTCTGAATAATAGTGCTTACTTCGTACAAATTGAAGCAGAACAATATTGAAGTCAATGCCGAATTTCGATCGTTGCCACTCTTTAGATGGAAATTTTTGAATGCTGAAACCGAATCTGTGATGAAAAACGATAAGCACAGTATCGCTGTGTTCAAAATAAGTTTTACTCAGTATGAATACCTGAATTGAACATTTTCTACATCAGCCACATGTTTGAACATCGTTGTTACCAAATGATTTTCTACTACTTCGAACTTTGAGTACCAATAATCACCTTGCTTTCAAACGAAATCATATTAAAGTCAACCACTGCAACTGTATCCATTCCATTAATCAGCAACCTGCAATATCAAGAAAACATAAATGACGTATCATAATATCCAAAAAAAGTTCTATTTAATGTATCGTAAATGTTACCCGAGTTGGAAAATATTTAAACGTAAACCAACTTGTATTTTGACGTAAAAGATTTTTCACTACACGAGACGGCGAATGATAAAAATGTTCAACCTGTTGCAATTCAAATGGATAATGAAGGAATTATCCAGACTGTGTTTCATCTGTAACTAAGAAACAGAAGCGTAATATGGGAATGACAAAAAATAAACTGTATTCAATTAATTTTTATACAATGTAACGTGAAAAGTTTCATTACCTTTCAGCTACGTTCATACACTGATTCATTGATTCGGCTTTTAAATAATAATATGCTAAATTCCATGGACTGGAACAGCATCAGCAAACGTTCTCTGAAGAGAATTCTACAATTTAAACTGCGCACTTGTAATGAAAAATAAGTGCACTACCATTATGTTCAAAATGGCTTATATAGAGTATATTTTTATGTTACCTGATTCTGAAAAAATTGGAAAGTTAACCACCGCGTTCTTTCTGGTAAAAAAACCAACTTACCTATATCAGCATTTTCTGTGGCTGTTCCCCTAACGTTAATTGTGTCTGTAATCAAAAGAAATGCAGTAAAACAATGTTCGGAAGAAGTTTTATTGAACATTTTCGATTTTGTACCTGAGTGAAAAGTCTTGAAACTTCAACTGCACCATTATTCCGAACCGCATAAAAACTTTGCATTTGTTTCTTCTTCAACACCGCTATCTAAAGTAACAAATGTTCAACCTGTTGCAATTCAAATGGATAATGAAATGGAAGAAAAAATATTTGCAAGGCTTTTCAGTAACTATCCTTGGAATTATCTGGAGGCTGTGTTTCATCTGTAACCAAGAAACAGAAGTGCAATATTGGAATGCCAAAATAAACTTTATCCATTTAATTTTTGTATAATGTAACGTGAAAAGTTTCATTACCTTTCAGCTACGTTCATCATTGATTCGGCTTTTAAATAATAACATGATAAATTCCATGGACCGGAACAGCAACAGCAAACGTTCTCAGAAGAAAATTCTACAATTTAAACTGCGCACTTATAATGAAAAATAAGTGCACTACCATTATGTTCAATATGAGTTACATAGAGTATATTTTTATGTTACCTGATTCTGAAGAAATTGGAAAGTTAACCACCGCGTTCTTTCTGGTAAAAAAATCAACTTACCTATATCAGCATTTTTTGTGGCTGTTCCCCTAACCTTAATTGTGTCTGTAATCAAAAGAAATGCAATAAAACAATGTTCGGAAGAAGTTTTATTGAACATTTTCGATTTTGTACCTGAGTGAAAAGTCTTCAAACTTCAACTGCATCACTATTCCGAACCGCATAAAAACTTTGCATTTGTTTCTTCTTCAACACCGCTATCTAAAGTAACAAATGTTCACAACCTGTTGAAATTCAAATGGATAATGAAATGGAAGAAAAAATATTTGCAAGGCTTTTCAGTAACTATCCTTGGAATTATCTGGAGGCTGTGTTTCATCTGTAACCAAGAAACAGAAGTGCAATATTGGAATTCCAAAATAAACTTTATCCATTTAATTTTTGTATAATGTAACGTGAAAAGTTTCATTACCTTTCAGCTACGTTCATCATTGATTCGGCTTTTAAATAATAACATGATAAATTCCATGGACCGGAACAGCAACAGCAAACGTTCTCTGAAGAGAATTCTACAATTTAAACTGCGCACTTGTAATGAAAAATAAGTGCACTACCATTATGTTCAATATGAGTTACATAGAGTATATTTTTATGTTACCTGATTCTGAAGAAATTGGAAAGTTAACCACCGCGTTCTTTCTGGTAAAAAAATCAACTTACCTATATCAGCATTTTTTGTGGCTGTTCCCCTAACCTTAATTGTGTCTGTAATCAAAAGAAATGCAATAAAACAATGTTCGGAAGAAGTTTTATTGAACATTTTCGATTTTGTACCTGAGTGAAAAGTCTTCAAACTTCAACTGCATCACTATTCCGAACCGCATAAAAACTTTGCATTTGTTTCTTCTTCAACACCGCTATCTAAAGTAACAAATGTTCACAACCTGTTGAAATTCAAATGGATAATGAAATGGAAGAAAAAATATTTGCAAGGCTTTTCAGTAACTATCCTTGGAATTATCTGGAGGCTGTGTTTCATCTGTAACCAAGAAACAGAAGTGCAATATTGGAATTCCAAAATAAACTTTATCCATTTAATTTTTGTATAATGTAACGTGAAAAGTTTCATTACCTTTCAGCTACGTTCATCATTGATTCGGCTTTTAAATAATAACATGATAAATTCCATGGACCGGAACAGCAACAGCAAACGTTCTCTGAAGAGAATTCTACAATTTAAACTGCGCACTTGTAATGAAAAATAAGTGCACTACCATTATGTTCAATATGAGTTACATAGAGTATATTTTTATGTTACCTGATTCTGAAGAAATTGGAAAGTTAACCACCGCGTTCTTTCTGGTAAAAAAATCAACTTACCTATATCAGCATTTTTTGTGGCTGTTCCCCTAACCTTAATTGTGTCTGTAATCAAAAGAAATGCAATAAAACAATGTTCGGAAGAAGTTTTATTGAACATTTTCGATTTTGTACCTGAGTGAAAAGTCTTCAAACTTCAACTGCATCACTGTTCCGAACCGCATAAAAACTTTGCATTTGTTTCTTCTTCAACACCGCTATCTAAAGTAACAAATGTTCACAACCTGCTGAAATTCAAATGGATAATGAAATGGAAGAAAAAATATTTGCAAGGCTTTTCAGTAACTATCCTTGGAATTATCTGGAGGCTGTGTTTCATCTGTAACCAAGAAACAGAAGTGCAATATTGGAATTCCAAAATAAACTTTATCCATTTAATTTTTGTATAATGTAACGTGAAAAGTTTCATTACCTTTCAGCTACGTTCATCATTGATTCGGCTTTTAAATAATAACATGATAAATTCCATGGACCGGAACAGCAACAGCAAACGTTCTCAGAAGAAAATTCTACAATTTAAACTGCGCACTTATAATGAAAAATAAGTGCACTACCATTATGTTCAATATGAGTTACATAGAGTATATTTTTATGTTACCTGATTCTGAAGAAATTGGAAAGTTAACCACCGCGTTCTTTCTGGTAAAAAAATCAACTTACCTATATCAGCATTTTTTGTGGCTGTTCCCCTAACCTTAATTGTGTCTGTAATCAAAAGAAATGCAATAAAACAATGTTCGGAAGAAGTTTTATTGAACATTTTCGATTTTGTACCTGAGTGAAAAGTCTTCAAACTTCAACTGCATCACTATTCCGAACCGCATAAAAACTTTGCATTTGTTTCTTCTTCAACACCGCTATCTAAAGTAACAAATGTTCACAACCTGTTGAAATTCAAATGGATAATGAAATGGAAGAAAAAATATTTGCAAGGCTTTTCAGTAACTATCCTTGGAATTATCTGGAGGCTGTGTTTCATCTGTAACCAAGAAACAGAAGTGCAATATTGGAATTCCAAAATAAACTTTATCCATTTAATTTTTGTATAATGTAACGTGAAAAGTTTCATTACCTTTCAGCTACGTTCATCATTGATTCGGCTTTTAAATAATAACATGATAAATTCCATGGACCGGAACAGCAACAGCAAACGTTCTCAGAAGAAAATTCTACAATTTAAACTGCGCACTTATAATGAAAAATAAGTGCACTACCATTATGTTCAATATGAGTTACATAGAGTATATTTTTATGTTACCTGATTCTGAAGAAATTGGAAAGTTAACCACCGCGTTCTTTCTGGTAAAAAAATCAACTTACCTATATCAGCATTTTTTGTGGCTGTTCCCCTAACCTTAATTGTGTCTGTAATCAAAAGAAATGCAATAAAACAATGTTCGGAAGAAGTTTTATCGAACATTTTCGTTTTTTGTACCTGCGTGAAAAGTCTTTAAACGTCAAATATACCATTATTCCGAACTGCGTAAAAACTTTGCATTGGTTTCTTCTTCATCACCGCTATCTAAAGCAACATTCTAAACAGAAGATGGCGGATGATAAAAATATTCATAAATATTTTATTCAAAATAAGTTATATTAAGTATATTCTAATACCTGACTTTGAAAATACTCAAACTTGACCACTTTCTATTAATTTTCGTTATTTTGAACTTCAGTGGAACCGCCAATACCACTAAGATTTCAAACAGAACAATATTAAAGCTGAAAGTACTGGTACTTTCCTGCAATCGTTTCCCTGATCAGTTCTTCTAGGTTGGGCACTGTCACCGTATCTATAATTTAAAAAAAAAATATATAGCCACATTCGATATGAGTTTTATCAGCAATACATGCTTGTTACCTGAATGAAAAGCTTTTGACCGATTACCACACAATTCCTATACCACTCTGAAAATTCCCAGTTATTTCAAAATGTGAAAATGCTTTCTTATATTTGACATGAAACGGGAAAGGCCGGTGTTTTAATACAAGAACAAAACAGAGACTAGTAAATGCTCTCGTGTTTTCAATATTCCTATATGGAGTAGAAACATGGACCCTGCGAGAAGCTGATAAACGAAAAATTGACGCGTTCGAGATGTGGACTTTGCATAAAATGCTGAGAATCCCATGGACGGCGAAGCGCACAAACAACTCCATTTTAGACCAATTAAACATAGAACAACGTCTCTCGGTTATTTGTCAAAAGAGAATTATGAAATACTATGGTCATATTATGAGAAGAGAAAGAGATAGCTTTGAAAAATGTATTATAGTGGGTCCAATAGAAGGAACAAGACCTCGTGGAAGACCGCCTCGACGATGGATAGATACGATAACAGCACTAAGCGATATGTGGGGTAGACTTCAAAATTGTCCGTAAATTTAACATTTTTAAATTATACGTGTTTCAGAATTTCTTTTTTTTCTTTTTCGCTTTAACATCAATTTTCACAATTTTCAATGCATACTTCCAGGCATTTACATTTCTGTAGTGCCGAGATAGCAACTACCGCCGCTTCTTCTGTAATTTTTTAGATAGTCCGACGATACCTTTAGAATCACCTAATTATTTGGTTAACGTATAGTAATCAAGGGCGGATCCAGAAGGACATGGGGTGGGGATTATATAATTACGTAAAATCTTCTACAGTAGGCCGTAAATTTAAGAAATACCCCTTAAAGAAAATCAAATCGCTCTTTATAGAAATTTAAAAATGTTTTAAAAATACATAATTATTACAATTTAATTAAAATTTAGTTTTATTTTTAGGTGAAAAATAAAACGAAATTATAAAATTCTAACTAAAATGGTAGTTTAGAAATAGTATAATGTCCTTTGTCAATCTCCCTCATTTCACTTTTAATTTCGCTGATCTCTGTCATCCTCTACATATGTTTACTGTTCCTACGCTCTCTAAGTTTCTTCCGCAGGCCCTAATCAGTCAGGAATTCCACGGTATTATCAATTCTCAATTTCCTTCGCATGCAACCCCGTGTTTACAGATGGTTCAAAGAGGCTGGATAGTGTCGGTGTCTCTTTTATCCTCCCAGATTTTGTATTTTCAGAATTTTTTCGCTCGCCTCCTTTTTGTTCTACATTCATAAACGTATCTAAATTTTTGATTATATCCGACTCCATGACCACCCTTTAATTCATTTTCCCCTACCTGATCATTCCTGTGATTTTATCATACTCCGCATACGCTGACTTCCCCATGTTCTTTTCCCTTCATTCCATTCAAATTGATTTGCCTGTGGGTTCCTAGTCATTGGGTAATTTTCGGTAATAAAGCGGCGGACTCCTTGGCTCGGGTTGTTGCCTCTTCTCACTTCTTTAAAAAAGTCCCATCGTCCAATCTCCTTCCGCTGTGCAAAGGTTTTCATCTTAGGTTTTGGTCGGATATGTACGCTTCCTCTTTCTCTAATAATTCTGTCTGTTCAATCTAGTCTTCCTGCCAATCTGTGGTTCTCTTTTCACTTCGTCGTTCTGTTGTTGTCTCCGATATCCATCTGCGCTCTTAATCCACACTTTATTATCTTCCTCCCGTTTTCATTTTTCATCGGTTGCCTCTCCATATTGTCCTCTTCACTCAAACGAAGAGCATGTTTGCGATGCGGACCATGGGTTCTTCGAGTACTCATCTCTTTTTGCTGAGTGCTATGCTTTCAACTTGCGCCTCTTATGTCTTTATCTTTTCCCTCTCCACAGATTTTTCCTATTATTTGTTCCTTTCTCCTAACAATATCTGACCGTATCAAACTGACTTCGTCCTATTTTAATTGTTTCTGGGTAAAGATCTCCAGTTGACGAGCCAAAAAAAAAAAAAAAAAAAAAGTATAGTATTTATTAAAAAAATACATATATTTCTCATTGAATTATTTTCATTTACATTACAAAATAAAAATTAAAAATAAATAAAAATAGCAAAAAATCGACGACAGTTGTGTTTAAAATAGAATAAAAAAGGAACATTAATAGTTTTACTAGAAAATAGTATTAAATATCAGTTATAATTAAATTCGTAGTTAAAATTTATAGAAATCTTTTATAGCATAAATTAAGTTTCTTTGTTATAACAATTTTTTTCATAGAGGCATTGGTTTTTTTTGGGGGGGGGGGGGGGGATGCCCCCCCGTGGATCCGCCACTGATAGTAATACAGACTGTTAAGGCTTACTTTAATATGTACACACGACTACTGAATTTATTGTCATTATTTTTCAGTGTTCTTTCGTTATTTATAATATCTGATAGCGTTAATATTTATGTAAAAATTGTTTGGTAACCACTGTTACTATTTCTATTGTAAGCAGGTCATCCTCCATTCGTGCTTCTTTCTATATTGGTCGTCGTTTATACTGCTTTGTCTTGGCTTCGTGTAGAATGTTGTTACAGATGAATGCGGTTAATGACTGACCTCTTCCGATATAGATCACTAAACGTTGATTTCAAATACACCTGGAACCAGACGAAATAAACGCAGTATCCATGTTCGAAATATTTGGTAAATTATAAGCTGGTGCAATATTTAATGAAGTGCGAAAAAACCACAAATACAGATAGGTCGCATTTAATTTTCTGTGGTACTTCTTTACGATTATGAAAATTATCGGTTATTAAACACTAAGTTTTTATAAAAATAGCACAATTTTCAGACTTTACGATTTCATACGATTTCGTAACACTTTTATTAATAAATTTAAACTAGAGAAACAGATCACTTTTTTAAGCAACAAAATATTTCCGAGTGCAGTTATACTTTTAAAATGCCTCACCTAATTGTGAGAAAGACGATTAAGGACGAAATACTTTTGCGCAAGACTGACACTAATAATAAAATTTGTCCAGTGCTCTATAATCTCTCCAAAAAGTAAATGAAAAAAAGAGGTAATGAATGAATTACTTAAAAATTGGCGGGTCATGAACACGAAGCAAATAGTAGTATATATATATAAGACACAATCAATACAATTTGCTTACAGAAAGACGAAGTCAAATTTAAAAAATCATTTACGATAGTTTTGCTCGTCGATAAAAATAAAATAAACGAGCTACAAGCAAATTAAAAAATTTCACACATAGTAATAAAGTGAACGAGACAGCGGACGTAAAAGCAAGCAATATGTAACAAAAATTGTGATGAAAAATGACGAACGAGGCATAAAACGTAATGTAAATATCTGATAAATCCAAATTTTTTGCGAAAAAAACAAATCTGCCAATCGTAAAAATGCACGTACCACTAAGAGAAATATTGATGAAAATCATAATAGTATGCCAATAAGAATTCTCCAACAACAACTTAAACTGTGATAGAATATTTTGGCATGAGAAATCAGGGAAACTATTTTAATTAAGTAACGATGAAAAAGTCCTACTTCGAGGAACATAGTAAGCGACTAATGAAGAAATGGAACACTAGCGGACTTATCGATCAAAAAATACGAACGAAGTAAGAACAGGCAGCTTCGTGATACTCCTTCGAAAAAAAAGTTTAATATCTAAAACAAAACACGCAAAGAAGTTAAAACGGAATCATCGAAAATGTATTCGAAACTGAGTGAAATATAATCTTATTGTTAATGAGGGCCCTAATGGAGGGATAGACGGAACATTGAAAACAGTTTGTAATACTATTAACTGAATTTTAACTATCGTAGATTAGAGTTGCGGAAAATGTGAATGCAGCAACACAATATAACTGAAACTCCGAACAGGCTAAAGCGATTTAATTAGAAGTCTAAATTAAATGAAAGTAACCTTCCGATAAAAAAGTAAGGAGACCAAAAAAGAACGGTAAGTGAGGATCGTAATCTACGATATTTCTAGCAAGGCATTAGTTTTTATGAATATGTAAATTCGAAAATAGCAAATCGATGAAAACTACTGAAGCTTTCATGGAACGACTAATTTCACTAAATGCTTACATCGTTCTTCGACATTCTCTCCAGCATACACCCTGTCAAGAAAGTATCGGGAATTGTTAAATAAAACGAACAATTTTTAATTTTCATCCAAATTTATTTTGTCACCTTCAAAATAACATCCATTCGAAGCGATGCACATATGCCAACGCTTTTTCCACTCGGCAAAGCACTTCTGATAGGCGGTTTCCGGGATGGCCTTTAGCTCTCGCGTCGCATTCGTCTTGATGTCATCAATCGATTCGAAGCGCATTCCCCGTAGCGGAAATTTGAGTTTTGAGAATAGGAAGAAGTCGCAGGGTGCTAAATCTGGTGAATACGGCGGTTGTTCGATGATATTTACCGAGTGTTTGGCCAAAAACTCATTCACAATTATGGCTTTGTGAGACGGCGCATTATCGTGATGGAGAATCCAAGAATTGTCGACCCACAAATCGTTACGTTTACGACGGATAGCCTCTCTCAAACGTCTCAAAACACTTAAGTAAAACTCTTTGGTGACTGTCTGTCCGGCTGGCACATATTCATAGTGTACCACGCCTCGAATATCGAAGAAAACAATCAACATGATCTTCACTTTCGATCGGCTTTGGCGAGGTTTTTTCGGCTTTGGCGCGCCAATTGGCCGCCATTCGGACGATTGCTGGTTCGTAAGCGTGTCGTACTCGTACACCCATGTCTCGTCACCAGTAATTATCTTTTCCAAGAAGGTAGGATCCAAATTGGCTCGATCCAGCATGTCTGCAGCTACCTGTTCTCGGTACTTTTTTTGAAAGAAATTCAGGTCTTTCGGAACAAGCCGAGCCGCAACGCGTTGCATACCCAATTTTTCGTGCACAATCGTACGTACGCTCTCGTGTGACATGCCCAATCCATGAGCCATCTCTCTCAAGCTCACATGACAATTTTCAGCAACGATTTCCTTGATTTTATCGACGTTATCATCGGTCACACTCGTTGAAGGCCGTCCAGAGCGAGGCATGTCTTCGACCGTCTCCCGACCATCCTTGAACGCTCTGTACCACTCGTAAACCCGCGTTTTTGATAAAGCAGATTCACCAAAAGCTTTCTGTAACATTTTCAGTGTATCGGCACAAGAAATTTCGTTCGAAACACAGAATTTAACACAAGTACGTTGTTCAATATTTTCACTCATTGTAAAACTTCGACAAAACACTTCAAGGTCGACTGATTTTAACAGCTGCTTACAACACACTGGTTGACAGATCGCGCTAAAAATAGGCATCATAATACAAAACAGTTGTACCAACCTGGAAAAAAAAAATTATCTGCCTAGCTATTACCCGGGAGATTTAAATTGACAATTCCCGATACTTTCTTGACAGGGTGTATATTAAGAGTTGTTCTACCCGGATTGCAGGAAGTGTAACGATAAAACATGGAAACTACTCATCCTTTCGCATAATCCCCCAGAGAGTGATTTTTGATTGTATTTGAAGAAATGATTATTTACAGAATGAAGTGCTGAAGTATGGGGTAATCAAGGAGAAGCTGTCTGAAAGGAATTACAGTCATAATTCATCTCTTTTTGCGAAAAGAATACTCGACTATAAAAAATAGCGAGAACAAAAATTACTACGCTGAAAAAAATTGAGAACAACAAAAAATTTTTAAATATGGCTGTATGAACAAGCCGTCCAGTTTTTTCTGTTACCTGTCTGCATTAAATGATTACACTTCCTGCAAAGGAAAATATATTTAACAGTTAACCACAGTTGGAAAATAATCACTAGGATGAACAATCGCCATTACTCGTAGATGTACCCGTAAAAATAAACGGTAAATTATTTACTGGAAAAGCCCACACAAAGTTGTGCCCCGACATTTGAAGTAAGTTCGTAATAAAAATAAACGAACCTCCCCTTACCTAACTGAAAATCAACTAGGCATTGTTTTCATCTCATTTACGTCTTTAGTTAATTCTTATTTATATACAAATATTCTACGGCTTAAAATAAACACGCGTATGAAGTATAGGGAATATACATGTAGGAGAAGATACTAATTCTATATTTAATTACGAATATTTCATCTTCAGAAGGTTCTGGAACAAGTTGGAGCGTTGAAAGTGGCTGCTCGTTGAGTTGTCGATGAAAAAACTGCAGTTTACAGATGATCTTGAAACGTTGATGTGATGAGCTGTTTCGTTGTTGAGGCACTGCTAATTTTACCGTAACACCTGAAACAAATTAACGAAGACGCAAAAAGCCTACTCCTACCTAAGGAATATAATCGACTAAATAATTTCATACAATATTTATGCCCCTAAACGTTTATTTTTCAGACCCATTTTTTACATACATTACCGGGGATACATGTGCGATTAGATACGAATTCTAGTTCTAATTAAAAATATTATCCGTAACAATTCGAAGCGTTGAACGGCTATTCGCTGTTGTTGATGATAATCCTGAAGCGTTGGTACGATGAGCTGTTTCGTTGTTGAGGCACTGCTAATTTTATCGTAACACCTGAAACAAATTAACGAAGACGCAAAAAGCCTGCTCCTACCTAAGAAATAAAAAATCGACTAAATAATTTCATACACCAGTTATGATGCCCCTAAACGTTTATTTTTCAGACCCATTTTTTTACATATATTACCGGGGATACATGTGCGATTAGATACGAATTCTAGCTCTAATTAAGAGTATTATCTAATTCGGAGCGTTGAATGGTTATTCGCTGTTGTTGATGATATTTTTCGGCGTTGAAATGTTGCAGGAGAACTGATTACACGGCAATTCCTGAAACAAATTACAAAACGAAAGCGCTTCCCCCTTATCTACTAGAAATCGACCATATCGTTATGTCCCTGTCGCGGTTTTTTTTGAGGGTAAAATTTTCCGATTAATCGAATTTTTATATTCGGCCGGGCTCATTTTCACGCTCATTTGCGCTCACGAAATCCCTCCCAATAATATGGCTGAGAAATTACTACCCACCCCGATTTAGTTACTAAAATTTACTCGTGGAACTGATTTACACTTCCACGGAGCTGTCCGTTATCTTTTTAAATTATTTTTCATTCGATATTAATTAAAAGTTTGTACGTACCTTTATCTGATTTCTTCTTTTTTCTACTTTACTGCCGATGATGATGATATTACTTCCGCAATAAAGAGCCCTTAAAACGAACTAGAGACTAAGGTATGGGTTTAAGAATGGGTTTTCATTTTTGTTTTATTTCCTTTTCGAAATCGGTTCTAAAAATTTAGAAATTTACCGCAATATCGCGAAAAAAGAACAATTTTATTTTATTTTATTTCGAAATTACTTCCCATTTTAACGAAATTCCGAAATAATCAACATTGGAAAAACATTCAGCGCGTAATTTTTAAAAATGAATTTTGCGAGGAGAATTAAATTAAATAAAAATGTATTTTATATTTTATTACATTGTTTTGGCGCATTTTTTTTTTTTTTTAATAATTCAAAAAACACTTTAGGCGGTTTATTAATTATAAAATGAAATTTTTTTTATTCCGAAAATCGGTTTTTATGCAATTGGCGGTAGTGTGCGAGTGTATTTAAGAAAAGTTATTTTATATGAAACACTTCATTTCTATAGGAAAAATTTGAGGCCGTGAAATTGTAAGAAATTTCGTTTTAGGTTCGAGCACTCTATATTACGTAAGTAATTCCGCAAACTGAAATCTGAAAACCACCACCAGCTTAAATTATAGAAACGAGCGTCATCTAAGCTTTTTTTCAGCTATAATCAAATTTAATTTGCAATTTAGAAAACAATATGTGTACAATTAACTTCATTTCGCACCTATTTTTTCAGCTGTACATTACGAGCTTAAATGACGCTCGTTACATAGTAGAACATCGAAAGCGCGCAAGAAGTGATAAAGATGGTTTGGAGAAATAAAATTTCAATAGAATGCAATTTATAAAATTCGAAAATGGTTTAAGTAACCAAAAAATATTCCGAAATACGTAAAAAAAAAATCTTTTATTAACACAAAAATTAAATACTGCTTTTGAACTTAACAATTTACGCTTTTATAAATTAAGACGTGCCTTTCGAAACTGGTATAAATTTTTAGTTATAAAACCCTTATTATAAAAAGAAATAATTAAAAAAAATTATTTTTTAAAATCTGAAATTTTAGTAGGAGAAATTTGAAGTAGTATTATCGATGAAGTGGCAAAAAGCGAACAATTGAGGGAAAAGGCGATGTTCTACTGCTCCCATACACCCGACACCAGTCAAGCTAGATAGTTGTGCAGTCACTTACCGACGATGTCTGCTATATAATTTTACCTGCAACTGCTGCGTGACCGGACGGGAAAACGCTCTAGTATCGAGACGATGCGACGCAAACGTGGAGCACAGTTAGCCTCTGCTGGAACTTCGCCCTGTTGCATGAGTGGCTGAAAAATAAACTGTTAGTAACTACAGAGCAGGGTCTCAAGTCCGATTATAAACATTCCATTTTAATCTCAGGCTGTCGCATCTTTTGGTCATGAAATTATTGGAGTCTTGCTATCCCCCCACCCAGTAATCCAGTCAAATGCCACAAAATCCTCACCCCCCGCCTCTTGACGTATTAAAAAAATGGGTACTGAATCATACGGGCTCGCTCTGTAGTGTGTGGTGTGTATTTTATAACGTAAAAGTACATACCTGGAAATCTGATGACTTACAAAATGCTGCAATGCGATGAATCGACATTTGAAAATTTATAACACTGAAGTGCTCCACGTTTCGCCTACAATTTTAACGCGATAAATCACGAAAAACGGAACACGAATACGAACGTCTAATTGAAGCAGATTTCCGAGATCATAAATTGAATGCCAATATTCTGGCTTCCGGCTAAAAAAAGTGAACACCATTCTGGATCGTCAAAACAAACTGAGATTTACATTTTTTCGCGAAATTGAGCGAATTTTCGATTTTTCTTCTGTCTGTATATCGAAAATGGCATAGAATTCTGAAGGTAAATCCTGACATCTTTAATAGGCCGTCTGTTCTTAAGAATAAAAAAATGCACATTAAACATTTTCAACCTGCTAATCGAGAAAAATTGTTCGTCACTATTTTATTATATATGTACTTGTTTACTATCGTTCAGGTGTAAATTAAGCTAACCCAAACACATATTAAATTACAACTATAAGTGAAATACAATCGGCTGCTTGAAATTAAGGTTATATTCAATTTTTCAGCCTAAAAATTTAATTTTAAGCAAAGAATTTCAATTTTTCCTGCCAAGATTTTTGTAAACACGATTCTTCGATAAATTTTATAACGAAATTGTTTTGAAATTGGTTTAATTTTTTTCATTATAAAATGTATTCGTTAAAAAACATTCGTTTTTACATCTCAAGATTAAATAAAATTTAATACATCTCCAACAAATTCGATCAAGAATTTTAATAAAAAATTTTATTTAATTTCAATACGGAAAAAATTGAAAAGTTTCGAAAAACAACATTATCAAAAATAAATCATTTCTTCGTTACACGACAGTGCAATGTATTAAAAGCATATAAAAAAAAATTTATTTAACCTGAAAATGTTAAAATGGAAAATTATGACCCTGGTAAAGAATATTCTTCTTTTCAAATGTCCACCTTGATCCTTTTTTTATTTTTTCTATAAATTCATATAGCCAATTCGTAACAATGAACAAAAAAGGTTACAAGAATGAAATGAAATATTTTAATCAATTTCTTCGTTGGTTTTATTGCGAGTGTTTTGGAAAATTTTATTTAATCTGAGATGCGTAG
Source organism: Icerya purchasi (assembly GCA_039619475.1). Lineage (NCBI taxonomy): Eukaryota > Metazoa > Arthropoda > Insecta > Hemiptera > Monophlebidae > Icerya > Icerya purchasi. The sequence goes on from CM077116.1 coordinate 225,618,390, forward strand.
GAGCGATGAAATTTCATATACATTCATATGAATATATCTCTCATCATGCTGCAACTAGAATTATATAAAATTCTTTTTTGTATAGTTTTAAAAATACTCAAAAATTCGGCCTAAATCGCACGATGAAGACAAATAATTCGTTCAACCACTTTTCAGTGATTTATATGTATATGCTTTTTGAAATCAAATTTTCCGGCATTCTCTCTCACTTATTTTATTTTTAAATAAAAATAAAAAAAACATTAGAATTCACGAATTTTTTTAATGGATCTTCTGTGCGTGATATTACATAACATAAGAGCAAACTATCGTCGTGTAATATAAACGTGGGGGTTTATATGTTAAAGTGATTGTTACAGTCTTATCAGTGATAAATAGTGAAAACAATACCGAACGAAACTCGGGTAAGATAAATATTTTATATTAGCAAGCGGTAGTATATATAATGCCGAAAGGTAAAAAAACAGTGGCGCCACTAACAATAAAATTAAACGTTGGAAAAAGGCAGTATAGCGAGAGCAGTGGTAGCTGCATAAACGTACCAAAAAGACAAAAATAAAAGAACGGATGAGGCTGAAACTGACAGCGAAAGTGAATCGGACATGACAGTTTGGAAACGATAAAAAGAGATATGAAAGAAATTAAAAAGTTCATTGAGTTCCTCTCAGCAAAATATGATGACATATATAAAATGCACGAAATGCTGATAGTGAAGGTAAAAGGGCTCAATGAGCAAGTGACTATGCTGACGACGGAAATCAAGAAGAGAAAATTAAAGAATTGACATGTACAGTGCATCAGTTAGAACAATATGGAAGAAGAGAAAATATAGAAATACGCGAGATAACCGGAAAAGCCGATGAAAATCTAAGAGAAATTTTGATAAAGGCGGCAGGGAAAATCAACGTGATTATAAAGGAGGAAGACATTAGCGCGATACACAGATTACCAAGAAAAAACAACAAATTGCCAAAGCCAATAATTGCAAGTAGACGAATAGTGGACGAAATGATAGAAAAGAAGAAAGGAGTCACTTATATGGGAAAAAGAAATAACAAATGCCGAAAGCAACTTGAAAGTATATCTGAATGAAAATCTATCTAGTTATTCCAGAGGGCTCCTTTGGGAAGCCAAACAAAAGGCAAAAACGGTAAATTACAACTTTGTATGGGTTAAAAGAGGGAAAATATTCGCGAAAAAAAAATCCGCAGCAACGAGCGATATTAATAAAAGATCAAGACGATATAGAAAAAAATAATATTAGAAGAGCCGGAAGGAATACGAAAAACGTAAAATGGATCGATTTTAAGTTTAAATATAACAACATAAAGAAATATTATAAGCGAACATTAATGCGGTAGAATTTTGGAATCGATACGACGATGTCGAAGAAACGTATTCAGTGTAGCACGGTTGAAAGCTTAGCGAAATTATGATGTGTGCGTGGTGTGCGTGTGGTAAAAGCAATAGAGAGAAGGAAGATCCAGTATATCGCTGCATCAGCGGCGACGGTAAAGTTGGGATTGTGCGATCGTTGGAAGACGTGTGAGTATGTGCGGGGATGTGGGAGAGTGTGTGGGTGGTTGTGTGAGAGTGTGGGTGAAGTAAGTACGGTTGCGGCGGTCCGGTTTTGCGAGCCAAAAGAAATTTTTGACAGCCGACAAAACGACGATTTTGCGAGCCAAGTAAAATGTGAAATGTTCACATCGGCAACCGGGCAAGACGCGTTTTACGAACACAACGATCGACATTCCATTTCGGCGATGATTTTTAAAATTTATACAATTCGGTCTCATTTATAAAAAACATGTGCGCATAAGCTATTTAGGATTCCGTATAGATATAATGTCCGGAATAATCCTAATAAGATGGTTCGGAAACGACAAAAATATCAAATAAAAATATGCAATAACTCACCAACGATTAGACTTATTCATTTTCGAAATCTGAGGCATAATTACAATTAAAATTCTATTTAAAATAATCTAAAGATAACCGATTACCCTAGGCGGCAAACAATCAAAAAAACTATCAAGAATATATAATATGGTATTTAAAACGGTCTTAAAAATCACTTATAAAAATTCATAACTCATTACTAGATGAACCTTTAAAGGTGAAATTCGAAATATAAAATAAAATTTCAGGAGTCCTTCCATAAAATCAAAAAAGTACGGTAAAAAATTGAATTAACCTCCCTCCCCTTTTGGGCCAAAAACAGCAAAAGAAAGGAAGTTTACGTAAATATTAGCCCGAGTAAAAACGTTGGAGAAACCAAAATGTATTTTAGACATATGCATACCGGACCGCTCCATAGGAAAAATATAGCTAAGCTTACAACTTTATCAAAAGTTTTGAAAAAAATATTTTTTTCCCCGGCATGTGATATCGTTAGAAAGATCGCTATTTGTCGGAAACAAAACCAAATTTCATTTCCTTAACGAAACTCTCAAAAGTTTAAAAAAGCGTGAAAAATGGCGTATCCCGACCCCTTAACGCCGCGAGTATTATAGCTAAAAATTTTGAACACGACTAAAAATATGCACTTCCACGTATTTCTATAGTTTGGAACATCGGAGTTTCCAATTTTAAAAATCGGCGCTGAAGGCGCCGAAAGCCAGAAGATTTTGAAAAATTTATTTCTTTTTTTCGGACATTTGGTATATTGTTGGAAAGATCGCTATTTGACGGGAACGAACCCATAAGTTGTTTCCTTAACGAAACTTTTAAAATTGACGAAAAGTTCACGAAAGATGAAGTATGTCCCTTTTTGGACGACGCGAGTATCATAGTTAAAAATTAAAGTGACACAAAAGTAGCCCTGAAAAGACTTGTTTGTAACAAAAAGTTCAGCTGATCGGAAAATCGTGGAGGTGACAAAAAAGAAACAGGAAGGAATAATTAAAATGAGGCTAAATAAAAAAAAATTATATAATAGAAAAGAAATAATTAAAAAATGTAAATAAAATTAACAAAAAACAAACTAATAATGAAACGAACAAAATGAACGACGGTACTATGCACCAATATACTACATATAAAACATCAGAAATAAAATAAAGATGACGAAATAAATAAATGAATGACAAAAAAAAAGAAAAAATATTTTGGTTGCCTCTACGTTTGTTTTTCAAACTTGGAACAAAATTTGCTCGCGGTACATGTTTAATTCCTAACTGTTTATTTCTGTTATCACGATTTTTTTATTTGTAATTACACTATGTATTAAAATTCATATTCCCTCTACTGCTTAAAATAATATTGAAATCCATTTAACTTATTTAATTAATCTGATATAATAATACCAATAACATATTAACAGCGTAAAAAATGCACGGTGAAATTATCAACTCATATGTACAACTAAATGGAATATTTAGATCTTCATCTGGACATCGCGAGAGATTTTGCCGTGAATTTAAAAAAAGTATACACGTATTTACGAAGCGATAGTAATTTTTGCTCTAACTAGTGGGATAAGTGAATATCGATGTGCGAAAGTATTATGTTTATGTGTGGTATGCCGTTTGTTCGGATCGAAACTCGAACTCCTTTTCGCAATATGCTGAATAATCATTTCCTAAAATTGCTCGCCACTTTCGTATTTCATCTACAATTCGCTTTACCGCGGTAGGATACGTTGTTGCCAGAGAAAAATTTACTTCTTGTTCGTAAAATCATTTTCGTCATTTGAAGTCATCAATCGTGTCAAAATAAGGAATTTGGCTCGCAAAATCGGTGCGCCCGTACGGGTGTATGGTGAATATGAAAGTGCGTGCTAGAGGGATGCGTGCATACACGTGGTGCGGGGTAGCACGGTATGTGGCTAACGGTGTTGGTTGGTAGAAGAAACAGCGAGGAGGAAATAGAGAAGACAGCAGGTTGAACAAGCAGAAAGTGAAATAGTAGATGAGAAAGAGAGAGTAAAAAGAAGATAGAAAAACGATATAAAAGAAAAGAAAGTACGAAAAATGGAGTGAGAAGTGACACGTTATGAATAAAGACGGGAAAAGGCAAGGGAAAAGAGGCAGACGGAGTCGACATATTTCCACCTCGCTAACTACGGGACAAACAGTTTTAGTGTAATACATATTATAGATTATAAGGGTAAAGTATCGTGTTAAATGATGTCTTTAATTTTTAGTTTGTTTGTGTTAGTTTTGGATAAGAGAAAGCATCCGCTTATCTATGGTCAATTATTTTATGTATAATGATATATACAGTTCGTATATTAAATTATCGCGATATGTTAAATATTAGTTTCGTGGCGTTCGTTTAGATAATAAAAGTAATAATAATATATTTAAAAAAAAAAAAATTGGTGGAAAACGAATAAAAAAAAGCAAAACCAGAATGACGGAAGAAAGGAATAAAATGATTGCAGATTTAGTCATAGTATATATAAATATCAGATCAATAAGGGAAAAAAATGGGAGGAAGTAGAAATTCTAGAGGCAGGGCAAAAATACGACATAATAATATTAGTTTTCATTCTTCCGCTGCTTTGCAAAATTTGGAAGAAAATATAGAGAAAAAACAACAAAAAGTGTCAGTTGTCTTTTTAGTTACTATTGACGAACTTAGAAAGGGAAAAGAAAAAGAAAAAAGGAGCAATTTATTAAAATTCATTTTATGGAAGATTAATATAAAGAAAAAGGAAATAAATTTATATAATCTAGAAGGGTACGAAAAATGGCATAATTTACATGTAGAAGGAGTATAAAATATGGGATTGTAATATATGTAAAAAGGGGTAAAGATAAGTAATAATACTAGAAGTAACAGGGTACGAGGAAAATCTGGGACTATGGACGTTATATAGATCGCCATCGGGAAAGGCGAAAGAATACATAAAGGAAATAAAAGAGATGGATAAAAAATACTTCGATAATGATGTGACAACTTATATAGGAGATATAAATGTAGATATCGGAAAAGATGATTCATTAGCTACAAAATATAAGAACACGATGGTAGGAACGGGATATGAAAGCAAGTTGGAAGGATATACAAGGGAAGAATGGGGGAAAGATAGGCTAACGTAAACGAAAATAACCATATTTACACCAAAAAGAAGAAAATAAATATTGATTAGACATTAAAATAGCGGATCACAACATGATCACGTGCAAAGTAACAATGGAGAGAGGAAAAAACGAAGAGGAATTAAGCAAAATAAACAGAAGGATTGTTATAGAAAATAAAGTAAAAAATAAATTAAAAACGATAAAATGGGAAGAAAAAAGAAAGGAAATAGAAGCTGAAAAAGTATATAGAGACATAAGGGAAAAATTCGAAAACGTCTATGAAGAATGTAGCCCAACAAAAAAAAATGCAAGCAAGTGATTAAACACATAGGAAAAAGGAATGGATGACACGGAAAATAATCGAAATGATAACGGAGACAAATTGTATAAAAGAGTAAAAAAGAACAACCAAAATACGGAGTTCAGAAATAAGTATAAGCAGTTAAGAAATAAAGTAAATGCAGAAATAAGACGACAAAAATACATGTTTAGCGAGAAAAGTTTTGCGGGAGTGCAAGAGGGGACATCAGGAAAACATGGTTAAATATAAATAAGATCATAGAAAAAGAAAGGAATCTAGGGGTAGATGAGATGATCGAGAAACACTTTTTAAAGGGGCAAGAAGGAATTGAAGTTGCAAATAGGTTCAGCAGAGAATTCAAAAACGGTATGAAAAACTAGAACGCAAATGTAACGAAAGTATTATTAGGGGAAAGAAAAGAGAATGAACAGAAAGTAAATATGTATATACCTAAAGCAAACAAAGCAAGTGGAGAAAATTATTGAGGGCTTGAAAGAAACAAAGGTTACAGGACTAGATGGGATTCGAATAAAAGATATAAAGACAATAAAAACATATATAGTAAAAAAAATTACGAAACTGATAAATATGACTCTAAGTGATGGAAGAATGCCAGAAGGACTAAAGATATCGAAAACGAGACCAATATATAAAAAAGGCAAACACGCTGAGTATGAAAATTATAGACCAATTGCAGTAAGTAATATAATTGCAACGATCTTAGAAAAGTATGTAGCTAATAGTTTAATAAAATATTTACAGGAAAATAGGATAATTGACAGAACACAATTCGGGTTTCAAAAATGAAAATCAACATCGAAAGCGCTCGGTGAGTTTACAGAAAAAATAAGGATAAATTTTGAAGAAGGGAAGAAGGTACTGATAACATTCATAGATTTAACTAGAGCATTCGAAACGATTGACCATAAAATACTTATAAATACATTAGAGGAGATAGGAATAATGCGAAAACTACCTAAACCAAAGGAAAACATGTGTAAATGTATGTTCATTATATATACAAACGGTTTATACAAGGAATTAAAATATAGCAATATATACTCGTTCGCGGATGATATAGCAATAGTTACAGCACATAGAGATATCAAGGAGGCAGAAATGAAAATGAAAAAAGATCTAATCACAATAAGCAGGTGGGCACATGATAAAAATCTAAGAATGAATTAATGTATCAAAAACTAAAGCAATGGTACTACGTATGAAAAAGGATAGGTATGATGAATATTCTCCAAATTTAATAATGCACTCTAACGAATGTGTACATGAGTGGGACGAAAGAAACGAATGTGAGAAGATAAATTTCCGGAAGATAGAAGTAGTGACCCAATATAAATATTTGGGGGTATTGGTGGACCAACACTTTAGGTGGGACGAACATATGGAATACATTGCAAAGAAAATTAGGGCAACATTACCAGCATTATACACTTTAAAGAAATATGCAACAAATAAAACGTTAAACATGGTGTATCATGCACTAGTGGAATCGAGAATCAGATATAGAATTCAAGCATGGGGAATGGCTAGGAAAACATACGTGGGGAAAATAAGTAAACTGCAAATAAAATGCTTGAAATTAATATCGGATCACAAATACAAGACCGAAAGTGAAATAATACAAAAAGAAGACGTACTGAGCGTTAGAGGAATGTATTTATTCATAAAAATATGGGAATACATAATGTGACAGGTAAGGAAATAGAATTGGGAGAAAGAATAAAAATAGAATACGGGCTGAGGGAAAACTATTTGTACAAACTGCCGTTAGCTAAAACAAAGATGGGGGAGCAAACAGACAAATACATTATAACTCAGTTGTTAAATAAAATGCCTAAAGAAATAATAGAGGAGGAAAAAATTGGGGTGAAAAAAAAAGAAAATAAAGGAATGGTTACAGAAAGAAGAAATATAGGAACAATAATAAACATTAAATAAGAGAAGAGGGTGCGGAAATAGTGATAAACAAAAGTGAAAAAAAGGAAAAGAAAAAGGAAAGGGAACGGAACAAAACAAATAAAAAAAAAAAAAATTATATATATATATATATATATATATATATATATATATATATACATATATAAAATAAATAATAGATTAGCTAAGTTAGAAATAAAGAAAAATATCACTTTCGCGGCGATAAGATTGCATAGTATATAAGTAGTATAGTGTAGACATATTTAGATGTAAGAGAACTCGTCAACCAGCGTCTAGCTTGACCATGAAATGTGTAAATATTATTAAATATATATATTTTCAAAAAAAAAAAAACAAAAAAAAACTAGGTTATGTAATCCGAAACCACTACCTTAACCAATTTCATATGTCCGACATATATTACAATTTATTCTTAAGATCGTGTTGAACTATTTCGTTTAATTAAAATTGGGAAAACAGTACGTCAATAATTTTTAATTCTCATGCCCTTGAATAATTTTCTGTATATAAATGTTTGATGCAAACCAATATATATATATATATATACGAAAAAATCATTAGGCTTTATAGAGTTACTCTCGAAAAAAAAAAAAAAAAAAAAGGAAAAAGAATGTATCGTTTAACTGCGGAAAAAATGACAAATTAAGTTCGAATTTGATATCCTTACGAGGTATAAACGAAACCTGAATTTTTTAAACCGCTGAGGCTGCATTACACGTTATTTCTACCGTGAGAGAATATCGGAAAATTTCGAAAAAACTTTGCTCTCAAACAAAAATTAAGAATTAATTTGTATACATTAATATCCGGAAATGTTTTCATAAATTACTGTAATGACAAATTCTTGTTCATTTTGAAATCTTCAAATGAAACAAAAATCTCATGTTTCGATCAATAAAATTCTTCAACCCTCGTCACGTATTAGCAAAAGTGTGTTAAAAGAGCTACAAAATTCATTTGCAACAGTGTATTGTTAAATTATGTATACATGAAATATTATACATGTACACACCTCGGAAATTATTCAAAAGTACGGGAATTAAAAATTATTTACACTGTTTTCTGATTTAAATTAGACAAAATGGTGATCGCGATTTTAATTAAACAAACGGTTTGAACACGATTTTAAGAACATATAGTAATATATTTTATATATTATAAAAAATTTGTCAAAACAGGAGTACTTAAATTATACAATTTGCTCTTAAACATTATATAATATCGCGTAAGAAAATGAATTTAATAAATTCGTGTAAAATATAATACCTTTTATTTATATTTAAAACCATAATTTTATTCTATATTTTTACATCAAAATAAATATTAGATTTTACGAATTTTTTTAGTATCTTCTGACCGAAGGAATGTAAATCGGAGCAAATTTGATACTTTAAGCATGAAACATCATGCTTGACACTAAATTGGTTTATTTTCATTTAAATAAAATATTGCAAAATTTATCAAAAATGTTACATAAAAATGCACAAAAAATTATTGAGACCTATAAATTAAGTAACGGAGTAGAAAGTAAACAAGTTCAGTCAAGCATGAGGTTTCATGCGCTGAGGATTCCGTATGTTAAGTTACAGATAACCATAATTTTCATTTACATAATACTAAATTCAAAACAACAATAATTCCAAAACAGATATTTTTAGTCCAGTTCTTTTTCACACATCACGCAGTGCCATCATATTGTACTGCAAAAAAAATAAATTCTAATAAATAAACGCTATTTAGTCCTAGATTTTTGGAAGGATTAATTATCAATAAATATTTAAAAATTTGTAATTGTACTTGTTTGTTTTCCGAACTTCTATGTAGTTATATTAGAATACTATTACTTAAACCACCTTCCTCGTTTGTCACTTACACTGAGAAGTTAATTTCTCAACTGTTCATCAAATAAAATCAATAATTTTCTTAACGTGATTTCACTTCAGTTACGATTTTTAAATAAAATTTATTTAGATATATACATAAAATTTTAAATAAACTACAGCAAGCATGCTAGAATGAGCATATTTTCAACCCCATTCGAAATTTATATGTAGCTATAATATTCGCGATGCAAAGAGGGGGTTAAACATTAGAGCTCTCGCTTTTTTGAACTTTTCAGTAGCTTTGAAAGTTTTGTTAAGAAAATGAAATACGGGTTCGTTCCCGACAAACAGCGACCTTTCCAATGATATATCGCAAGCTCAAGAAAATTTTTTTTTTTTTGAAAAATTCAAGTTTTTGGCGCCCTGAGAGTCTAATTTTAAAGCTGGAAATTTCCATGTTCAAAACTAGAGAAATATACGTGGAGTCGCATATTTTAAACCGTGTTCGAAATTTTTAGCTATAATATTCGCGGCGCTAAGGGGGGGGGGGGGCGACACGTAATTTTTTGCGCTTTTTGAACTTTACGGCAACTTTGAAAGTTTTTTTAAGGATATAAAATACGTAGGTGAATACATCCTGTTTGTTAAAATGGTATAATAAAATAAACTTTAATAACAAACAATATAGATCAATAAATTAGATAAATACCTATTTAGAAACGTTTTCGGGCATAACCCATCATCAGCTAACACTAACTTAAAGGAAACTTAAAACATACTGAAGTGAATATAGGGAATACATGTGTATATATAGTAGATGTAAAGAGGAATAAACATGGCAGGTATAAAAATCTATAGGTTGAAAATGCTAATAATTAATATAAAATATAAAATAAAACAAGAAGACAAAAGGTTAAATTTTTATATTAAACAGTGGATTATTATTATTAGGTGTTTGGTCATTTAAAATATTATTTTTATATTTATTTATATAATAATTTTCTGCAATGTTCATATTATTACCTTTGTGATAAGTGGCCAGGATGGTTACAGTATTTTCTATTGAATTAGGTTTATGTTTATTTTTAATTAGATGTTCTGCATAGGTTGATTTTTCTATTTCATTATTATTAAATGCTTTTATATGTTCTTTATATCTGCAATTGATTTTTCGCCCTGTTTGACCAATGTATGATTTCTCACAATCAGTACAATTTATTTTATATATACCACTATTTTCGTAAATATTATTATTTTTTAAATTTAAGGTGTTTATTTTATATTTTAAATTATTTTTAGTTTTGAATGCTACCTTTAAACCTTGTTTTTTGAATAAATTGGTTAATTTGTATATGTTATTGTTTATAAATGTGAATGTTATCCATCCTTTATTGTTAGTAGCATTATTGACTCTTAATTTTTGTATATATTTTGATTTTGATTTTATTTTGTGAATTAGTTTATCTATTATTTGTTCGTCATAACCATTATTTCTTGCCAAAGTCTTTAATATATTAATTTCTATTTGTTTTTTATTTATATTCATGGGTGTAGTTAATAATCTATTTATTGCAGTCATGAAGTAAGCATATTTATGTTGGTTTGGGTGATTTGATGTTTTATGAATTATATTATCAGTGGTGGTTTGTTTTCTATAAATATTATATGTTAACTTATCATTTGATTTTATTATTGTTATATCTAAGAAATTTATTTTGTTATTTTCTTCTTTTTCCATAGTATAATGAATATTTTTGTGAATTTTATTTAAATCATTTAGAATGTCATTTTCAGTATTACTACTATTTTCATCAAAAATTAGTAGTGTATCATCTACATATCTAATATAAGATTTAATATTGTATTTTTGTATTATATTTTCCATGTATATTTCTTCTAAATTTTGTAGAAAGATTTCACTTAAAATACCTGACAAAGGTGAGCCCATAGCTAATCCATTATTTTGTATATACATGGAGTTATTAAAATTAAAGTAATTTTGCTCTGTAACAGTTTTAATTATTTGGATTAATTGATTACAAAAAATATTATTCTTTAACTTATTTACAGATTTTTTAATTATATCTATGGTTTCATTTATAGGTATATTTGTATAAAGGTTTGTTATATCATAAGAAATTAATTTAGTTTTGTTATTAATTTTTATATTTTTTAATTTATCAAAAACATCCAATCTGTTTCTAATAGTATATTTATTATTAATTGATATATTAGTTTTTAATATTTTAGTTATTAATTTTGAGATTTTATAAGAAGGTGCACTAGTATAATTTATTAGTGGTCTTATAGGAGCATTATTTTTATGTATTTTTATTAAAGGGTTAAGAGTTGGTGCTTTTGGGTTCATATTTATTAAATATTTAGCTTCATTATTATTTATTATTATATCAGATTCTTTTATTATTTTCCTTATTTTTATTTGATATTTATTAGTGGGGTCTGTTTTTATTAATTGTATATTATTTTCTTTTAAAAAATTTTCAGTTTTTTGAATGATTTCATTTTTATTGATGATTACTAAACTATTTCCCTTATCTGCTTTTACAATGACTGCATTGTTTTGTTTTAATTTACTATTGATATTTTTAATTGTGTTTTGTATTTTTAAATGTTCTATATTTGTTTCATTTTTCTTTAAGATATTTCTGATGGCATGAGTTGCCTCAGCTCTAATAATTGTTTGATCTTCAATTGGTAATTTTTGGATAGCAGATTCAGTTTCTATAATTAAATTTTCATATTGTTTTTTGTTATATATGTTTAAATTATATTTATAGCCCAAATTTACAGTATTAATTTCATCATTTGTTAATTGTATGTTGGTTAAGTTTATAGTTCTGGGATGAAAATTAAATTTGTTATTATCTGCAAGTTTTGGTTTTTGTTGTTTTATTAAGTTATTTAATTTCTTATCTAAAATTAGGCGTTTTTTATTAATAAATGCTTTAATTTTTAGATCTATTTCATCTAAATATAATTTTAATATTTCAAATTTTAAGTTATTAGCTAGATATATATGTAATTTTAACATTTGAAGGTTAATTTTATTCTTTTTGTTATAAAGGAAGTTAATTTCATTTTTAATCAAAAATTTTTCAGCTTGTGATTTAGTTTTCATTGCTATATCAGATTTATTTTTTATTTTAACTACTGCATATTTAGGGATTATATTATTACTTACACAAACTTTATTAAAATATATGTTATTGATAGTTTTATATAATTTTAACTTTAAATAATAAAACTTTTGAATATATATTGCCATATCGGCATAATTAAATGTAGGTGAATACATCCTGTTTGTTAAAATGGTATAATAAAATAAACTTTAATAACAAACAATATAGATCAATAAATTAGATAAATACCTATTTAGAAACGTTTTCGGGCATAACCCATCATCAGCTAACACTAACTTAAAGGAAACTTAAAACATACTGAAGTGAATATAGGGAATACATGTGTATATATAGTAGATGTAAAGAGGAATAAACATGGCAGGTATAAAAATCTATAGGTTGAAAATGCTAATAATTAATATAAAATATAAAATAAAACAAGAAGACAAAAGGTTAAATTTTTATATTAAATAGTGGATTATTATTATTAGGTGTTTGGTCATTTAAAATATTATTTTTATATTTATTTATATAATAATTTTCTGCAAGGAAAATAATAAAAGAATCTGATATAATAATAAATAATAATGAAGCTAAATATTTAATAAATATGAACCCAAAAGCACCAACTCTTAACCCTTTAATAAAAATACATAAAAATAATGCTCCTATAAGACCACTAATAAATTATACTAGTGCACCTTCTTATAAAATCTCAAAATTAATAACTAAAATATTAAAAACTAATATATCAATTAATAATAAATATACTATTAGAAACAGATTGGATGTTTTTGATAAATTAAAAAATATAAAAATTAATAACAAAACTAAATTAATTTCTTATGATATAACAAACCTTTATACAAATATACCTATAAATGAAACCATAGATATAATTAAAAAATCTGTAAATAAGTTAAAGAATAATATTTTTTGTAATCAATTAATCCAAATAATTAAAACTGTTACAGAGCAAAATTACTTTAATTTTAATAACTCCATGTATATACAAAATAATGGATTAGCTATGGGCTCACCTTTGTCAGGTATTTTAAGTGAAATCTTTCTACAAAATTTAGAAGAAATATACATGGAAAATATAATACAAAAATACAATATTAAATCTTATATTAGATATGTAGATGATACACTACTAATTTTTGATGAAAATAGTAGTAATACTGAAAATGACATTCTAAATGATTTAAATAAAATTCACAAAAATATTCATTATACTATGGAAAAAGAAGAAAATAACAAAATAAATTTCTTAGATATAACAATAATAAAATCAAATGATAAGTTAACATATAATATTTATAGAAAACAAACCACCACTGATAATATAATTCATAAAACATCAAATCACCCAAACCAACATAAATATGCTTACTTCATGACTGCAATAAATAGATTATTAACTACACCCATGAATATAAATAAAAAACAAATAGAAATTAATATATTAAAGACTTTGGCAAGAAATAATGGTTATGACGAACAAATAATAGATAAACTAATTCACAAAATAAAATCAAAATCAAAATATATACAAAAATTAAGAGTCAATAATGCTACTAACAATAAAGGGTGGATAACATTCACATTTATAAACAATAACATATACAAATTAACCAATTTATTCAAAAAACAAGGTTTAAATGTAGCATTCAAAACTAAAAATAATTTAAAATATAAAATAAACACCTTAAATTTAAAAAATAATAATATTTACGAAAATAGCGGTATATATAAAATAAATTGTACTGATTGTGAGAAATCATACATTGGTCAAACAGGGTGAAAAATCAATTGCAGATATAAAGAACATATAAAAGCATTTAATAATAATGAAATAGAAAAATCAACCTATGCAGAACATCTAATTAAAAATAAACATAAACCTAATTCAATAGAAAATACTGTAACCATCCTGGCCACTTATCACAAAGGTAATAATATGAACATTGCAGAAAATTATTATATAAATAAATATAAAAATAATATTTTAAATGACCAAACACCTAATAATAATAATCCACTGTTTAATATAAAAATTTAACCTTTTGTCTTCTTGTTTTATTTTATATTTTATATTAATTATTAGCATTTTCAAGCTATAGATTTTTATACCTGCCATGTTTATTCCTCTTTACATCTACTATATATACACATGTATTCCCTATATTCACTTCAGTATGTTTTAAGTTTCCTTTAAGTTAGTGTTAGCTGATGATGGGTTATGCCCGAAAACGTTTCTAAATAGGTATTTATCTAATTTATTGATCTATATTGTTTGTTATTAAAGTTTATTTTATTATAATATAAAATACGGTTTCATTCCCCACAAATAGCAATCTTTCCAACGATATATCACATGCCCGGGGAAAAAAATATTTTTTTCCAAAATTTCGAGCTTTCGGCGCCCCGAAGGTCCAGTTTTAAAGTTGAAAATCCGGATGATCCAAACTAGAGAAATATACGGGGATGCGCGTATTTTAAACTGCAATACTCGCGGCGCTAGGGGGGGGACACGTCATTTTTTGCACTTTTTTGAACTTTTCGGCAACTTTACATAACTTTTGTAGCATAATTTTTTGATTTTATGAAAGGACTGCTGCATTTTAGTTTATATTTTGAATTTCAGCTTTATAGGTTTATCGGGTGATGAGTTATGATTTTTTAAGTGATTTTTGAGGTCGTTTTATGTACCATATATATTCTTGACGGTTTTTTGGGTTTTTTGCCGCCCAGGGTAATCGATAATCTTTAAGTTATAGATCGTTTTAAAGTGAATTTTAATTGGGGTTTATGTTCCAAATTTGAAGTTTATAAATGAAGCCGTTCGTGAGTTATTGATTTTTATTTGATATTTTTGTCATTTGTGTACCATCTTATTAGGATTCCGTAAGCTATTACGGAATCCTAAAAATCTCGTCTACATTTAGGTACAAACAAAATTAATTTTTCACTACGTTACCTACATTTATCGTAGGCTACTTTTTTACAAAATATTAAAATTTTCAAAAAAATATTACGCTCGTGCATTAAACATTTTCATCATCTGTAGACAGAATTATCTAATATACTCTTACGAATACATCGTAATATCTTAAATTTGAAAATGGCAGAAAATCATTTTCATACGAGTACATTATATTGACATATCCCCTTTTAATTAAAACATATAGAACACGTCGATAATATAGCAAGTGTTATAAAGGGATAATCAACCGAATTAGAAAAGGACAAAAAAAACAACAACATCACAATCGAATTATTAAAAATGAATAAAGTTAAATGAGATCACAATGTGGATGAACAAAACGAAATTTACCTCCCGAACTAACTGGATCATTGAAGTACCTGTATAATGTAAACGATCCACACGAGCATAACACGTATCGGTTGAAGCGGTAATTTTAAGAAAAGTCTTGAAATAATAATCTGTAATCGAATAAAATAATCCCAATTAAATATTCAATTTAAGAAACCTGAATCCTAAAAAGAACAAAGTTATGTAAAATTGTAAATACAAATTAAAATTATTAACCAAATGAGAAAAAGATGACTTACCTCACACGGCAAACAGACTCATTGCGCGACGCATTTCGAAAATAGAGATGCGAACATAATACGCATTAGTTGTTCAACGGTTCGAATTCGAAATTTTTGATCACGAAGTTAACGTAACTAACAATGCTTTTCGAAGGGTCGCATTCGGTAATCGCGGGTTTTCCGATTACGCAGCCATTTCGAGCGCTATATCGGATGATCGGGCGTTGCCTGCCCATTTTTCTAACCAATAAGAAGCCTCGAAAGGCAGGTAGCGGCGACAGCATGCGTAACGAAAAAATTTCGACCTTTTTCGAAAGCAGTACTTGGTTTTACCAATTACCGATGCCGTCTAACCGTTGCCTCTTTTTCCCATTCTCTGCTATAAGGCAATAAAAAAGATTCGGACAACTCCTCCTTTCGAATTCCTCCGACACAAAAGCGTGTTTAAATTACGGTAACATTTCGTATTTTTCTGCATAAAATAAGAAAAAAAAAGGCGTAACATCATTTTATCGTTTTTTTTTTTGTTTTTTTTTTGGAATAGAATTTTCTCTTTATTGCCGACGAATGGGGTTAATATGACTCATACAACCTTTTATTTTCATTTTATTTTATATTTTCTCGTACTTGAAAGATGACAAAAATCAATAAACGAACAAACATTTTTCTTTCTTCTCTAACGATGCTGCGCAGCCCATGAAGAATTAAAATACAAGCTTTTATTTAAAAATTTAGAAACGGGGAATGGGATACTTAGAAGAAGCTCCTTTGAGGCACATTTTGACATTCGGTTGATTCATTTTCCGGCTAAATCACGACGTTACCAACTGAAATAAATTATACCCGGATCGTGAAGCTTAGACGGATGATCTGCAGTATTTTAATTTTAAATAAAATTTATTATTTTCTAGACATATTTCGTTATACCGCATGAATAATTAATAAAAATTTCACAGTTGCGAATTATTATCGTACGTCTAAATTACAACTGAATCTTCTACTTAATGACCGTAATTCGGTTTCTTCTTTTCTACCATGTTGATGTGATGTTAATGTAACATCGGAAGTATGTTTTCGTTTTTTTTTTATTAAACTGGCTTCACTTTTTGGCCAGTTTTAAATTTTGTGATTTAGCAAAAATACATACATATATATGTAGGTCTTAATGAGTGCATTTAAAATGTATAAAAGACGTAATTTTTAATTTTCGTTAATAATCCATCACAAAAGAATCGAAAAAGTTAGAACTGTCTGCCGATAACACGTGCACTTTTCAAATAAACACCGCTACAGATGAGTTCAATAAAACGGTTTCGTAGTAGTTAAAATATGTGAAGAAAACATGAAATGGAACCAGTTCGGTTTCCGTAACGGAATGGGTACAAGAGAAGCGTTATTTTGTATGAAAACATTAATCCAAAGACAACTGGAGTTCGCAAAATCAGTATACATTTGTTTTATAGACTATTACAAAGCTTTCGACAAAGCACGGCACACGGAATTAATAAAAACATTAAAAGATATAGGTATTTGCCAGTCGGATATTAAGATTATACAAACGCTTTATGAAAAACAACATGCAAGAATATTAATAGATGAGCAATGAACAGATCAAATACCAATAAAACGAGGGGTTAGGCAAGGATGCGTATTGTCACCGGTACTATTCAATCTGTATTTTGAGGCAATTTTTGCCCAAGCTTTAGATGAACGTAGTGAAGGGATAAAAATTGCAGGCGAAAGAATTTCAATGATTCGCTTTGCTGACGATACTGCACTACTGGCGGAAAATGTAACAGACCTACAAAGTCTACTAGACATAGTTGCAGTAGAAAGCAAGAAAAAAGGAGTCGGTATAAATTCCACAAAATACAAAATTCATGGTAGTTGCAAGACAGCCTAATCTAAATGAAAAATTATTTTTGGATAGCGAAGAAATTGAACGAACGGAAAAATATCAATATTTAGGTAGCTGGATAACACAAAGTAATGATTGTGATATGAAAATACGTACTCGTATAGAGATGGCCAGAAACACATTTATGAAATTAAAAAACACCCTTTGCGATAGGAAATTAAGCCTAAGAATCAAGAGCAAGATGTTGCAATGTTACGTGTGGTCAGTGCTACTCTATGGAAGCGAGACACGGACCATAAAGGAAAATATGAGGAAGCGTATATCATCATTCGAGATGTGGTGCTAAGAAAAATGTGGAAAATACCGTGGACGAAAAAGTTAAAAAGTGAGAAAGTACTGGAACTAATGGGAACTGACCGAATATTAATGACAATAGTAAAAAGAAGGAAGATAAAATTTTTTAGACACTTCATGAGAGGTGAAAAATACAAATTACTACAGACAATAATAATGGACATGATAGAAGGAAGAAGAAATCCGGCAAAAAGAAAGACCGCTTGGATAGATAATATAAAAAAATGGACCGGAATTAAGAGAACAGAAGACCTAGTCAGAATAGCAAAAGATCGTAATCAATTTCAGCAGATAATCCAATCCATACATGATGATTAAGCAATACCCGAATCGGGTGGCACGAGAAGAAGAAGAAGTAGTTAAATATTTTAACACCGGTTTGAATTAACCCTCAAAATAAAACCGCTTTAAATACTTTAATTAATTTTTAAAATCCGACGTTTAAAATTTACTACATAATTGTTTACACAATTACTTGACTTCTACTTCGAACTGTGGGTGTGCACAACTGTAAACGACGGAATAGATTAAATATTTAGGATTAACCATCGACAGAATCTTGGGACAAGCAAGTTATAAATTTATCTAATAAAATTATGCAAATGCTACCGGCACTTTATAAATTGACTCTTTCAATACCATATGGTAATTTGCGTGTATATTATAACGCTATAGTATTGGTCTAGAATCATGTAGGGGATATCAATTTGGAGGGAAGCAAAGAGGACAATAATCAAAAAGATCAGTAGTCAGCAAAAGAAATGCTTAAAGGCAATAATTCCTGATAAAGACCAGGTTAATAGTAATATTAGCTAGCAGAGAAAGAGAAACGAAATGTCTCCAAGGATGTACTACTTTTATCACCGGTTGCTTGAATATAAGACTACAAGCATATCAATAGCTACGAAGACAAGAAGCAGGACAACGAGGAATAATAGGGAGATATATTTTATTCGACCGAAAGACATGAATAGTAAGATTAATAATACGGATGAAATAGTTTTAATTAAGCAATGGTTGGTTGATAACGTTAATGTGTGACATTAGGTTAGATAAATTAGGAACTGGCTATGAGAATCGACCATTCGTATTCGTTGAACATGTGCAATGGAATTGGTTGTATGATGATAAATAGTTCTTTTTTGTTTTTTTCTAACTTTTTACAATTATAAAATTAATTTTAATGAAATATTGTAATTTATCATTTGAATAAACGATGATAAGCGTGTTGGGCACCCACAGACAGGCAGTATGCCTTGTGGGACCTACAACTTATTTTTTTAATAATGAAAAAAAAAAAAACGCAGATGAGAACAACAGAAAGTGATGAAAATGAAGGAAGGGATGAAACACTATAAAGACTAGGAATAATTAGTTTAAGTAGTCAGAATTAAAAGAAGGAAACGATCGGACGATAGAGCGGAACATTGGGAATAGATCTGGTCAAAATTACGTTCTTAATTATGACTGGGATATGCAGAGGACCATAAGGAGAGTCTCGCACATAGAATGTCGGATCTTTTCTAGACTGTAGAATGGGCTGTAGATTTTTTTCAGACTTTTTTTCTTGCAATTTTATAATATACCATTCGGCTTTACCCCGGTTAAGATATATTTGAAGGCTATATAATATTAATAATAATATTTTTTAAAATAGTTAAATCATTATTTTATTGATTCAAACAATAAAAAAAAAAAAAAAAAAAAAGTTACAATTTTCTAGTCGGAGAATCATATATGCGTTTTCTACGAAACATCAAATTTTCTTACGATATCCTAATTGCTTTGAAAAAAGAAACACAGCCTACAACTATTTGCAGTAGAGTGGCTTTCAAACGACCAAAGAATTTTTTAAATCAGTCGAGTAGTTTTTGAGTGAACCGTGGAAAAACACTCTTTAGATATGTATGTTGTGTGTGTGTCTGTGCTTGCGCGCGTGGCCGCATATGCATATACATATATGTTGCGTATATATATATATATATATATATATATATATATGTATATATATATGTACATATTGATTATAATGCAGAGCAAACAAAAAACAAGATCTTTCTCTTCATAGCCGCAGTTTTCATCATTCTTTTTTTATACCTTTTCGCGTAGAAATTGGATTACAGACAGAATACTACGTCCAACTAGAACGACCGATCATCGATATCAGCAGCGTCGAGTATGTAACACGTGTTTGTAATTTTAATCTTGCAGAGAAAATGCTTGCAAAACCTTAATACTAGGAACAGAAAATAATACATAAATGATGACTAGTCGAGTTGCTACAAGTCTGCTGGCAATTTCGGCGTACGTCGGTACGTCCGAAGAAAAAACTTACATACGCATATTCTTTATAAATGCAGCTGAATTGTAAAACGACGTGTGGGACACTGTAGTAGTAAAAGACATTTTGCTGAGTATAGGAATATTTCATTTTAGTTGTCCCTGAAATCCATCGCTTTGTCGGCTGTCAAAAATTAATTTCGCCCCTGCACGTTTTTTTTTTATATAAACTTCTTTGGGCACGACAATGCGGACGCAATGTTATTTATTGTCTACGATTTCAAAAGTTAGTCAGATATTCAAATTATCACTTCGTCGCTTGTGTTTTTTTCTGTCTACGTAATTCAAAATGATATTCACAGAAACGTAACACGTTAATCGATTTCTGCACATTATATACGTATATGTACATACATTCGGTTAAATGTTAATTCTAGTATCGAGAACTTTTTCACTAAGGAGTAAAGTTTTTATTTTCAAAATAAATTGAAACCATAAGAATTATATAATTATTTTCGTCTAATTGCTTTTATTCTGCTACATTTGTATTTATATTATTTTTATAAATTAATAAATTAATATATTATCAGATGTGTATGTGGTCAGAGTACTCAATCTGATTAAGAAAGAAGTAACATTTGTTTTCTGCGCATATATGTATATATATATATCAGGGGTGGATCCAGAAGGTCATTGGGGAGGGTATGGGGTGGGGTATACGAAGCTCATTTGGGGGTGGTAGGGGGAATTATATAATTACGTAAAATCGTTTACGGTAAGCGGTAGATTTGAGAAATACACCTAGTTTTATAAAGAAAATCAAATAGCGACCTTCATAGAAATTTAAAAATGTTTTAAAAATACATAATTATTAAAATTTAATTTAAATGTAGTTTTATTTTTAGGTGAAAAACAAAACGAAATTATAAAATTCTAGCTAATATTAGACTTTACTTTTTCTTTTTAACCGACTTCTAAAAAAAAAGGAGGTATTCAATTGGACTGTATTTTTTTTTTTTTTTTTTTTTTTTTTAATGTGTGTTACCACAGAACTTTCTTCTAGGTGAACCGATTTTAATGATTCTTCTTTTATTTAAATGGTGGCGCTTCTCACGTGGTCCCATTTAAATTTGATCAAGATCTGATCAGTAGTTTTTGAGTTATCCTTAATAATGCGGGAGTTGAAGCTTTTTGGATGCTTTTCATTCATGATTAGTTTCAACGTCAAGTTGACTTAAAATATTATAAATTTGCCAAATTACTATGGAAATGCAGTTCAAAATAAAGAAATCGATTTTTTTTAAGTATTAAGTATGGCGAATAATGTGAAAAAACATTGATTTTTAACAAGACAAAAATTCAAGCAAAACGCTAAAAATTGTAAAATAAAATGCTTTTTTACAAAAAATAAATACCGACTTCAGGTTTATTATGAAAATGTAAAAAGGCGCTAAAAAGTAAAAAAATAATTACTCCTGATAAAAAATATATATCAGAGTGATATAACTTAAGGTGATATCGTTATTCTTATACAACATTAACTTTTTGGAGTTGGCATCAAATTCATATTATAATAATAATTAAAAACTGCGTTAAATGTTTATTAAATTGTTCCTAGATATTGTAACATGAATTTGATGCCGACTCTAATTAAGGTTTTAATGCTATATAAGAATTACGATATCACCTTAAGTTATATCACTCTGGTATATATTTTTTATGGGGAGTAATTACTTTTTACTTTTTAGTGAATTTTTACATTTCTATAATAAACCTTGAAGATGGTATTTATTTTCTGTAAAAAAGCATTTTATTTTACAATTTTTAGCGTTATGCTTGAATTTTTGTCTTGTTAAAAATCAGTTTTTTTTCACATTATTCTCCATACTTAATACTTTAAAAAAATCGAATTCTTTATTTTGAACTGCATTTCCACGGTAAAAACATCAAAAGCTACATTGCTTGGCGGAAACGAAATTTTTCATAAACTTGGATAACTGTCACTGACTCGTTAAGAAGAGACTAGGTTAAACGATTCTCTAACCAAAAAACTAGATAATTTTTCTAACCAAAGGTGAGCTAAGACTCTGCCCCTAAAAAACCATGGTCTGATCCCTTTTTTTTCATTTCTTCTCCCTTTCCGCCCCGTGAACACTGAAATTTACCCAATCAGATGTACGCTTCCTATTGTGGTCGTTGATAATTGGTTCTTCACTCCCGACCGACGACAAGATATCACATAAAAGTAAAGCAGTCCCAGAGCTCAAAAATCTGGTAAATATTTGATAAAACACTTTTTTTAAATTTTGAATTTCGATATCTCTTGAACAAATCAACCGATCGAAATGTGGTTTGCAACATTCGACGCAGTTTTCAAGCACAAAAAGATACCTGCTAGCTATATTAAAAAACAATCCAACAAGAAATTTTAAAGTTATTTCAAAAAAACACTTTTTTTGAAATTTTTGAACTGCGATATCTCTCGAACGAATCAACAGATTGATATGCAGTTGGCGGCATTAGACGCAGTCTCTTAATCACAAAAAGATGATTTATTGCAAAAAAAAAAAAAAAACGATCCGACAAGAAATTTGAAAATTATTTTGAAAAAACAACTTTTTTGAAAAATTTTCGTCGATCATATCTCGAACGAATTAACCAATTGAGACGCGGGTTACGGCATTCAACGCAATTTTGTGGGGAATAGATCTGATTAATTTTTGGAATTAATCGGTACAATAGTTTATAAAAATTATTTCAAAAAACTTTTTTTTTGACAATTTTGTTTTTGAGATTTCTCAAAATCTACATAGCCGAATCGGTTAAAAATTTCACGAAATCAAAGTTTAAAGGAACCCTTTCGAATACCGTAAACCGATTATCCATTGGCCAAACCGTTCAAAGGTTATAAGAGGTTTACATACGCACACACACAGAAACACACACATACACTAGAACACCATCGTAAAAATAGTCGAAATAGCTTCCTAGGACCTCAAAACATGGAGATTTAATAAAAACTTGATTTTTAAAAATTATGGTGAAAACAATAACTTTCCGAATTCTTGAAAATTTTCAATTTTTTTAGCGGGAAGTTAAATATTGAAACAGGTGAAAGGAAAATATGCGTACTTTTTTATTAAATCGTTTTGTAAAGTAAAGTATATTTAATTGTGCACTCTTCTAACTTTTTTAGATACAAAATCGTTTAAAACATCTTGGAAGTTAACCTTTTCCGATATATCATTTTCTATCGCCATTATCGCCAATGAATTTAAACGGTTTTGAGTCATTGACGAACGAAGATAGTTTTTGATTAGTTTTAATTTCGAAAAGTTGCGTTTAGCCGTGGCGTTTGTAATCATCAGACATCTATATATCTGCAATGCTGTCATTACATTCGGGAAAGTTAATTGTGCCATATTACCAAAAATCAGTTTATACGATTCCTCGGCAGGTACAATTTCCGGTATCCTCTAATTGTAAGATGAAGTACATGAACTGCACTATCTCGTCTATAAATTCAGACTCAATGTCCTCGGAATAATGTTTCCTAAACTTTGAACAAGCCTCTCTAATTTCATCGTTGGACTTAGTCGAGAAATCTGTTAGAGATCGAAACAGAGAATTAATTTTCCGGTAAGCTTCTAGTAGCCGCCACGACAATTTTGTACACAGCATGTCTCTAGCACAGGCAAATAAGTTTCAATTTTTAACTTCTCTTTTGCTCTGTGCACGACGTCTTCTACAGATCCGTCATCGTGATGCCTTTTCCTTCTTCGCACACGCTGATTTTCATCACTGTATTGGGTAGCAGTTTTCTCATTTGCCTTTATCTCACAATCGTCAAATAATTCTCGCTGTGAAAGTAAAAAGTCTAAAAGCGAACTTAAAAGATCGACTGTCGTTCCAAGTTCAATAGTGGTTGGTTGTAGAGATATACTGACACCATTGATTCGATCTAGTATGGCAGCCCAGAATACTGCCATTACGGAATTTTTTTTTTATTATCCAAATCCTTTAATAGACATCTGGCCTCGTGAATCACTTGTGATGTCTGAGTCTCATCGCTAGCAATAGACTCCAAAGCTTTCTGGAAACTGTTGTAACATTTTTATGCCGAAAAAAAGTTGTATAGTGCCTGTACTAATCCGAAGAATGAGATTGCTCCAACGTAGCTCTCCGCAGCACGTACTCCAACCAAATTCAGTGAGTACGCTGCACGTCTTAATATGCGCCTGTAGACCATTGTAACAACTAGGCATATTTGACGCATTATCGTAAGACTGGCCTTTCAAATTTTTTATATCGATGTTATATTGTTTTAAAAAATTTTAAATTGTGGTGGCTAGTTCTTCCCTTTTGTGATTTTCTATAAGAATAAATCTAAGAAAATGTTCTGTTACTTTTCCATTTGATGTAACGTATCTCAGCACTATAGTCAACTGATGTCTGGTACGAATCGATGCTTATCGAAAAATATTTGGCTTGAATAATTTCATTAAAAATTAATTTTAAAACATTATTTCCCAATATTTCAGTAAGTTCTTCGCAAATCGTTAAGGACAAATATGATTGTTTTCGCTTTCCTACATTACCATATTTGGCTAAATGCGAACTCAGGAACGAGTCATATTCTGCGATTAACTCTAAAATTCCCAAATAGTTGTCATTATGTCGAGAACCAAGAACTTCGTTATCATAACGAAATACTAATCCACGAGATGATAAAAATTTAATCACTGAGACCACTCTTTGTAAAACTTTCATTCAATATTCTTTTTCTTTGTTGAATGTAATTCCCAAAGAGGTGTCGATTCGTCCGTGAATAAGTCGTCTACTAATCAATGTCTGTACATATACTCGGTGTGTTACATTATTCTCATGCGATTGAATTCGGCGTGACGCATTTTTCCAATCATATTAGCGGTGGTAAAATTAAACGAGAATGGCTCATGTATTCTTGTTTAATTTTACGACCACTTATATGTTTCCGAAAAAAACATAGATTGAGAAAAAAATCTTTTGCTATCGTAGTACTGTTGGCTTGAAGCAGAAAAATCAGACTCAGTGTTGACATTCGCTAGCGTCTCTAGCACACCAAAAATCTTATATTTCGTTAGTAATATTTTGACATGAGCCAATGTCATTCTGGTATTCTACTCCAGATGGACTACGTTTTGATGTAGTAATGGGACTTCGGTCTCGGTCCCACTTTCCTCTGCATCCACTGAAGTAGCTGTTTCTTGATAGTCTGTTCAGAACACAAGCAATACCTAATCATTAAAATTACAGTATTTGTTTTCGTTTCTGTGTACAAAAATACTTTTGATTTCACTTTATCACATCATAAAGAGAAGATCAGAGCGCAAGCACCGAAAACATAGATAGTTTTTACTCCTAATATTTAAAAACTCATCTGTTAATGGTTTTTGCAAAAATATTCTAATTAAATCGTTTCAAAACCAGTAAAAATATGACGATGTAATATAAAAAAGCAAGGCAATAATATTGTCATTGAGGGTTGCTATATACAAATCGTCAAATTTAATTTTCACTCAAAGAAAACATTTTCAAAAAAAAAATTTCTTGGGGCGCGGGGCCCCAAGGCAGTTGCCTACATTGCCTAATGGGTAATCTGCCTCTAGCCTCGAGCGCCAAATTTTTAAGTTAGAAATCCGAATGTTCTAAACTAGAGAAGTATACGGGGATGCGCAATTTTTGACCCTCGTTCAAAATTTTTAGTTATCATAATCGCATCGCAAAACGGAGGATACGTATCAGTTCTTGCACTTTTTTGAACTTTTCGTTAACTTTAAAAGTTTCGTTAAGGATATTAAATACGGTTTTGTTCCCGACAAATAGCGATCTTACCGTCGATATATTACATGACCGGAAAACATTTTTTTTTTAAACCTTAGAGCTTTCGTTGCCCCAAGGGTTCGATTTTAAAGGCGGAAACCCGGGTGTTCCAAACTAGAGAAATATACGGGGATGTGCACATTTTTAACTGTGTTAAAAATTTTTAACTGTAAGGCTCGCTGCGTTAGGGGGGGGAGACGCGTCGTTCTTCGCGCTTTTTTGAACTATTCGGTAACTGAAAGTTTCGTTAAGGAAATTAAATACAGTAAAATTTCAAGTTTTCGGCGCTCCAAGGGTCTAATTTTAAAAATGGAAACACGGATGTTCCAAACTAGAGAAATATAAGAGGATGCGCATTTTTTTACCTTTGTTTAAAATTTGAAGTAGGAGAGGATACGTTATTTTCGCGCTTTTTTAAACTTTTCGCTAGCTTTGAAAGTTTCATTAAGAAAATTAAATACGGTTTCGACCTCGACAGATAACTATCTTTCCAACAATATATCACATGCCTGGGAAAAAAAATATTTTTTTCAAAATTTATAAATATTAAGTTGTAAGCTCGGCTATAGTTTTCCTATAAAGCGGTACTTTATACATACATTTGAGTTACGTTTTGGTTTCCTCAACTTTGTTACTCAGGCTATTTCTTATATGAAAATCCTTTTTTTTTTTTGCTTTTTTTGACCCTAAAGGTGGTATCTGTATAATTTTTTAACTGTAATTTTTTTGATTTAATGAAGGAACTTCATTTAATTTTATATTTTGAATTTTACTTTTAAAGTATTATCTGGTGGTGGGTTATGAATTGTTATGTGATTTTTGAGGTCGTTTTATATTTCGTATTATATATTTTTGACCGTTTATTGGATTTTTTGGCGACCAGGGTAATCGATCAGCTTGAAGTTATAGATATGGTTTTAAAGAGAATTTTAATTATGATTTATGATTCAATTTTGAAGTTTGTAAGTCAAACCGTTCGTGAGCTATTGATTTTTATTTGAAATTTTTTAGTCGTTTCTGAACCATCTTATTAGGATTCCGTACATTATGTGTATAGGGAGAATCCTAAAAAAAAGGGATGGTCGGAGGATTACATTTTGCTATTTAGATTTGCTCTCAACTTATAAAAATAAAGTGTTTTTAAAGCGGATTTTGAGAAGAATTTTTTTTTGCAATTCATGTATATTTTCAGAAAAATATCCAATTATGTTTCTTTACTGTCACATAGATGCGCTTTTGAATTTGTCGACCACAGTTAAAGCGGTACTAACGATATGTTCAAAGAATTATTAAGTTTTGATTAGGTGTGTTATTTGATATTGGCGGTCATTCGCGATTTTACTTGTACATATATATTTGAGTACGAAACTCGCAGCTATATGTTGAAACATTTTTTTTTATAACTTCCGATTTTTCAGACAGGATTTACCAAGTAATTATTAAGTTGTGTATGTTTATACCTGGTATGCAAATTAGATTTATAGGTTTACTTTTACTTTTATCCCCCCTTTAGGCACGCCAACTAAGAACCTTCACCCAGAAACAGCAAGAAAGAAAAGAGACGTCAGTTAAATTTTTATTCGGTCAGATATGGACAATATAAAGGAACTAACGGGTGAAATAATGGATGGCGAGGGGAAGGACAAAATATAAGATGCACAATAAGGAGCAGGGAGTTTGAGTTTCAGCAGACAAGAATATATCGGCAGCAGCCTCGATAAAATTATCAGCATCAAATACAAACAAAAATCTCACTCACTCCGATTGTAATTAAAATTATAAAAATAGCATAAAAAAAAAAAGAAACTAAATAAATATAAATTACGAAAATACAGGTTAATAAAATAATCAATATAATATAAATTCAAAAAAAAAAAAAAAAAGACTAATTAGTAAAGTTAAAGAAAGAAATAATATTAAAAAATAAATATACATGTATAATGAAAAGTAAATAAATAATTATAAGAGTTAACTTTAAAAAAAAGATATAATTAATAGTTATTTCACGAAAAAATATATATATAAAATGAAGCCTAGCATTAGGTTCCCTTGACTTAATGTTTCTTTTAGATCGCGATAAAATATTACAGCCATGAAATTTAGGAGCGTATGAAACATGAATCGTATTCGGCTTTTACAGTAGAATTGCCGTAGTATACGTAGGAACCGTATTAACCTCCAATCACTTTTATGGTCGCATGATATCGATATTATTTTGCTTTCAGAAACATGGTTCAATCGTTTATAAATTTCTCACTTCAATGTTTCATATGTTATAGAGGTGATAGATAGGATGGTTATGGAGGTACGGCGATTCTAGTTAAAAAGAATATTGTTTGTAGACCCATCAAGCTCAATTCCTTTGTTAATCCCATGCTTAACATTTTCTTAGTGTCTATTTGTTTAAGAGGAAAGGAACTTTTCTTGTTTTCAATTTACTGCCCCCCTAATGTTGATTTTGATGAAGATATATTTATTAGTGTTATAAATAACTTACCTAGTTCGGCATTTATTATTTGTGGTGGTGATTTTAACTGACTCCATCGGACTTGGGGTTTTAATTTTTAAAATGCTATGGGACGACGTATTGTTAATATAATTAATAACACTAATCTAGTTTTAGTCAATGACGGATCGCATACCACCATTAGGGCTCCCATTATGCCACCAAATGCTTTGGACATTACCTTGGTCTCAGCCAATCTCATCACTAAAACTAGGTGGGCAGTTCTTCAGTTTCATTTGGGTAGCGATCATCTGCCCTTTAATTTATTAATAGATATTAATAACAATATCCCTTGCAAGTGGGAAAATAAATTTGTGTATCGTTGGATGATATCGGAGGAAGGGTTAAACAGGTTTACGTCAGAATTGGATTCGTTATGAAATAACATACTACTTGTCTTCTATTGAGGAGCATTTATTATACGATGCCTTTATGCAGGCGTTTAATAGAGCTATTAGTAGCTGTGCTTATCGAAGCAAACCCTATTTTGGTAAACGTCCCCCTGCTCTCTCATGGGACTTGAATTGTGTTAAATTAACTAACGAGAAAAACCGATTGTATAGAGTATTCTGTAAGAGTAAAAGTATGTTAGATTACTTGAATTATAAAAAACAGGAAGCAGTCACTCGGAAAACACAATCCCGTAGATCACTATAATCTAATTAGTAAGTTCGAAGAAATCAATGTTAGTTGAAGATTTAATTTTAAAAAAATTCCAGCTGGCTTTGTCAGCTCTAAGACTATAGAACTTTGCATTGGTTACTCTTAATGATTTTTTTTTAGCATATTTCTCCATGCCCTATGGTGATAATTTCTTCACCCCACAAGTTGATATTTTCACTTTCTATTATTTAAAGGACTTAAGTCCCAACTATAATTTAAATAATCTATTTCATAGTATAATGACTCATAATTGGCCGGGATATAGGTACATATTTACGGATGGGTCAAAATTTCACATCAAGTTGGTTCTGCTTTTTATATCCCTTACTTAAATATGATAAAAAAATTTACGATACCTTATTTCTCCACAGTTTTTACTGCGGAGTGCATGACAATTATTAAATTTTTATTATTCGCCATTAGGCATAATTTTTCAGGGAATTTACTTATTCTAAGTGACTCCAAAAGCTGCTTAATGCCTCTTCACGATCTTTCCTTTAACTTTAAGGGACCCCTGCTTACTGTTAAAATAAGATCATACTTTATTGGATTAGCGGAAAAGGGGGTTAATAAAACTGGTGCGGATTCCGGCTCATGTGGGAATAGATGGTAATGAGACAGTGGATAAAGCATCAAAATCAGCGGCTGATGAGGTTGCTTCACTAATTCCATAATTCCCTAGCAAAGATCTTTTATATTTCATTGAGTTTGCCCACAAAGAATATTGGAATTCAATTTGGTACAATCCATATAAATCAAATTTACATAAATCTATTTAACCGTATAGGGGAGAAGTGGGATGAATCGGACACTTTTTAGTTTTGAGCGATTTTCTCTGTAATGGTAAATCGTATCGACTTTCTTTTTGCCCCATTGTGTAGTGTGAACAATGCGCTACATTTTGGCTGCAAAACTTTTACCTTTCGGATAAGTACAACTTGTTGAGCTTAATTTTAAACTTCATCCATTTTGTCCGAAGTATTCCCCAACCTGCGGAATACTTCGGACATATGTTTTTTTCATTTAAAATGTATTTTTCTTCAAGAATCTGCAATAAATGCTTATACAAATCCTATAAGATGAAAAGTCAACATGTTCTACAAAAAAAAAAAAAAAACAAAAAAAAAACTCGAAAAATCATATTTTATTTGCATTTTGAACAAAAAACGATGAAAAATTATAAATGAGTCGCGTGGATTTTAAACATAAACATACCCCTCGAGTATTTTTTGGGGGCACTAATTTTTTTGCAATTTAATCGTAAAAAAATGCATACTTGTCACGAATATTGGGATACTGAAAGATGTATCCAGTGTGTTTTTTAGTGAACGCTAACGAAGAAAGTTCCCAATAAATTTGCCTTTTTTGGGCAATGTAGCGACGAGATTTCTTCTGTTGTTTCATTTGAAAGTTCACTACGACCCAGTCACGAATTTGAACGTTGCTAAAATCTTTAGTGAAGCCTTGGTTTGATATATTTGAATTCTTTTTAGGTTGTGATTGAAAATTGAGGTTTCTCTTTGCTTTTGGTTTATTTTTTGGTTTCGAATCAATTTCGGCTTATGCACGTTCTGCAGCTGTTTGAGCGCGTTTCGCAGCCTTCCCCATCTTAGGAGTTGAAGTAAACTCTGCACTTTTTCCTGGTTTCAGGCGAATTTTTCTTGTTCCTGTTATGACATCTCGAAGAAGTCGTTTTGTTTTCAAGAAGGACTGGGGAGAAGATTTATTCGAAGATCCGCTCAAGCTTGAATTCAAAGTTTCTATTTTGGCCTCGTTCTCTTGAGATGACTTCAAAGTTTCTGGTTCAGTTGCATTATCTGCAGATGAATTCAAAGTTGCTGTTTGGACCTCATTCTCTGGAGATGGAATCGTCTCGTTGTCCAGAAAGTTTTTTATTTGTTTCGAAAGACAAACGGTTTACTGGCCATAAACCAGTACATTTGATTGAATTTTCGATTTTTACTGGAACAAAAACAACTTCAAACGGCACATTGCGACCAATAACCTGTATTAGCATTATGAGACGTAAAACAGACTTTGGAAATTTGTGTATCTTTAAATGCACATCGCCATCTGTAGGGTTAATCAGTCTGTCCGATTCATCCCTATGGCTCATTTTTTCAAAAATTTGGTCTATTTCAGAAACCCCTTGAAAGAACAGCTCCAAATTGTGACAGGTTGTTCATAATACTTCAATAAAAAGAACTTACCCGATATGTCTTCAAAATTTTCACGCAATATACGAAATTTTTTCAAAAATCAACAATATTTTTTTTTTTGCATTATCTCGGTTATACGAAAACAGATATCGCAGTCGATGAAATGCTTGGTAGATATCATCAATAGCCTGCCTTCGTACTAAATTTTAACTTTCCAATGCCTTACACAGTCGAAAAAATACGAGTGTCCGATTCATCCCCCTGTCCGATTCATCCCACTTCTCCTCTATCCCTAGATCATCGTGGTATGTTCCGATTTCGGATAGAGAGGTTAACAATCCTCGAAAATTTATAGTGACGATATGTCGGTTACGATTTGGAGTTAACAGATTTCCATATTCTATGTATAAGCAGGGACTTAGTCAGTTTCCTTTTTGTCCACACCCGGATGATAGAAATAAGCTGACAACGCGGACCATTTATTTTTCGAATGCAACCGATACAAAAACACTCAAACAATATTATATAATTCATTGATTAATCTTAGAGTAAACCTTCCATCTAAAATAAGTTCGCTTTTGGCTACAAATAATATCGCCTCATATTGGATTTTATATTCATTTATAATGTCTTCAAAAGCTGAAATGTAACCTTGCTGTAATATAATGGCTGATGCATATAAGCCCCAAAAAAAAACAAAAAAAAAAACAATTTTAATATTTTTTCTTAAAAAGCCGTCTCTTTATTAACCCGTTATATTAGATAATACAAATACTAAATAGAGTCGGAATAAATTCTTCTAGACCTTTTTAGGATTCCGTAATAGCTTACGGAATCCTAAAAAGATGGTACACAAATGACAAAAATATCAAATAAAAATCAATAACTCACGAACGGCTTCATTTATAAACTTCAAATTTGGAACATAAATTCCAATTAAAATTTTCTTTAAAACGATCTATAACTTAAAGATTACTGATTACCCTGGGCGGCAAAAAACCCAAAAAACCGTCAAGAATATATATGGTACATAAAACGACCTCAAAAATCACTTAAAAAATCATAACTCATCACCCGATAAACCTATAAAGCTGAAATTCAAAATATAAACTAAAATGCAGCAGTTCTTTCATAAAATCAAAAAATTATGCTACAAAAGTTATGTAAAGTTGCCGAAAAGTTCAAAAAAGTGCAAAAAATGACGTGTCTCCTTCCCCAGCGCCACGAGCATTACAGCTTACAATTTTAAATGCGATTTAAAATACGCGCATCCCCGTATATTTCTCTAGTTTGGATCATCCGGATTTTCAACTTTAAAACTGGACTTTCAGGGCACCGAAAGCTTGAAATTTTGGAAAAAATATTTTTTTTCCCGGGCATGTGATATATCGTTTGAAAGATTACTATTTGTCGGGAACGAAACCGTATTTCGTTTTCTTAACCAAACTTTCGAATTTGCCGAAAAGTTCAAAAAGCGCGGGAACTAATATGTAGCCCCCTATTTGCATCGCGATTATTATAGCTATAAATTTCGAATGTGGTTGAAAATATGCTCATTCTGGCAAGTTTGCCGTAGTTTATTTAAAATTTTGTGTATATATCTAAATAAGTTTTATTTAAAAATCGTAACTGAAGTGAAATCACGTTAAGGAAATTATTGATTTTATTTGATGAACAGTTGAAAAATTACCTTCTCAGTATAGTAATCTAATAAATAGTGATAAACGAGTAGGGTGGTTTAAGTAATAGCATTCAAATATCACTATATAGAAGTTCGGAAAACAAACAAGTACAATTACAAATTTTTAAATATTTATTGATAATTAATCCTTCCAAAAATCTAGGACTAAATAGCGTTTATTTATTAGAATTTATTTTTTTTGCAGTACAATATGATGGCACTGCGTGATGTGTTAAAAAGAACTGGACTAAAAATATCTGTTTTGGAATTATTGTTGTTTTGAATTTAGTATTATGTAAATGAAAATTACGGTTATCTGTAACTTAACATACGGAATCCTCAGCGCATGAAACCTCATGCTTGACTGAACTTGTTTTTTGCTAAAAGCGCTTCGCCGTCTGTCTATTTAATCAACATGATTTATTGGTAGGACATTGTTTCGTTGAACTTGTGTTTTTACATTTTTCTTTTTCTAAAACTCAAATAAGCCACATTACGAGTTTTCAACATATAATTAATCATTTTCTCTGGTGATCTATTCACAAATGGAACTTTTTGCAACTTAGACGAAAGGCGGGTTTTTTATTTTATTATTATAGTGAAGAATAAAATTATACGGTTTACAAAACTGTTATTCCTTTCTTTTTTTTTTTTTTTAACTTCCCTTTGGGCATGTCAACAAAAGATCTTCGCCCAGAAATGAAATGAGGGAGAAGGATCAGTTAAATGTAGATTCGGTCAGCTATTGATAAGATAAAACAACTGAGAACAATAAGATATACGAGGCACAATAAGGAGTAGGGAGTTTGAGTGATAGCTGATTGGAGTACAATGTTAAAACAGGGCCGTTCGGGCTAATTTGATTTTAAATAATAGATATATGCTGTATGCCGAATTATTGAAGGAGAATTCAAAAATACTATAATTTCTGTGTAATGCCATTGTATTTTTCTTCTTCAAATTTATACTTGATTTTACTACTACAACAATAATTATCGTTTTTGTGTAAAATTAAAAAAGAGAAGGTTAACAACAAATGTACATTTTATTTATAAATAAAAAATTGTTATAAAAAGCTTTACAAAGCTATTTTTTTATTTTTATGATTTGTATGTTAAAACTTCTTTGAGGTTCATTAATTAAAAGTTACATGTACGGTATTATTCCTTTTTCGAAGAGAAACGAGTATCTATCAGATGATACAATACTAATCGCATCTGTTTTTCATCAGACGGACGTACCACCTAAACAATGATGCGATGAGTTCGTTCCTTTCGTTACAGTTCATAACAACACTAACACAAGCCATAATGAAGTAACCAAACCGAAACCTGCGATCCCGTTCCGTTTTTTAGCCCTCGTATTAACACTGCTAACGAAAATTATAACAATCTGAACCAAATTCTAAAAACCGCTGCAGTCTCGTACTCCGATAAAGTCAAAAGAAAAATAACACCGATTAATAAACTCGCTTATTCCGTGCATTCAAGAAACCCACTTAAAACAAAACCAACATTTATAAATGAAAAACTATAAAGTTCTCGAATCAAATCCGGTACTTGCTAGTTGTGCGCATGGGGGAATAATATTAGCCGTTCGTGCGGATATTAACTTTCAACCGATAATGTTGCCATCCGATATTCAACCAGTAACAGTCAAAATTCGTACGTCAACTTCATAATAGTCTCTAAACATAATTCCGAACCGTATTTAGAAACTTTCGAAGTTGCCAAAAAATACAAACAATCCCTCCTCTCTGGCGCCGCGATTATTTCAGCTAAAAATTTTGAACACGGTTAAACATATGCGTTTCGACATATATTTCTCAAGTTTAGAACATCAAGGTTTGAAAGTTTCGTTAAGGAAATAACTTATGGTTTCGTTCTCGACAAATAACGATCTTTCCATCGATCATGACCGGAAAAAAATATTATCTTTGAAACTTTCGAGCTTTCGGCGCTTAAGGTTCCGAATTTTAAGATGGAAACTCAAATGTTCCAAAGTAAATAAATAAACAGGGACGCACATTTTTTTAACCTTGTTCAAAATCTTGAACTACAATATATAAATTACAAGCGGGGCTACACGTCATTTTTCACAATTTTATGAACTTTTAGTAAACTTCAAACAGTTTCATTAATAAAATGAAATACGGGTTCGTTCCCGAAAAATAGCGCTCTTTCCCATAATGATACACTTGAAAAAATTTTTTTTTTTACAAAATTTCGAACTTCCAGACCCCCAAACCACTAATTTTAAAGTTGCAAATTTAAATGTTCTAAACCAGAGAAATATACATGAATGCCCATATTTTCTACTTTTCTCAAAATTTTTAGCTATAATATTCGCGTCACAAATCAATTCTCGCGCTTTTTCGAACTTTTCGGCAAACTTTGAAAGTTTCGTTAAGAAAATGAAATACGATTTCTTTCCCGACAGATAGCGATCCTTCCAACGGCATATAACATGCCTTAGAAAAAAAAAAAAAATTTCTTCAAAATTTCAAACTTTCGGCGCCCCAAGAAAACTGGAAATCCGGATGTCCCAAACTAGAGAAATATAAGAGGATGCGCACGTTTTTTGCCGCGTTCAAATTTTTTAGCTGTATATTCCGTGGAGCTAGAGGGGAGACACGTAATTTTTTTGTTTTTTTTAACTTTTTCGCAACTTTGAAAGTTTCGTTTAGGAAAAGAAATGCGGTTCCATTCCCGACAAATAGCGATCTTTCTAATAATATATCACAAGCTCGGGCAAAAAAAAATATTTTTTAAAAATTTCGAGCTTTCGGCGCCCCGAGGGTTTAATTTTAAAACTGGAAACCTGGATGTTCAAACTAGAGAAATATACGTGGCGCATATTTTTAACCGTGTTCAAAATTTTTAGCTGTAATATTCGCTTCGCTGGGGGGTTAAC
This sequence comes from Icerya purchasi, assembly GCA_039619475.1. Lineage (NCBI taxonomy): Eukaryota > Metazoa > Arthropoda > Insecta > Hemiptera > Monophlebidae > Icerya > Icerya purchasi. Next base: position 225,654,474 of record CM077116.1, read on the forward strand.
ACGTCATTTTTCGCGCTTTTTTGACCTTTTCGGCAACTTTGAAAGTTTCGTTAAGAAAATGAAATTCGGTTTCGTTCTCGACAAATAGCGAACTTTCTAATGATATATCGTAAACCCAAGAAAAAAAATATTTTTTTTCAATATATTGAGCTTTCGGCGCCTTTAGGGTCTAATTTTAAATTTGAAAACCTAGATGTTCAAAACAAGAGCAATATACGGGGATGCGCATATTTTTAGCAGTGTTTAAAATTTGTAGCTATAATACTCGCTGTGCTAAGGTGGGGGACAAAATATTTTTCGCGCTTTTTTGAACTTTTCAAGAACTTTGAATTTTTTTGGTAAAGAAAATGACGTAAGGTTTTATTCCTGATAAATAGCGATCTTTCAAACGATATATTACATGCCCGGGGAAAAAAATATTTTTTTACCAAAGTTTGAGCTTTCGAAGCCTGGAGTTATATTTTTAAAGCTGGAGACCTGGATGTTCCAAATTACAGAAACATACGTGGAAGTACATATTTGTAATCATGTTTAAAATTTTTAGCTATAATACTCGCAGCGCCAGGGGACACGCAATTTTTCGCGCTTTTTTGGGCTTTACGGCAACTTTGAAAGTGTCGTTAAGGAAATGAAATGCGGTTTCGTTCCCCACAAATAGCGACCTTTCCAACGATATATCGCATGCCTGTAAAAAAAAATATTTTTTTACAAAATTTCGAGCTTTCGGCACGCCGAGGGTCCAGTTTTAAAGTTGGAAATCCGGATGTTTCAAACTACAGAAATATACGGGGATGCGCGTATTTTTTACCGCGTTCAAAATTTTTAACTACAATAATTGCGGCGCTAGAGGGGGACACGTAATTTTTTACGGTTTTTGAACTTTTGGGTAACTTCACATAACTTTTGTACCGTAATTTTTTTAATTTTATGAAAGTACTCCTGCATTGTAGTTTATATTTTGAATTTCAGCGTTATAGGTATATCGGGTGAGAAGTTACGATTTTTTAAGTGATTTTTGAGGTCGTTTTATGTACCATATATGTATATTCTTGACGGTTTTTTGGGGTTTTTTGCCGCTCAGGGTAATCGGTCATCTATTTTAATTGTAATTTATGTTCCAAATTTGAAGTTTATAAGCCAAGCCGTTCGTGAATTATTGATTTTTATTTGATATTTTTGTCATTTGTGTACCATCTTATTAGGATTCCGTACATTATATGTATACGGAATTCTAAAAAGAGTGTGCGAGAGAGAGAGAGGGTGAAAAAGACCAAAATCTACAAATGTATAGTCAGCAGAGACAAATGTACTACGACACTTCCCGACAGCACTTGTTTATTATGTACGGTTGCTTTTTTTAGTGTACAAAAGTGCATTTTATTTTTTCAAAATTAATAAAGTGGTGTACAGTGGTAAGAAAAGTAGTAAAGCATCCTACACTATAGTAAGTGTAGAAGGCCAATTAATCAACGAAAGCCGTTCTCAAACGTCATGACTTCGAAAAAGAAGGCGTGGTAACATCAACACTCGTAAAAAAATGAAGCAATCATCGCCTACAGGTGATATAGAAGTTGACCCTACTTTTGGTTATACTTTCTCATCAATTTCACTTTTGTTTTTACTACTCTGTCCCAAATTCTTGTGTGCAAAAATGTGTGGTAGTGAGGTGAAATTCACAAATCAAATAAGCGTGGTCTCGGCTTCAAAATAAATGTTTCATGTGAAAATTGTGAAAATAAAACGGTTAATAACTGCATCCCATGATTACTAATTCGCACGCTTATGACATAAATAGACGCCTAATATGTACAATGCGTTTGCTGGAAATCGGACACTACGGCATTTTAAAATTTTGCGCGTTTATGAATCTTGGAAAGCCTGCGTGTCAGGCAACTTACAATGCAATTGTTAAGATAGTGTCGACAGCTACAGAAGTCGTGCGAAGTCAGTCAACGAAACAAGCAGTTGAAACTGAAAAAAATTTTAGTGCACGTAGTGAGCAAACGATAGAACTAACTGTGTCAAATGATGGATCATGGAGAAAATGAGGCTTCTCGACTCTTTTTGGTTTCGCTAGTATAATAGGCCTTGATGTCATCGTAAAATTAAAATATTTTAAACTATATGAGCACTAAGAAAAAACACCGATTTAGCTGAATATGAAGAATGGTTAAGTTCACACCAAGAAGTGTGCCAAGCATAGTGGCTTAGCTGGCAAGATGGAAGTTGATGCAGTATTGGAAATGTTTAAGTGCTCGAAATCTTTGTACAATCGCTACATAAATTATACAGGCGACGAAGGTTCTAAAACGTACAGAGGGATCGTTGATCTTAAGCCATGTAATGATGTAACAATCTTAAAAAAAAAAAAGTGTGTTGGGCATGTTCAAAAAAAAATCGATTCTCGATTAAGAAATTTAAAAAAGGAAAATAAAAAAATCTGCGGACGAGGTAAGCTGACTGCGAAATTGATAAACGAGCTGGCAATTTACTGTGGGCTGGCTATTTGCAGACACCCAGACTCAGTTAAGGACGTGTGGAATAACATTTATACGGATCAAAATCCGCAGCATGAAAAATGTCTCGCTGGAGAACATTTTTGCTGCTCCTGGCAGAGAGCTCGCGCCAACCATAGTCTTACGGAATACTCGCATAAACCAGCTTTACGAATTAAAGTTTTTAAAGCCATGAAGAAAATTTATGGTGATTTGAGTATTGAAGAATTACGTTCATGATGCTTCGGAGCGTACATGCAAAATTAGTAACTAGTCTTTCAACTCAGTCGTTCGGATCGTAACGCCTAAAACAATATCTAATGGCTAGCTTATCTTAGATATGGGTGCGACATAGCTATAGTTTTATATAACTATAGTTTTCAAGGATTGCTCCAAATTATGAAAGTGTTGCATTTAGTAATTGATAATGAACTATACAATTATTGCTCGGAAATCGACGAGTTCCGCGTGAAAGCCACGAACCGCTCATTATCGAAAACGAGAGAGACATTAGAACATGTTAACTTGAAAGAGTTGCTTTATGGTCGTGGGGTAGCAGAATAAAGGTTAAAAAATCAACGAGCTCCTATTTTAAATTTTTCACGTAGTGTAAATCGATTTCAAAACTTTAAACGAATTTTTCTCGAAACCATGTTTTTCAAATCGGCAGGCAAAATCACTTTTTTTCATCCGATCGATTTGAAATTTGAACTGCAGCCTCTTACATATACATATATTTTAAATTTTAATGATTAATTAACAATTGCGTTTTTTATAAACATTTAAACGCCAATTTTTTGTTAACAAAAAGTTCAAATTCATGTCAGTTTGTGAAAAACGATTTTTTTAAAATAATCGTGTGACTTTTCTGACAAATTTAGTGTACATTACGAAGAAAAACATTTTTTTGTCCTTGAATAATACTTATTTTGCATACCGGAGACCTCTTCTAAAAAAAGACATGCTGTTTCAAACGTCTGTGCTGCCGCTATTTTGAAGAAAAAACAAATTTAAAAAATTGTATTCTACACCATTGTACATATGTATATACAATAAATCCTCAAAATTTCATTTTGACTGTTTTATTGTATTACGAAAAAAAAAATCCCAAAAAATGTCTATTCTTCGAGCATTCAAATAGGTGTAACCCCTTGGCGTAATACTCAAAATCGTCGTATAAATATTTGTAAGTGAATATATTTCACCACGAAATAATTACCTTCATCTACTTTCAATTTTCTATGTACTACGTTAGACAAATGTAGTACTTCGGTACCGCGAAAAACGAACACGTCTGTGTAAAAATGACGGTGGATGGTTGAATGTTCCTTCGCAGAATAAAAATGAAGCGCTATCTATCAATGAACGATGTTAACTACCAGACAACAATTCAACAGCGAACGATATTTTATGAAAAAGTCAATGCAAAAGCGATGTTAAATAAATAATACAAATACTTATAGTTTGATTATTATATCTGCAATAGTGCATATTTAAAGAACACGCCTGATGGCGGGCCAAAGTTCTGCGTGAACATTGAACCTATTTTTAGGTTTTTTTTTGTTCTTCTTTCAACAAAAAGCTTTCTTGGAATATTAAAAATCAACAACTTCATTAGATTTCTATAAATTTAATAATCATTAATTCTAACGGTGAGAAATGCAAATTATCGGGAAAAAATTCAACTAAGATATTATTAAAGTGTATTTGTATTATTCATTTAACATTTTTTTTATATCGATTTTTTAATAAAATATCGTTTGATCTACAATGTGATATCCTAGCTGAATTTCTGTCCAGTAGTTAGCATTGTTGGCCGATAGATGGCGCTTCTTCTTATTCCGTGATGAAATATTTAGTCTTTCGCAAAATTTGGAATATCCTTAGCCCAAAAATATATTTACGTTAAAAGTGTGGAAAAGAAATATAGAATTTAGATACAAGTAAGCAAAATGTAAGTACTTAATAGTATGAAAATGAATGGAGTCATTTTCTTCTTCTTAATTTCTTAATTGTACTAATCTCTGATCGAAACGCAGTTGATTTTTTTTCCTTCATTTTGTTTCTGGGCAAAGGTTCTCTGTTTTAATGTATTTGAAAAAAAAATCCTGAAATCATCCCGTATTCGTTTATTAACGTTTCGATAAAATATCCGATTGTTTAATTGGATTTTGCGACATAGAACTTATTATGGTGTAATGTGTCCATTAAAATTCAAAAATAATAAAATAATGAAATAAAAAAGTAATAAAATAATAAAATTAATATAAATATAAGTTATTGAAAAAGTGGTGCGAGAATAAATGTGCGTGTATGTGTGATCCTGTTGTCGGTCGGGTCTAACTAATCACAATTACCGCAAGAAGAAGCGCGTACCTGATTCGATAAAGGCCAGCGGTCATGGGACGGAAAAGAAAAGGGAATTGGTCAGAGATGGAAGGAAGATTTTTTAGAGTAGCGTTTTATTCTTGGTTCAAATAATTACTATTCTTTAGTCGTGTTTTACCTTTGGCCGAGAAATTTCTCATTTTGAAGCAGTTCCTGTCGTCAATAGAAGTATTTTTGTCGTAACAAGTCGCTTGTTTTTGTTTTGCTTCCGCAATTGTTCTCATCAGTGTAAGTTAACTTTTTCCGGAAGTTATTGTCGAGTAAAAAAGGTTTTTTTTTGAGGTACGATTAATCAAAATCCATAGTCGTTAAAATATCGTTTGCGTTGGTTGCGGAATTTAAAATTAAAACATAAAAATTATCCTTTTCGCCACCGAGGTCCTGGACGGTATTCTGCCACCATCAGATTCGCCGCCAACAACAGTGATACGTATCTTGCTTATAAATCAAATCTAGGCTTTGTCTTAAAACATGAGTATAAATTTAAAATTCTTGTGTTCCAAAGTAAAACTATATATTGACGAATCTCACTTTGTTAAAATCAAGATGAGAGTACGGGTATTGCATATGGGAGCTTTACTTTTCAATAAACTTCCTGAAGTCTTGAAAATATATTTAAAAAATTATAAAAAACGACATAGGAAAATATGGACGTTGTTCTTTAAACATGGAATCTAGATTACTTAGTCTATAAAAATACCTTTTATTTACTGCATACCATACTGCGTATAGTTATTTTAAGTTTTAATTTGATATATCCGCCACAATGGAATTTTAATATTGTTGTATAATATGAATATGTGTAAAATAAGTGAATTTTATATTACTTCAGCCTGAATGGCATAAAAAGAATCACACGAACTATCAGGCGTACTGAAACTCCTCGAAATAATATAAAACAGAAAAATAAAATACATACAAGAACTAAGTATAGTATGGATTAAATAAGCGAAAAATTAATTGATTTTATCACCAACGGTCCAATAGGAAATATATTAGTAAAGGAGGTGACAGTTTTGTTTTTAAATAGTCGGGTTATTGATACTATTAATCTGCTTTTAATAAAAATATTTTCATTATTCGTATGAATATTTTTATAATTGAAAAATGAAAATAGTTACTGATTAATTGCTGGAGATATTTCACTTTGGAACTGCTGAAGGTAATAGATAATGTTAATTATGCTTCACCTTTTTACTTATGATTTTTCGATGTAATTTTTTTAATGATTTCTATATTTTTTTTATAAATATTTTTTGACGTATAAAATATAATTATTTTCCATTTAGAAATATATATTTCACAGAACACGATTCGCGAGCCGTCACAAAGTTGTGCTTTTAGCTAGTATTCTTCAATAAGTTCATATTTTGGGGGATAGTATCAATTAAAAACTTCCTGAATCGATCTTAATAAATTGATCTGTAATAGCAAAAATTCTCTTGTTGACAATGCAACTAAGGGAAGTACTCATACTTAGTCCTATCTAGACCTTTCAACACCGATAGACGATTTGAAGAAATTCATAAAATTATCAATGATCAAAGCATGGGACACCCAATGGTCGACAGTGCTAGATTCCAACAAATTGTGATTAATACAAAGTTCAACATATACCTGGAGAATCTCTATGTCTGAATGATGCTGGGTAGGAGATCGTAGTTACCCGTTTGCACCTAAGCCACACTAAAATTACTCACAGACAACTCAATCATCAATCCATCTCAATACGTTCGACCTGTAACGTATCCATCTCTGTCCAGCCAATTCTCACAACATGCATATGTCACAAGTCCCACAGAAATATCCGCATTATTCTCCATAATATTCTCTTGGATTCCCAAAGTAATACCAAAACCTTCTAACATTCCACAAAACAACTAACTTGTTTTCACAAATCTATATTTTTTCCCAAACATGTGCCTCTGGCCTAGGATCCAGTACATGACATAAAATGACAGGTAAACGATAGATAATAAGCCGATTTATACAAAATTGATATTAAATAAAGTTTCTCTTTCATTTCTGCTTTATTGAACATTGCCCCAGAAAATCATATTTTTATTCTAATATATTCTTTATATTTAATTATAATTTTGTTTTGTTTTTTTTCGAAAATGAAAATGAATGTATTTCACAAATTTCGATATTTAACAAAAACATCGATGTTAGATATTTTAAAGAAATTATTTGAAAAATATTTTGTTTGTGAAGCTTTGATTACACGATACGAGTTACGGACCCAAAAATTGACAGTAGCTGACCTCACAAACTCGCCTCAAATATAGGGTGAGTGACTATTATGTTTACACGATGAAAGTATCTGTTATCTCTTTATAGTACGTGTGTTACGTCTAACATGTCGGAATAGCGGAAAATTGTAACTTATAAAGTAATACGATCGTTTCCATTAATTTTACTCCAAGAATTAAACCAAATAACGGAAAAAAAGAAACAGAAAAAGAAACGGATTTCCAAAAAACTTCATTTTCTCTGTATAAAATAATAAATTTCACATTATCATCGTTACTCCACCGTTTTCACATTTTTAAATTACTTATCTTAGCGTAAAATTTAAACATAATCGAATGTAAACATAAAAACGTAAACAAAACCACGTGACCGAATGAGGCGAGTGGACAGTAAAACAAAATATTTTGATTTGACTTCATGACAGTAGCTGACCTGACAACTACTCGTATAAAGTGTTTATTCGATAACAATTGCTGCAGTACAGTAACTGTCATTGTCAACTCGCCCTCCATTTCGCATCATGTAAACTGGGCCTAACGGCTCGCATTTTTTCCGCACAGCGTCGTATTTTAATAGACAAAAGGATTCCGCGCTACTAGAAATTTATGATACGAAAACAATATTAATAAAACGTAAAAATACAAACAAAAAAAACATCAATTTTAGATGTATTGGAGGAATGTTGAAATAAAAAATATCATGTTTTAATGTGAAATGGGTACATGTAAATGTAATTATAAATAAACAAAATGTATTTTATTTTTTATAAATTTTTTAAAATATATGCGTTCTAAAGAGTTTTAACATTTTTAAATTAATTTATAAATATGTTTGTGTTTTCAATATTTTAATTATATTATTTTGCATTTATTGTAAGCTTAGACGGTTTTAATGTTGCTTAAAATACCCCGGTAAAAGTTTAAATTCTGATTTCTTTTTCTTTGCTGATAATATTAAACTAAAGTTTTTATTATTGTATTGTATGACAGGTTGTTTATTTTTAAGTAATTATTAGAATAATCAATTTTATATTGAGATAGTGCAATAATTAACCGATTTTGTATAGTGCTCAAATATTTGGTACGGTATCGAGAAAAGGTAAATAATTGTGCGATATGAGTTATTGAAATACTTTTACCTGTTTATAAAGGTGAAGGTGCATAATGCATTTAGGAAGGCGATTGCAGTTATTACTGGAACTATTTTAATCGGTCCAAGTTTTATTCATGTGGTTACATTGTAGTGTAATTTATTGCACTATGGTAGTTCATTTAGAATTACGATATTTTATATCGGCAGATTATATTTTGGTTTTTTGGTGCATTGTTTCGTTCGTATACATTTTAAACTACAATTTTTATTTGAAAATAATGTTTATTTTTCTTTACTCTACATAATAGAGATAATTTTGATTGTTTTCTTTGCTATATAAACCATTGTACTAATAACAAGTTATAGAATTTAGTCTTTTCGCTGCTGATATTCATTATTTGAAAGATTTTTCGTGTTTCCCTTCTTTCCGATTATATTTAGTGCTCTAACAGTTTCTTATCTGTTTAACAAATTCAACACCTTATTCTGATTTTTCTTCGCTCTTACTAATCGTATGTGTTTCATACACCATCTACAAAAATATTGTATTTATATCTGTCTTACGTGAATGTGTACATTTTATATAATTTAAGGTTCCACTAAGTTTGAATTTTTCTTTTTACATTTGTCACATGTTGAAAGAAAATTAATGAATTCACATATTTGTATAACAGTATTTTTATCAAAAGAACAAATAAAAATAGTTAATTTGCCTTTTAAATGATAATTCTAGTAGTTTATATAAATCTTTATATTTTCAGAATTACAATGCACAACGTAGATCCGAAAGATTCTAGCCGGGTAAATGACAGATCTGGGGAACTAAATATATCTGAAAATGATAATGATGATGAAGATGATGTTTTCGGTGATTATAACAGAAGAAATAATCCTGATGATGATGAAAATGATGTAATTGAAGTTATTCACGATAGTGATGATAATGATAGTTTATTATTTGAAGAACTTGACTCCGAAGATAGCGATGATATTGTAACAGATATTGATGCAATGGAAGTTGATGATTCTTCTCTGCACATTAATTTTCATCATCCAGTTCATTCTTTTGTGAAGCATGATAGTAAGTATCGAAATTTTTATATTTAAATATTTTGGTAATGGTTTACAAAGTGGGTGTAGTTCATTTCTGGCTCGGATGTTGTTCATTTATATGGTGGACTGAGGAACAGTTGACATTGCGGTCATAATTTATTAGCCTTCTTGAGTTACATTGGTTTCTGTTAACTTATACGTCGATCCCCAATCGCGCATATTTCTTTCTTAACTGCTGGTGTCCCCATATGTCGAATTTGAGTTTATTTTCTCCTATCCTGTCAAGTTTACTTCTGAAACTTTTAACCTATTGTATATCTGACGATTGATGTACACCCATTGAATATTTAAATTAACCGGGAAAAAACAGAGATCGCGCAATTTGTTTTATATGTATCGTAACTTTGCCTTTTATTTCGTTGTTTAATTCGGCTTGTCACACATGTTTGGCGTGCTGTTCAGTAAGTTATATATTTTTTTTATGCGGTTTTATTGGTTTCAAAAAATTTTCATTAATTGATTATACATTTTGTTTTTTATCGCTTTTATTCTGTGATACATTCAGATTAATAATCTTTCTATTTCTTTTTAGTGATTAATGGTATTTAAAATCGTCAATTGTTTCGTAATGTGTTTTCCCAAGTGCGGTTGTTTACGTGAATCATATTGAACGTTTACGGCACACGCTCTCGCGAATATTCAAAAATTTGAAGATCGACGTAGTTCTTCGAATGTTATAGAATTTTATTCGAATAAAATTATTCTACAAAGAGGGCGCAAACATCTCATTTTTCTTTTAAAGGAATTCTCCAAGAATCTCTATAGTTTCTTTCAATATCTAAAGTTTTCATAACCATAACGGCTTATTTGCTGGTTGGGTTTCCTTTTTTCCTTCCACCTTTCGTTTTTCCCTACACTATTAGCTTCTTAAGTTCATCATTTTAATATCCTGCGGTAAATATTTGTCAAATTAAGTACAGAGTCATTAGTAGACACTATCCACAACTGTGTCGTGACAATTTGCGTAAGCTATATTTGATTCTTAATTGCAGTTTGCGTTCTACCAGTGTCTTTTATCTACGCTGCAATGGAAATTAAATGGTTTATTACTTCGCACCGGGCAATATTTTTGAGTTATTCCTAGGATCTTTACACTGCTGCTGATATTATCAGAACTTTACTATTTACAAGTCGGAAGTTTGAGAATTGTTTTTTTCCCGAAAATATTCTTTCAATCTATTTGTTTAAAAATATTCACGTGACATGCTCATAAATATTATTTAACATCGACAATACAACACGCCCTTATTTGAAACTTTTATTAATTATGTGTTCATCAGACAACATGGTTTAGCTTTGTCCGTAGCTGCGCTGTTATAGCGTTTCTATAAGCTTTAAACGGTTTTTCAGAGTTCTGGTTTTAGTCGTACGTTCATAGTTTATACAATTTAATATTATGAAATGTATCGAGTACAGTGAAGTAACTATTTAATATTTAGTATTTTTTATACATTTCATTTTTTTCCTGATCTAAATGTTATTTTCAATGACTTCAGTTCCTTCACTTTCCTTCATATTTCATCGCAGTTGAACTTTGTTTTAGTTTTAAAGAAATGTAACGGTAACTGAAATTTTGCACTGTATAAATTAACTACTCCCGCTTTGTTAACCTTTACCCCTATTTTTATATTACTAAATTAAACAATTTCATTCATTTCATTTTTTTTTCCTGAAGGAGGTTAAAACTACATTTTTATTAAGTTATTTAATGTTCATGTTTACATAATTTATCGTCAGACAAAAACGAAAATAAAAATTATTAAATAACTTTTCGAACGGACCTCGTGAAATGTGAGATTTTGATTAAAGTAAAATTATAAGTTAACGATTCGAAAAATTCAGATGGATATTGGAGCGTTTTTTGTTTTTTCCTCCTTTCCTATTATTTTTCTTTTTCGGTTTACGTATAATTTCACATTCAATATTTTAAATTAGTTTTGACAAATCATAAACAGTTTTGAAAAAACAAGTTTTATGCGCATAACAGATATATGAATAGTAACATTTTTTGCTAAATATTCAAATATCAAACTTTCAAATTGGATAGTAAAAAGAATAAATAACTTGACAACTTATGTACGAGTTTGTCCCAAAAATATCTGATCTGCATTCTGTGGTGAACCATGAATGCTGGTGTGATTATTTATAGGGTATTTGGTTATAATAAGAAATATTTTAAAATTAAAATAATTAACGTAAAATCTGAATTTTCTTGGTAAACTATTAAGTTGAATGTTTTATTTAAAGTAAAATAATTAGTAGGGTAAATTTAATAGAAATATTGTAATGATAGGTCTGGCTAAGCCATTCTCTGTATTATCTTCTCAATTATAGTCTTAATTTCCAATAGTATATTTATACGGGAATATTAACGTAATGTAATTTTATAGAGAAGATGGCTCAAACAGAAAGTGGTTTAGGGTAAAGTAAACCATTAACAATTTTCATACTCTAGATGGAAATTTCATATTATTACGCCGTTGTATAATGGTAAGTTTAAAGTTAACGTAAATTAATTATTATTAAATTGCATGCCTATGATTGAGCAGCTACATTAGCGGGGTTCGAGATTGGACAACGGCTATAATACATACATCGAACTGGGTAAATTTTAAGAGATATTTATAGGTTGAAATGAGATGCGTGTCGATCGTCGTTCTTTACTCGCTTCTGTCTTCGCTTTGTGGGAAGCAGCGACGTCGTTATACACAGCTAGGTACAAAAAATCTATCACTATCAGTTCACGCGTGTTGTCAAAAGTATTAATTTCTTGTACGTTCGAAGTGAATATATTATATATAAATGTTTATTGTGTTTTGCTTGTTGATATTAAAATAATTCCTTGCAATTTACGGAATAGCGTTGAATCGGCGACATTGTGCAATATAATACGTGCGGGTTGATACTATGCGATCAATTATTTTAACTTTGTTTTTCGTGAATAGTGAATTTTTTGATTTCTATCACTATAAATTCCAAAAATATATAGTTAAAAAAACATATATAATTATTAAATCGGTCGAGTAGTATACGTTGCATTTTTGGTTCGAATCTCGAGACCATAATAGTTCATAACTCTGCGCTGGTATTATTCTTCGTCATCCGGCTCATGGCATCCTTTAAAGTAATCTCTATTCGACTGAACAACACGCTTCCATCGGAGGCTGACGAAGTTGAGTAATATTATTTTTTATTTTGCCAAAAACTGTAGACTAAGGTTTGATGAAGCGCTGACGTATTATTGTGGTGAAGAAGGCAGTCACTGCTCATCCACAAATGGGAGTCGTTTTCTTCTCATTGCGTCACGCAATCTTTTCAGAATTTCAAGGTAAAATTCTTTTTTAATCATCTGAACTCTTGGAGCATGTTAGTAGCGCACAACACCATTATAATCGAAAAAAAAACAATTAGCATGGACTTGACATTGTTCCGACTTTAGCGTGCTTTTTTCGATCGTTTCTGAGATAGAAGCTTCCACTGTGAAGACTGTCGTTTTGTTTCGGGATCATAACCGTAAACCCACGTTTCGTTACCGATAATAATCTTTAGAAGCACATTTTCATCATCAACGGCGGTTTCCAAGTTGTCCTAAGCGACTTCGAAGCGAAGCTTTTTCTGCTCTACCATGAGCAATTTTAGAATGAATTTTGCGCACACGCGAGTCATTCTGAATTCTTGGGTAGAATTCTCGAAACAAAAGTTTTTGGAATCTCAAGATCACTTTCTAGTTTGCGAACAGTCAAACGACCATCTTTTTCAACGTAAGCTATACACGTTCGATATTTTCAGATGTTATTGTGCTCGAAGGTCGGTCAGAGCGCAGGTACCGCTTGTACCACTCTTTTATCTGTGTTTTGTTTATACATTCGATCCCAAACGCCTTCTGCATCATTTCAGTAATTTACACAAAACTGTTTTCAAGTTTAAAGCGGAACTCGATGCAAATTCTTTGGTCATATGTCTCTCTCATTTTCAGCAATAACAAAATCGGATGAACCCAAAAAAAGTACTGTAAGCAGTTACACGTTGCATGCGAACTAGTACGTTCCATCGGTAACCTGCGGTATCCGGCGATTTCGTGATGAGCCACTAGTTATGCTTGTATCCCACAGAGGTCACTCGAACGTTCTGTCGCGGAATTATGAACGTAGATCGGATACTTTTGAGACATACCTCGTACTATCTTAAAAAGTAAAATAAAAAAATAAAATTATTATTCTTAGTCGTTAAAAAAAAAAAAAGATAAATTTTGTAAATATTATTATACATATTGTAAAACTAAATTTTAAAATGTGAATTACTGAATATTTTTGTTTTTAAAGGAAATCTTTGCAGTACTCGAAGAGTAATTGATCTACCTTTGTTATTTTTCGAAAACCTGTCTGTCTCTTTAAGTTTGCCCCTGTTTTTTCGTCGAAGTACGTTATGTTGTATTTATTCCATTTGTATTCTTAATTTATTTAACGTTTACTACGATTAAGGCAAGTATGTTCTAAATATCTTTTTGAAGTGAATTATTATCATGATCAATTTGCTTACCATGTTGTTGTTTTTTTTTTAACGGTATTTTACGTACACATTGTTTAAAAATTATGGTTATATCTTATATTGACTTTTTACATTTCAATAGGTGAAGTATATTGGTGTGACATTGACTGTACTAGTCGATTTGCAGTAACTGGTGGTCAAGATGATAAAGCTTATATTTGGGATATAAGCACGCAGAACGTAATTTTTCAGTGTCCTAATCATAAGGTAAATATAGTGTAGGTAAACTGTAGTAATTTACCCCATGGAAAAGTCAGCTTCGAATATATATTTAATAATTAAAAATGTATTAATATATTTTTAGTAAGGATAAAGATTGTAATGTATAAAAGGAATTATTATGTGTAATATAGCATTGAAAATAGTATTAAATACACATTTTAGTGAATATCTAATGGCACTACTCTGCTGTGAATGTTGAGTAAGGATTTACGCAATGATATTAAAGATTAGCAGTATGTTAAAAAAAAAAAAAAAAAAAGGTGTGATATTGATGACTAAGAAAAAACTAAAAATGAGATGATAAAAATATATGTTAGTATATTTTCAATGTGTTTATGTAATTTGTGTAATCTTAAGAAAAAATGTCTTTAATTTGCTCGGCATGTCATTTGTAGCTCATAAAGCCAGTACTATTTAACGTATTAATTTCGTAGAAGTTCAAATTTTCAATATTTTCGGTTTGGTCTACTGGATTTGTTTAATCATGTTACACTAAAAAAAAAAAAAAAATGTATTATTTATAAATTTTTTAGTGAATCTTTAAAAATCAGTTTGAAATAATTATTTAAGCAAAAAGTAGAGAAAAATGGGATCTGAGTTTATGAATTAATATGATTCATGAACATTCTTGTGTGATGCGGTCTTCAGTTTGAGAAATACTGCTGAAACATTTGATTAGTTAACATTTTAATGTTGTCTGCAAATTTGCTTTCACTTTATTTGCAGTCGAAAAACGTCATTCTATGAGCGTTTTTTTGAGTTGGCGAAATGTGAAAAAGTCACAGTGAGCCATGTCTAAAGAACGGGGTGGATTTAGCATTAAAACGATCGTTTTGTCAAAAATTCCTTTTAACGTAAAACAAAGCGTAAAAATTGTAATAAATGCGAAATTCGCGAGTTTTTTTTTGTTACAGTTAAATTCATTTTTACATTCTGTTGTAAAGGCGGCTGAGAGAAAGGAACTGGTTCCCATATTCTCATTAGTGTCGTTTGGCTTCGTACATTGTGACTTTACAATCCCGACGCCTTATCAAGGGTATGGAACTTTGCTGTATGTAAACTGCCTAAAACGGTTAATTGATAGTCCTGGCAGGTCGTATGACCTGACACTCGGTATTTATAATAAATAGTTCGCTTATGGCGGAATAAAATAGAATGATATTAAAATTTAATCAAAAACTTCCCGCGCTTTCTTCATTTCTTTAGAAGACATCCATTGAAACTTTATTCTGATGTTGTAGTCAAATATCCCGTTTGGTTATAAGTTATGTCGCACTGGAGCAAATATGGATCATCGGTGACTTTAATTAACATTTGTTCAGTGAACGTTACATATAATATACTTTTGTTAAAAATTCATTGGACGTTAGTTTTGTCTATGGCTTCGGAACCTTAAAGGTACTGAATGCCAACTACCCGACAGTGACCGATACTTCGGATAGTACGCTGGATAAGGAAGGTAATTCTAGCAATTGCCGCCGTTTTTTTCGTCACTGGCGGGTGAACGGTCCGTCAGTCTCCGCTCGGAACAACGTGAAGAATTGATCCCTCAGTAGTATAGGTACTGAAGCTGCTCTGTTCAAAAATCCGTGTACAGTCTGTTGAACTGTTGCAGCTATTTTAGTGGTGGCAGCGGCTTTGCTTGAGGCTAAAGCTGGATGAAATTACCATTTAGTTACGCGTTTATTTCACTATTTTAATTGGCAATAAAGACTAAACTGGTGTACCGTATTGAAATCGAAACTATTTGATATATTAATATCATTTCGCCGATGCTTTGCGCCTTTTTTAATCGACATATATGTGTGAAATGTATCGTTCAATTTCAGTATACCTCAGAAATCGATAATACGAAGCGCTAGCTCGACTGATCGATACAGATTAAATCGTACACATGTAATTTCTGTCATAATTACTAAAAATTTAAACAATCGCCACCACGTTATCTGGTCGGAGTTCTATACGGTACGGTTTTCTATCGGTACCGATAGACTAAAGTCAGAATTCGAAAATTAACTTTTGCTCTTCATTATTCCTAAATATGCGTTTTCTCGAATTTGAAAGAAATATTTACTTAGCTCTGAAAGAAGAGAATTTCGATTAATGCCAAAAAGTACAAAACAAACTCTTTGTCAAAATAAAATATGCTGGTAATTCAAAATCGTTACGGGAATTTAAAAAAAACTGAATAAATTAAAAAGAAACAGATTAGGATAACACGAGAAATAATTACAAACGAAATCAAGAATAAGTGACCAAAAAGAACGAGCGTAAGTTGCAGTGCGCAAAACATAATGAGTTATATCTGTTTGGATGTTTAGGGGATTATATTAACATTGATTTAATATATAAGTATATTATATATAGCTAATTGATTGTTTTTCAATATTAAGGAATCTGTAACTAGTGCTTCGTTTAATCACAACAGTTCGTATGTCGCTACGGGTGATTTAGATGGATTAATACAAGTTTGGAAGTTACCTGAAAATAATTTGGTTTGGTCAACTAATGTAAATAGTGTTGAAGTAAGTTTTATTAGTGAAATATATATATATATATTTTTTTTTTTTAATCGTTTAATGAAACTCGAAGGTAACACGTTTGAAACTCTATTTTACTGTACAATAGTCTGGTTAAATCTATATTTAACACGTTAAAGTATAGAAAAAGCAATTATTTGTGAAAAAAAAATAAACAACTATTTAACACTTGAATTAAAGATGATAGATCAAGAGCGACTGGTAGAGAAATATTGAATTATCTAAACTTCGAGGAAGCACTGTGATGAGAGATTTAGCAATTTACCAAGATGGTGTATTTTTTAATAAACAATCTAATTTATGTAAACAGATGGAAATGCAATATTAAAATTGCACTTCTCTGTGCGTAATATATGTTATTAGTGCTCAATAAACGGATTATTTATGGTTTTCGGAGGTATTGGTATTTTTTATGTTTTAGTCTTGGTAAAGTGTTGCTTTGTTAACCTTATTATTGCGTTATAGTTAGTTAAAAAATCGTACCTTACTATTCGCGCACTATGCGTCGTAATATATCTTATATGTTACATTATAAAAATAGTTATTAAAAAATAATACATGATTTTATTATATTGGTAATAAATCTGTAAATGGTATAAATTGGTGTCGGAAAAATAAACATTTTTGGCTATATGATGAAAACCAAAAATGTTTTATATAAAATTATTAAAATTTGAATTATTTTTATTTTCGGCGGTATTGAAAGAATATGAGAGGGAATGTAAAATTTTGAGAAAGAGATTTGACATCACCGTACCGAACAATAGAAATAATTTTGGACGATGTATGTTAAAAAAAAGTATTGCTCCTTTAGATATTATCGTTATAACCACCAATTCCAGATTTCGGAATACGTATAGAGAACTGATTGGGATGTGTGAATTTTTTGAAATATTTATTTTGATTTTATATATGTCGTTCATAATTATTGATTCACGCTTTTCAGATTATTCTTTAATGAAAGATAATTATTTAACGTAATATAACATATTAAAAACAATTTTTAACTACGTTTAAATAATAAGTATATATAATAAATTTTATTATAGCGCATAGAATAGAATTATTTTTATTACGTTATTGTTATAAAATTCTAAAGTACGTAAAAAGTTCATTGCAGTATAATTTGCAAAATTTTCGGATTTCGAAATTTATTTAAACTGAATGGCGAATAAATGGAATTGATAAATATTTTTAGTGTTTTTTACGATTAAAATTTGAACTTTCATTCCACCCCTATCGCTACAACATTAGCAGCCCTAATTTCTTCCTCACATAGATACCTAATAAGCACTCGTTTATTTATATCGTTAGGTTTAATTCTAATATATTATTTGACACAGCAGTTTTGTAATTACATGTATGCATTCTTATTTGTATTATATTTCAGTTATTGAAGTTGTATTATTCAAAATTTTTATCTATTTAATTTTTTCAATTAATATTTTGTTTTTATTTTACACGGTAAATTGTTTAATTGTCGTTCTGACATATTTGACCAATTTTGCTCAGTCGTTTATTAGTTCTCCATACAAAGTTGTAAATTCTTCAGTTTTTTTTTTTTTTTTTTGTTTTTTGCAATGTAATGTATGCAAATATGGTTTTTTAATATTTTTTCGTTTTTCTTCAGTATGGCGTGTCTTTTGAAGTATGTTGGATTTCGATCATTCGATGAAATATTAGACTTAGATAAATATTAGTAAAAAAAACGTCCGATCACTAAACAAATTCTGTACAATTACAACGAATAGTCGTGCTCTGTGGTAAGAATCGATCTTTATTTAATAGTTTTATGTTTTGAGAAAACTCTTCAGAAATTTTAAAAATCAGACAGTAATGAACTTTAACAAATAGTTACTAAAAGATAGATTATAAGTCGAACCTAATATTGCCAAATGTAATGATTACAATTCAAAGAATGTAAAATTTATGAAAATGATACGGGCTTTATTTTTAAAAAAAAGTTCAATGGACCTTTAGACATGTTCAGAAAAAGATAGAAGCTCGACTTCGTAAATATGTTTATTGTAATAAACACATCAGAAATCGAAATAAGCAGAGGAACAAAATAGTTAATAAATTATCAATTTATTGTTTCGTGTAAATACGACTTGATGGTGAAGATACAAAGAAAAATATAGACCCGAAAGAAACTAACAACAGCGTGTTTTCGATTGTTTTTCATTATTTCGAATTAACCTTCTCGTATTACTAGATTTTTCCTAATTTTACTATATCATTTCTGTTAAATTTGACTTTTACTTTTTCATCGGCTGATTAGACATAGCATTTCTTGATCTGTCGAAAAATAATATAATTGAAGCAGTTGTTTTCTTTTTCTAACTTACAAGTTTCGTCTTGTGAATTGCATTTTTTGAAAAGCATTTTGCTCCTCTTTGCAATGAGATGCGCTTAATTTTTAAATTTTGTTAAAGACCTTTATAATTAATTATCGAAATAGTATTTGACTATTCAAAAACACAACCGAACATTGCGCATATAGTTGAATCTTCTCTTAGTGTATTTTTATATGTATATCCTTTACTGGTGTTTAATTAAAAATGAAATGCCGGGGAAATATAATAGAAAAGTTTTTGTTTTAGTAAATTTTAAAATGGTATTGTTTTGTTTTTATGTGCATAGTGGCTAGTGTGGCATAAGCAGAGTAATATATTGTTTGCCGCTGAAAAATTAGGAGAAATATACATGTGGAAAATTCCAAACGGTCAGTGTAAAGTGTTAGTTGGAAGCGGATATGGATCAGAATGTGGAATTTTAACTCCTGATGGTAGTAATAGTTTTAATAGTTCTTTTTTAAAGTTTTTACATGTAACGTTTTTAATGAGATACACTATTATTTCCGGACAAGAAGTGAAAAGCATTTGTTAATAGTGTGATGAATTTAAAATTTTCAAATTTTTAAGAATTCCCAGTATTTGTTTTTGTTTTAGTATAAGGCAATTTTTTTCTGATTTTTTTTAAAAATTTATTTCAGTTTGTCAACTGTGGATATTAACTCAGTGCAACGCCAAAATTTTTATGTTCTTTTATTATGTATCAGCGGGATTTGGACTGCACTCTGCTCGAACAAATACTGTCTATTAACTACGCACGCTACTGTACTTGCATGTACATGAAAACAAATTCATTCATATTGATTAAAGATTAGATTTTTCAAACTAAAAAGATTTTCTTTCACCTATTCAGACCTAAATTGTGATATTTCACTTTTTTTTTTATATAAATTTGAAAATTGGTTCAATTATATTATAAAAAATCAAAATAATCTTGAATTTTTAAATATGTTTTAATGAATAAAAGTTACGTTAAAGTATACATTGTAACGTGTATTCCTAAACTATTGTTTGAAATGTTATACAATTAAATACCCGAACTCCTTCCTTTTTAACTTACAAATTTCAATCCAACTATTTACTAAACGAAAAAACAGAAACAGCAATCACGGAATATACTCATCTATGAACATCGGAAACGTAACCTCAAATTCATTTGACTATTTAAAAAAAAAAAAAAATCAGTAAAATTAAACTTTGGATATGTACAGCCTTGGAACTGAAACTAAGAAAACGCGCCTAATCAGATTTTAGTTATTTCGTAGGTGAACTTTTTGGCCGCTTTTGAAATATTCGATCTCTAATCGCAAGAAATGAAAATTTACTGTATAAGGTTTTATTTAAATTAATCTTTGTCACAAACTATTCTTAAATATATATGGTGGTGCTTTAATAATGCAGGCTTGAAAATGGTTGTTGGATATCAGAATGGAACAATAGTATCATTTGATCTTAAGACTGGAACGAATATTGCCACATATCAATTCGCGGGTTGTGGCGATGAAAATAATATTGTAACTGATATCGACATTCATCCTAACAATGAAATGTTTGTGGCGGGATTTACAAGTGGTTTGATCGTAGTAGGATCCATAACTTCTCATAGGGTATTTTATTATAGCTTATTTTTTCTTTTCTCCTTCTGTACGATATAGTATAAGTTCTCTTTTTTGATACGCTCGACAAATAGTTTCTTTACTCGCCCTTACTGATGCAACGTGATCATGTTTCGCAGTTTAGCCTTAGTTGTTACCTTTTAGAGAGTATTTTATTGTTGCATTCTGCATACTGTACGATTTTATTCGCTACAACGGAAATAAGTGAATAAAACGTGGAAAAATAGACGTTTTTAATGTGTACGTATTATAAACTTCTTGGTTGTTATGAAGATATCTTCAAAGACTGTTGCCAACAGTTTTTGAACAGTCTAGCTTCTCTGCTGCCATGAGGTGCGGAATGAATTGACATTTCTTAAAACTCGATGCCATGTTATTCAGGTTGGATAAGCAAAAACTAAAAATTATTGCGTGTTTCTAAAAAATTTAAATTAAGTTGCTACGGAATAGTTGATATTTTGAACATTCGAGAGACGCATTGCGTAGAATGCAAAATTATGTTTTGACCCATCAGGTTATCGTATCATTATTTCCAGACGATTTAGTGCCAAAAGTTTGTCGATTGGATTGCCGATGCGGAATATTAGATTTTCCCTTCGTTTAGTTGAATACTGCTTGCAAATTTTCATTATCGGATATTTGGAAAATATCGGAAGAAATGAAAGTTTTAAATCGGGACAAAAATTCTGAGACGCAAATGTTTTATAGTTAAAAATCGAGTGAGGTATTGTTAGCGTTTCGAACAAAAGTTACGATTAATTTTTATTATTTTGCGGTATTACTTTTGTATTATTAATTTAATTGCATTTTTAAACTGACTTTTATTTTATTATAATGTTACAAATGAATACATTGAATTATGCTATAATCTACACTATGTATATAAAAAATTTCGTAAAGAGAAAAATACTACAATCAAATATGTGTTTCATTTTGCGAAGAATGATTCACACCGATTCTTCTATAAGAATTATCGATGACTGCTCCATTTTTGGAGTCTCTCCATGGTGAGCGCGAAGGATTGAGTTTTGTATAAATATATATATATATATATATATATATACACACACACACATATTAAATCCTTAACCGTTTTAAAATTTCTTCGCTAATATTAAGTCCACTTTTCTGTCGATTATAAAAAAAGGGTATGTGTTGAGACGGCGAAAAAAATTATTTTCTTCTTCTTAACTGAAAATACGTTATTTAAAGTCCTTTGAAATTCGTTGAAATCATTTATTATATCTTCGAAATTTTCATCTCCAATATATTTATAAGAAATTTTTGCGACACATTTAAATTTTTTTTTTTCGTCATTGGTTCTAGAGGCTGAAAGTTTAAAAAAAGTTATTTCCGTCGTACTTAGTTTTCACTTCATTTGCTATGCCATGAACACGGTCGAACATAATAAAACTGTTCCAAAACCTATCGATACACATTTTAGAATTTTAACAATTTAATTACAACCTGCATACAAACATTTTTGGTTCAAAGATATGATCAAAAATCGATAAACCAAAAATTATGAAGCATTCTAGAAAATTATTTCTCCGGTAGTATCACAGTATAAAACAACAGACTACCATTTTTAATGTCGTTATTACAAAAAATTTAAACGTCGATTAAATTTTTTATTGTTATAATAACAGAAAATTAAAAATTTTAAATAGTTATTTGTTTAATACTATTTTTTATTGTAATTAAAAATAAAAGGCAACTAAACTAAGCATGTACACGATTTCAAAATTTTTAACATTTCGTGAATGTTAAATTTTAAGGGTCTACTGTGAGTTCCTAAATATTTACTCGAATACTAGTCGAGAAATCGATCCCAAACTTGATAACTTTATTGTTCTAATGCAGAAAAGTTTAAGAAGCTGTTGAAAATGAATTTAGAAAATTTATGTTTCTTTTTCAGATAATCGTACGTGTATGTTACATGCTTAGAATAAAGGAATATAAAATAAAAAATAATAGTTGGCTGTAATTTATGATTTTCAATTTGCTTTATTTTTTATACCACAAGTAAAGAAAACATTTAAAATTATCGAGAGATATTATTTATGTGATGGTAGTTTCGTTGGTATTTTGAATGTTTGGTGAAAAGTGTATTGGGGAAATTTTGCCCGCGGCTTTGCTCAAATTTTGATGCGGGTTGTCTGATTAAAAAATAACGTGCATCATATATCGAGAAAATAAAATAACAGTAGCTTTAAAAAAGGGAGTTTCTGGGAATCAAAAAAAAATATTGATTAAAATGTCATGACTTTTTCCCCTATGTAAATAACTGTAATGGTTTTAAGATTATATACTCATTATGCTAGTATGAAAAATCATTTAGTGTTTTAAAAAGTTTCAAAAATTGGCGAAGATTAGTGATAATAGAAAATTATTTTAAATGAAGATTACTTTTGAAACTTTAAAAATTTGTTTTGCGAAAAAATTACGCAGTCATAAAGATTTTTGGAAAATGTAAGACAGGCGACATTCGTAATACTATATTTTGGAAATTCATAAGTAAATTGTATTTTTCCCTTTCTTTTAGTAAATTTAAAATTAATTTTGTTTAGAGAAAATTTTGTTTATACAAATTCTGTAATCTTTTTCTTCAACTGATTATCGTTAGTCTACAGAGCGAAAAATCTGATTTGGTTCCCTCTAAGTAAAATCCTGACAATAGTACATGTAATTGCTCTTATATTAATATAGATGTTCAGTTTTATTGGCAGTCTAACTGTCATCTTTAAGATAAATACTTTAATTTTTAATTTTAATTTTTTTTTTTACATAGTAAAGTATGCTTGGTATTCACTAGCTTATAATATTCCTGTATTCTATGTAACATAATCAAATTTTACATACACCTAGATTTTACAGGAAACAGAGAATTTTTTTTTCTTTTTTTTTATGTAATTAATTTTATTACTCAAGAATTATAAAAAAAATAAGCTCCATGAAAAGCATTTATAGAAAACAAAAAAAAAGTAAGGTATCATGATTTTTTCCATATTGTACTTCTTCAAATTAATAATGTGTTTGATTATTTTTTGTTTTATCAATAGTATTTTCTTAGAAGTTATTTAAGTTAAAAAAAATAGATTCCCAAAGGAACGTAGAACTAGTCTCTGTCATAGCTAATTTTGAAGAGTTTTATTTAAAAAAATGATGTATTTGAAAGATGTAAAAGTTTTTTATAAAGAGATTTGAAACGTTTTTTTAATAATATTTTTTTTTTTTTTTGTATTTACTGAATCATTATTTTTACAAATTAGTGAGCATAATAAGTTGATAATTTCTTAATCATTTTGCTCCTCAGTTAATTTCGACTTACGATGATTTTATAACCTGCAGTATCTTTCATTATTTATACAAATATTTTGTTACGTCCATGAATGTATATAACAACATAAATTAGAAAATATGGTTACTGCAAATGAAAGAGATGTGGTGAGAACAAAGATATACGTTCATTCTGTTTGTGAACAACAATAAAGCCGCTGTAAAAACCTGCGGCGAATTCACCGGGGCAGACATCACTCAATGCGGCGCAAAGCATACACTATACATATACGCAGATAAAATACGTGACGAAATTAGATAGAATTTCGCAGACGTAAGAGAAATTATATTACTCCATAAACAATTCACAGGTCATCATAATGTTTTGAAATTAATGACCATCGAAGGGAGAAATGTCTAAATATTCTAACTTGGCATGATGGCGGACTAAAATTTGAAATGTTTTTCCGCATAGATACTTTACAAGTTTTTCTATTTATGTTCCAAAATCCTTTTTTACTCTTATATCCCTTATTCGTATTTTCAGGTCACAATCATTTTATATAAAATCATTGAATTCGCATGAACTCAATCATTCCCTTTTCACAAATCGAGTCACACATATGTTCGATTAAACGTTCAAATACCAGTAGCAGACTGAAAAAGTGAACTAATAATATTATTTAATAAAAATCGATACATATTATCCACTAAACTAGATAAAGGTGGGACTATTTTAATGTGACAATTAAAGTTTTATCGCTCCACCAGATTATCTGATAAGTATTTTACACCCTGTTGCGAATATAGCGTAATCCAGTCAATTTGGGTCAAAGATTGGATTGCAAAGTAAAACGCAAGAGCTGAAAAGAACGATTAACATAATTTCGGCAACTGTAATAAAGCGAAATCATTTTTTTTTTTTTTTCGGTGGCGACATTCGGAATCCAAGATTTAATTTTTTTATTTCAGCTATAAGTAATTAAAGTTCCACTTAAATTTCTGTTTTCAATGCCTGTTAAATAAAGTCATGTGTGCATTTAGCCTATGCGTGAAGTTTTAAGAATGATACTGGTAATTAACGGAAATTCTTAGAATTCAGTTTAAATATTTAATTTTTCATTTCATAATACACGTGCAAACTAGAAATGGGATATGTTAACAATGTAAATAAAATATCAGACTTCCCTCCGGACTTTTTGTTAGAAAACGCTGATTTAGATCAGAGCAGACCGTGGTTCTCAAATAATTTTCATAACAGTTTCATTATAAGAAATGAAAGTCGGATTTTCAAGTTAAAATACGTGACAGAATGTATATTTCACTTCATTGGGAAATATATAAATTAACTTATAGTATGTATTTATTTACAGAATTATTGTAAAAACAACTTGTTTCCTCAGATACGTCGATGAAAATCAGGATCGCTGTTGCTCCATTTCATAAACGTCTAATCTTGTAAAACATTTCTTTTTTCTGTAATCCTTTTCCGTCTTTTTTGCTCTTTTGCTTGCACTTTGTAAATGTTTCCCTCCTGACAAAGATGTATTGAATTTTTTCAATATTAGCCGTATATTTATGTTTCGAAATTTAATTTTTATTACTTAAAAAAAAAAAAAAAAAAATGAATTACAATTTCATATTTTGTTTGCAGGAATTCGTAAAGTTAGAAACAAATGCATCAGTGGAGGCTGTGAGGTTTACCACAGGAACAGAAATACCTTTAATTATTGCCGGTACCGAAGATGGAATTAAAGCTTGGAATTTTTCTTCTGGGGTGCGAAATATGCTATAGCTATAATTGTTTGTCCGTGTGTTTCCTATTTGCGTATTCAATACGCGGGCGGCGTAAAAGTTTTTATTTAAACTGTCTGTTAAATCGTGTTGAAGTTGTGTGACATTTCGATACAAGTATTAAAAATGTAGTACATGAAGTCAGTGTCAAAAAACGACACACAATCAGTTGTCGAATAAATGATTCTTTAAAATTTTTATATATCTTACGTTTGGAAGTATTGTTTTGTATTAAGATTTTATCATTCGGTAATATTAATGTTAATAATCAAAAATCTATTGTATTGTTCTCAAGGCTGTTCGATATGAAATAAATTCTTTCGCGATAAATAAGATCATTTACGATGAGAGCAGAAAATTAATTTATGCTGCCAGTTCCAGTGGTCAGACTATCATTGTGAACGCGCGTAGTGGTGACATATTGTGTCATCTGAAAGGATCGTTAAATAACATTTATCATACTGCAGTATCAGGGTTAGTATTGTATATATGGAGTGTCATTGTAAATTATTAATATAAACTGAAGAAACTTTTTTTTTTCTATTGACGATTTGCAAAAATATAATAGAAATGTATAATTTCAGTTAGCCAGAAATAATTAAAATAAGTACAGTCGAATAGCATTTTTAATAATTACAGGTTGAGGAGTTTCTCTTTGGTGATTGACGATCGAATCAAACAGGGATTAATAAAAAATTTTGGCAAACATATATTATGATAATAAAAATTTAATTTTTTTCATCAAATTCGGTCGAAATTTTGACTTGATTTACTTCTTTTTTTCTCAATAATCAGATAAATTTTTTATTTTCCGTTAAATTTTAATTGAAAAAAAGTAGCGATCGTTATATTACAATGACCGATGTAGTTTGCTAAGTTATATTTAATAATAAGCTTTAGGTTATGTAAGTTTCAATGCTGCTGTTTAAAAAATACAAATTCTACTTAAGTGTGATGATCGTTTAAAAATATTTTCGCTTCGCGAAGTATGAATTTTATAAAAAAAATAGTCGCGGAATATATTTAGAAGAGAGGCAATGTTTCTTATTGAGTCCTCATCATGGACACCCTTCAAATTATTTTTAATTGTATGCAATTTCGGAAAATAATTAATCAAGTATTATTTTTCATGTCCATATTAAATTAGAAGTATAATTTAAAATTCATTTGTGCGGTGAAAACTACATATTTCATTTCAAACTAATTATATATTTTAGTGGTATATAGTGTATTTGTTAAAAGTGTGACATTTTTAACTGGAATTATAAATGGTCAAACAAATTATAAATAAAATAAAGGAGATTTGTTTTATTTCTTATGAGAAGCTGTATTTTATTATTTTCGTAAAAATTAATTTTAATTACCAATTTAAACATTTTGATTTATTTTTTAATTTTAAGTTTTCACGGCTTTTTCGTAATTATATAAAATACGCAAATGAAATTAGATGAAATTAAAAAAAAATACGCTATTCAAAGAAAATTCGGAATCTTTTATATTTTATCAACAATTTACTTATTTATGATTTTATAGTTACGATATATGTTTCAATTTTGTGAAAAAATAAAAACGTATGTAAGGTAAATATAAAAATAACAGAAAAGTGTTACGTAGTCCTTATGCCTATAGAATACACCATATCTACATACACGCATGATCTTTAAGTAATAATTTTATAAAAAGTGTTTTTTTTTTAAAAAGAAAAATTATTGATCTACTCCTTTTTCCAAAATTCGTGGATAATTATTAATTCGGGTTCGTGTTACGAATAATGTTTACGAAATGATTAAATTATTTTTCTTTTTGTTAAAGTTATTAAAAATCCCTTGACTAAATTTGTTCAAAATATGTAGTGGTTACAATTCCATACCAAACTATCAAATAATGTGAACTGTAAATAGCTTAAGCAAATGTATCGTAAAATTTTGTCTGCGGCTAACATATGCACCTCTCCCATACCCCATCCCATGCGTTATATGTAAATATCGGGAAATTAATACCTGGTGATAATAATTATTAAAATTTAGCGGCCTTTTTATGTATTTAAATAATTTTATTTATTTTTATAATAACCTTTTTTTTTTTTTTTTTGGTGGGGATTTTAGTTCATTTATAATTCTTCTAAAATTTATAGTGAATATCAAACGTAAAAAGTTTTGTTGTTTAATAACGAAAATGGGCGGTGGGGCATTAGTTGTATAAACAGTTTTTTTATACTTGTTTTTATCTGAATTTTAAATCGTTTTTGTACCTCATGAGATTATGTTACGTTCACAGGGATCGCAAATTTTTATTAACGGTCGGTGCGCCTAATCACTGTGATATATACGATTTAGAAAGTATCTTGAGTTCGCTTTGATCAACCAACTTATAATTTGCTTATTGAAAAGTTTGTTATTAATATGTTATATTACACTTTCTTTTATATACTGTTTCTTTTTAAACTAATATATTTTTTTTTTAATATAAATTAAGAAAATGTGTAATTCTCTAGTCAACTTGTATGCGATACAACAGAGTTAATACTACATTTTATATTTTAGCAATAAATTTGAATATAATGTTAGTATAGTTTAGATACGGAATTTTTAGTGTTGTAATTAAGACAGTGTCTAGTTGAAGGATTGGGAATAAGTGCAGAATTTTGTTGAAAAATCGCGGAAAAATAAAAAGTATGAAGGGAATTAATAGTTTGCATAAATCACGATTGCGGAGCTGCTGCGTGATTGGGAGAGGATGCGAGAATTTTCAATTAGTAAAAAATACAGTGTAGAAAATTTTTATAAGGAAGGTCCTACATTTTTCTTGAAACGAGTTTGTGACGATTTTACTTGAAATGGGTGGTTGAATCGTTTTGTAATAACTAATAAGTCGGCGCATTCAACTAAAAATATTCACGTTGAACAAAGTAGGCATATGCCGTCTGGTTTAGCGACGTCTCATGATAACTATAATATTTAGAATAGAAATGAAATAACTTCTGGTAACTGTAAAAAAGTTAATTTTTATTTTTTTCTTCTTATTGTCGATGTTAAATCAGCTGGGAACGAGGTCGAGGTCTATTTTAAATCGAGGTTTTGTGTTAATGGCATTGCCATCGATATGAACAAAGCGAGGCTGATATATTAAACTACTGGTTCGATTCTATTGTGTGTAAAACGACGAAACGTTAGAAATTTAAAAATTACGTTTGAAAAACTACATTAATAATTGTGCAGTTGTTAAAATTTATAACAGCATTATTATCTGCCATTTTAGAATTCAATTATAAATTGCGTAAGTCTCTGTAAATTTTGTGACCTTAAAATAAATTATATTATTAAATAAAACAGACTCATTACGTGTCCATATGTATTGCTGTGAAATTAGCCAAATAAAACCAGTTATGTGTAATTAATTGTGCATTAGTAATAACGATAGAGTTTAATATTTATTTATTATTGACTTTTCTGTTAGCTGTGTGAATTGTATGTGAATTTAAAAAATGCTTATTTATGAAAATTACATTTTTTAATCGTTAATATCGCGTGTTTTATTAAAAAATTGCTGATAGATCTTTGTTAGAATTTTATTCAATTTACGGTTACTTATTAATAGACGTAACAGATTTTAAGACCGATTAATTTTATATGTTTAATAAATCTTGAAGATTGAAAGAAAGAAAAAGTAGAGAGAATTAGGATAAACACATATTAAAGTTAAAATTTTTCCATTGTTTTACTATAAATATTTAAACGTTTCTCTTTCTAACGCATAAAATTAATTTAAAAGCAAGTCATTTAGGCATGATGTACCATACCCCGAGGCTTCCGTTCAGTTAAGCAAATTTAAAATTTATATTTTAAATTCAAAACGAATATTTTCTGTTTCGAAGCTGTAACAGCGACCATATTTTCGTACAGTATTCCGGTGAATATGTATTATTATAGATTACTTTATTAAGTGTTACTCTCAAGGAGTGAACAACTTTTTTCCTTCTACTTTTTTAAACTTTTTACAAAGATCCAAAATTTCCGTTAAGAATCGAAATATGATATCGTTGTCTGTAAAAAAATAGTAAACTTTTCATCGATGTACTTTGATTTTTGAAATTCTCGATGCTTCGACGCTCCAAATTTGATGTTATAACGACACTATATTTTCTCTAAAAAGTTTACTTGTATACATTGTTTAAGGTGTACTCGTCTTTTGATTTTTTCAGTTTTTCTAACCGAATTACCATATTTCGTTTTTCTGCTTTTTGTACCAAATGGGTGAGACGGTAAATTAAATGGTTATTGATAATGTTACCTTTTTATGATAGAATATTTGATTATTGCTGTATTTTGAAGTTTACAGGTGGCATATTGTAAATTTTTAATGTAATTTTTAAGGCATTTTGTATTTTATATTATATAGTTCTAACTAATGAAGCGCTGCGATTTTGTCGCTGCATCGACGAATGAACAGTTATGACTCGGGCGTCGGAGCCGTACCTAAGAAAACAGTATTGTCAGCTATCTGTTCATTCGGTCACATTACACTAATTACGCACCTGTATAAAACTCGCATAGCCGGACGAAATATGAATCTTTACCAAAATTTTTTTTTCTGTCACACAATATTTATTACGAACTGAATTTTCTTGGATTTTTCTAAAATCAAAATTAATATAATATGGACGATTAAAAGTTTATTGCAGAAGCATTAACGTGCTCGTGTTTTTCGCTGTTTTCATCTTTTCCGTTTCATTTTGTAAATATGTTGTTTTGTTAAAAAGAAAAAAATTGATATTGGCTAAATCATTTTTTTAGAAGGTTTTATTGTATTTTTCCATTTTAAATTCTTAAAATTTATCCATATTTAAGTAAAATAGTGTTTATAATTTTTTTTTTATCCGTAATTATAAAAAAAATATTAATCTTTAATATATAGGTTAATCAAATGTTCGGCTTATCAGTTATCAAAGCTAAAATAATTTTGTTTTGAGTAAACTACTCCGGTCAGCGAGGCTCTAGCTCTTTCGGACGTGTATCGTTCGGACGGTAGTGACCGAGGGTTTTTACTCAGACCTTTTTACAGGCTACCTGCGGTGATTTTCAGGTATCATACCTTAAACGTTATCATTTGTGTTAGTGAGAAACACGAGTTATCAAACCCATTCCGTACTATCAGAAATTCCACACAAAAAATACCGCTCTTCGTTAACCATTTAGTTTTTCCACGTGTGTAGCATGTTATATATACATACATATATATATAATCATAAAGCACATATTTTACATCATTTTATTGGGTTATTCATTTTTTTAAATGTTTTTTTATTTTTTTGAAATAACGACTTCGGTGTGAAATACAAATAAACAGACTTTTGTGATATAAAGTTAAGAGTTTCGTGAGCATTAGTAGTACGAAACGGATGAAGATGATTAATATTAATAATCGGTCAAATGCTATATCGGTTCTTTTCATTTTTTTTATTTTATATATAGTTAGTCATATTTAAAAAATTACAAACCATCAACTCTACACCATTTAAAGTGTAACATAACTGGATTGAATTTGCTTCTAATATATATTCGTTATATTTTCTTTTTCATTTGTATCTAGCAAGTTTATTTGGAGATGCGTTTATTGAAGTTTCTGCTGTTATCTATAATTTTAATTATATATTTAATTCCTTGACGAAGTTACCTAGGTTTCAAAAACATGTAGAAAAAGACAAATAAAGGCGCAGAAATTTTTAAACACATAAATAAACACATTTATGTTAATGCTGGGGAGAAATATATACGATATTACAAATTGAGAGTAAAAGCCCTCCTTCACTATCGCCCGAACGATCCACGACCAAAAGAGGGTGAATCCTAGCTAGCTACAGTACACATCCTTGTTCCTAACAGTTTCTTTTTTTTTTTTCCTGATTTTTTCAAAATAATCGATTATCCCGAAGTTACATATTTTCTGAAGGAGCGTTTTAATTGTGATTTGTGTGCAAACATTTTAATTTACATATTAAACCGTTCCGGTTTTTTTTTATTCGACTTTTTTTTCTTTCTGATGAAATTTCGAGTCACATTAATGACTGGTGTCCAAAAATTCGTACAGTAAACTATTAAAATAAAAATAATTACAAATATAGCAAATAATTGGAAATTGTATATCATAATATACTTATCTATATTAATGTTTTTGGGTTTAGCTCGTCATCAATTAAAAGTAAAATCTACTCCAGTACACATTTGAAGAAACAAGTTGATTATGTATGGTAAAGACAGATTTAGAAACGTAGGAATTTTTAACATGTATCAACGAACGAGAGTTATCAACAAGGCAGTTAATTTTAAAGGATACGGAGTTATTTTCTTTTTTTTTCCTGGGTTTGCCAACAAAGGGCATTAATCCAAGTTCGAAAAAAAAAAAATACATTAGATTATTTGATATTCGATCAATTATAGTGACGATGAAAGAGTGAAGAGGAGGAAAAACAGAAGGCGATGGAAAAATTGAAACGCTCAGACGACAAAGCGAAACATTCAAAAAGGATGTGGTCAGAATTATATTCCTGATTATCATTGGGAGGATACAGAGGGATATAAGGAGAGTCTGTAAGTGAAAAACGATAGCGAGATGAAAGGAAAGAGGGTATGATTGAAACGCAGTTGACATAAGAAAGAAATAATGTAACGCAAAGACGGAAAACCAAGAATAAGGTGAGAAAAAGGATTGAACAGAAAGATAGAATGAAAGTTGATTAGAAAAGGAAGAAGTGAGTTTATTTCACGTGGTTCAAAAAGCGTCCTTATCATTAAATTGCATTGATCTATAATTGTTGCTTAGCATAGACAACGCGGCGAAATGAGTGGTTGATAAAAAATCCAGCCTCTGTTTACCTTGCTTTATAATTACCGCTCCTTTATCAATTCCGTTGAATATTACGAGATAATCCTTTTTATCAATCAATTACTTTGTATTTTTTGATAATTTACTTTTGTCCGGAAGTAGGTTAACGAGGTAATGCGGGTCAATAACCAGTCGAATTATCGCAATTTCGAACGCATCGGGAAATAAATCCAAAATAGTTTCTATATTTTTTTTTAAATGTTTAAATGTTTGTTGCTCGGAAGTGTCTTGTTTTGTTGCTAAATAAACCACTGATCGGACGTTGTACTTTTTTTAAAATAACATTCAATTTAAAAGTAGTAACGTTAAATGATCAAAAATTATTTCATGTATGTGCCACACCCTTAAAAATCTAGAATTCTCATTGATTACGAGATAAATTCATTTCGTTCTTTTTTTCTTTTTTTTTCTTTTTTTTTGTCGGAATATTGTTTATTTCGTCAAATAACGCAGGTTTTTAAAGGAATGTTAAAAATATCTTGCAGCCTATAAAAAAAGTCGACGGTGATTCAAAAAATATAAATTTGGTCAAAACGTATGCAAAACTGAAAGAGGTGAGAAAGTTTATTTATCGAATTAACATTTTGTTTTTTACATTTTATATTTTCCATATGCTGCGTTTTTAGTTGTAACATTGATTCAAACTTGCTTTGAAAATATACGTATCCACTCTTGTGTTGTTAGTTCGAAATATATGCGAGCGCGTAATGTACGTGCAATTTCTTTCTTTCATTAGATTTGCTGTCCGGTATTTTAAAGAATTCGCAAAATTGGGAGCGGTTAGTAAAAACCATTCACAATTAACACGCATTAAACAAACATGGTTGAAGAGACAACTGGTCATAATATAACTAGTTCGGCTGAGCTACATTGTTAAGACGTTATAAGCCGCATGAAATTTCGTTGCATTTGATTCATTCTTTTATTTGAAATTTCTTTACGGCACACGTACTTAATATTATTGAGTCGAATGATTGAATAAACTATGCTAATTTCAAATGAAAATAAAAATTGATGTAAGCTGTCGACATATAGTTATGCGTATGTGTAGCTTTGTCACTCCCGATTTGCCGATTAGTGCATGAAACAAATTTTGCGAAGAATATTAATATACTATCTGTATTTAACGTACCCATTTTAAAGCGATTATGATAAGCGTATTATTACGAATAGTTTATTATTTAGACTTTTAATGGGCGGATACTTTTGGTAGATACTGTGTATTTTACGTTGTAGGAGTAAACTGGTAGGTTATATTATTATATGAAATAATAGCATAACAGAAAACAGTGTTACCATTCATATAGGAATTTTGTGTAAATTGAAAAAAATGTGAAATCGGAGAGTGTACACAAAATAAATCATTATTCTTTTTATTACCCCTACAGCTAGATGTACCGTAAGGTTGATTGTAGGATGGCTATTTTTAAAGTGATCTTGAATGTGCGTCCATCCTTACTTAAAATAGTTATACAATAGGTTTTTAAGTTCTTCGGTAGAATGATACGTTTCATCGTGCTGAAAAAACAACCGATCACCCTAAAGCGTGTAGTTGACAGATTCAATAAAAAAACAATTATCTTTAACATTTCTGGGTATTTGTTTATAGACGATCATATTTGTTATCACGGGAGTATAAATCAACTGTTATATGAAAAACGCCGGTTTTAATTTATGCGAATAACTACGAACTGTAGAAGTAAATGGATATTATTTATGTACCCGTATTATCCGATTGTGGTGGTTTATATGCTATTTACATAAAATGTATCGCGGTACGGCAGAGTATAAATCAAGGATAGATTTTCCGGGAGCACTACCTTATGAATACCCCTTCTATAATGAATAAAGAATGGTGATTATTTTTTTGAATCTGTACTTTCTGAATTTGTACTTTTGATTTATAGCGTTTCAAAATGAAATTCTTGTATAAATGATAAAATAATATTTTTAAACCGTTCATTTTTTTTTTCTTTATTTGTTTTCCTCCTTTTTCTTTATACTTCTATTTTTTTTTCTCTTTCTTTCTGTTTTTTCAATTTTTCGGATTTCATATACATTAATGTACGGAATCCTAATAGGAAAAGATTCAGAATTTTAACATGTAATTCGGATTTTCGGGCACTGAGAATTCACAAGATTAAAAAATATCATTTTCTTCTAGACATGTTGTATGATGACAGAAAACTTGCAATTTGGAAATAACGAAATGATATTTTGATAATCTCCGAACTTCATGAAAAGTTTAAAAAAGTGCGAGAAGTACGATTTCCATTACATTTCCCATTTGGTGACGTGAATATTATACTTAAGCATTTCGAAACAGCTTATAAACATGACCATTTGTTTAAGTAATTTCTTTTCTTAAGCTTGTAGATAAATTTCCGAAATGAAAATTAAAATGTTTTTTTTATCTTTTGTGTTATATGCTGATTATAAAAGCTTATTTTTTAGAGGTAACAAGACGCGAGATATTTGGATTTTTCAACGGAATTCCAAAAGTTCGCGAAACGTTGAAAAAATTACGAAAAATAGTGTATCCGTCTTTAGTTGCGCAAGTGCGTTATACTTAAAAAAGTTGAAACGATTTCTAATTAGTCGTACATATATACATACACCGGATTATTGCATGTCCAATAGCAAAGATTGAGTCATGAAACCATTGTTAGATCTCGAAAGATTAAAAATAGGATATAATATAAAAGATATATGATAATATTGATTTAAGAAAATTCGAAAAGACAAAAATAACTCGCGTTGGAAATAATAATATGTACAAATTTATAATTTTTTTCTGGGGGAAAAAAACGTAGAAATGAGGCATTTTAATTATACAATACACATCAGCATAATTTTCAAAAAATAATAAGTGTATACATTTATATTATATATATTTATATATATATGTGTGTGTGTGTGTGTGTGTGTGTGTGTGTGTGTATGTGTATGTGTATGTGTAGAAATTCTAAGTATGAATCCTTAATTTTCCATTTTTCATCATAGTGCAAGGTGTAATGAATGGCTATAGGGATAAAAGGAAAGTGTAAAAAGAAGAATATTTCTTATTAAATAAGATGTAAATTAATTAAAAACAGACAAAGATTGACGTGGTGACTATTTCTGAAATAAAATACAAGCCTAACAGAAATGGCTTTATTTGAAAATGGTACTGTCAATATATTAATTGTAATTAAAGTAAACACACGATTTCACATGTTTTTCATTTCGATTTTGTATCTGTGATGTCGTATGTTTATTATTTATCTTTTATAATTACTTCACGTGTGAAAACAAAGTCGCTTTTGTAAAACTGAATAATTCAGTTCCCTTCCGACAGAACTGCCAGCTGAAATTGTCGTTTGAACGCCGGTTGTGTACTAAAGGTGGAAGTGTAAATCGAAATAATTCCAGTTGTGTTTTAATGAAAGACACGTGTTATTTCCTTTAATAAAACCAACCGAAATATGAATAACCAAAATACAAATGTTCATGTAACTCTGCTTTATAGTAATTGTATCTGCAGTAGTATTGAGTCAGTAAAAATTTTAAATGTCATTCGCGTTTTATTATTAAGATTTCGATTATTTTTGAACGTGATACATTTTGCATAGTGTACAATTTTTTTTTTTTTTTTAATAAGAAAAAACAAACCGAGACAACTGATCCATAAAGACTCCTACGAAGTTCGTTGGGTGAAGGAATTCGGAAGTGAGTAGAACTATAATTAAGATAGTCAGTAAACAACGGGATTAAATTATAATTTGTGGAGACTTGATGTGAGATGGTTTTCGTTGCCTCCTCTCACGTGATTTTCTGTTAGGGTTTCTATTCCCTTAGCGGAAAGAATCCAATTCTGAGACGTCAATACTGGTTTGCTTATCTTGAGCCGACATTTATTAGTAAGAATTGGAATACGTGGTCACGAATGAGTTGCTGATAGCCTGCTATAAATGCAGTAAACTGATTAACTGTACCGATATTAGTGGGAACATCTTCAGCAAGTGAACTTATTCTGTCCAGTTTAGTTTTTCTAATTAGCGCCAAGCCCGTCTAAATAGAAAATTACCGCCCTGCGTGATTTAGCGTGCGAAACTCCCGTGATTTTTTTTTTGTTTCGTTGTCGACAGGACGAGTAGCTTAGACAGTCGAGTGACTACTTACTACAAAAGTTGTCTTTATTCACAATAACTCGTAACTCATAGGTCAGAACACCAAATTAATCACGTGTAATTCTTGTAATTTTATGTTTTACACATGACGTTTATTTATCATTGTGAAAATTTCCATGTACATTAAAAATTATGTTTTTAAAGTAAAAGTGAGTTTTGAGATTTAAAAAGTCAAAATAATTACGGCATTACAAAATTTAGCGAAATAGAAATCAGTGGTTTGGATCTAAAAAAACGAACACCTCACCGTGGAAACATTTCTCAGATGGTCTTCTACAAGTTTTACATACGGGAGTTGGTTTTAATTGAGTATGTCATTTTTAAACTTACATCTAATCGATATAAAAATGTTACATGATATTTTATATTATTCTTGGCATAGTGACATGAATAATATGGCACATTTAAAATATTCAGATATTTCAATTGTATTTTAGTGAAAAAATTATTAAAATATTGATTGTAATGAAAAATTTGTATTTTCAACTTTTATTCTTACTTTTCTTTTTATTCAGTTCCACTTTTCATAAAAAGTTGAAAAATTGACCGAATTTTATTTCCCAGCCTTGTATTATTGAATTTTATCTTTCGGCCTGAACCAAAAACCTGTTCCATCAAAAAAGTAAAATCATATATTAAAGTGTAAACTTGGATAACTACGAGTAATTAAAATTCCTTCTTTATTACGTGTAGTCATTTTGAGAAAATTATCGATTCGTATTAAATTCTAGACTGTATTCGTCGGCAAGAGTTATTTAAAATTTTAGCCGTGTAATTTGCAGAATGTTTTAGTGTTAGCAGATTAATATAGATTTCGTTTTTAATTTTAATGTTGCGGTACTTATTTACCGCTTGCGATTTAATTTTTTTGTTACATAATCTTTCCGCCGACGTGGTTGAATTTTTAAAATTAATTCCAGGATATCCGTTTCTCTTCTTTAAATTTGTATTTTGTTTTTATTCTTAGTTTTTGGTAATTTATATTTAAATTGCTTTAATTTTGTTTCTTAAATTAATTCTTCACTTTTCATTCTAGCATGTTGGACTGATTTAATTTCAGCAATCTGTATGTTTTAAATACCGAATTATTTGCCGCTTTTATCAAATCTTTTGAAAAATCTGAAACCATTGTTTTTATATTATTTTTTTTTAAAGGCCCAAAATTGCGTATTTAAGGTAAAATTTTTGAATTAAAATTTTTTTAAAAAATAATAACCGACTGTTCACATTTAAAGAATTGCGAGTTTTTAGAACAATTCAAATAATAACATCCGCAGGACGAAATATACAATGAATATATTTTTCTGCAATTGGACCGCTTGGCATTCGCATCGGTTTTTGTAATTCAATACAAACAGGCAGTCGTTATACCGATTCGGAAGCTTAGAAAGAACGGTTGTGAAGTGGAGACGGGGTGGATTCATTTCTCTTAGTAATTGAACTTTTAGAAGAGTTGCTAAGTCGTAGGTTATTACGAATAATTGTGGACAACGAGAAAACGTAATTTACCATCGCTGGTTTTGTTTGAACTCAAAGAAGAAATCAACATCGGACGCATTGTACTTTGTAAATAACGACATT
Source organism: Icerya purchasi (assembly GCA_039619475.1). Taxonomy (NCBI): domain Eukaryota; kingdom Metazoa; phylum Arthropoda; class Insecta; order Hemiptera; family Monophlebidae; genus Icerya; species Icerya purchasi. The sequence goes on from CM077116.1 coordinate 225,692,800, forward strand.
TTTCACATACGACTGAAGATACGTGTTTAATAATATAAAGAACTTGTTAGGAAAAGGGGAATTTTAAAGTCGGAATTAGTAATACATATTTAATGTCTTAAAGAACGCGTTTTAAACTTCATCCAAAAGCTTCCTGAGTGCTGGCCACAAGTTATAGAGGTAGGCGGGAATTATATTGAAAGACTGTAAATAAAATTTCCTTTTGTAAAAAAAAAAACTTTTTGAATATGCCGTTTAAAACGTGTTCTTTGTGCATCACTTTGATCCGTCGAGTCACCAGCATTATTTAATGCGAGTAAATCGGGAACACGAATCCCTTAAAGTGGCTCTTTTAATTTGTTGAACAAATCATAATCACCAACGAGTTTCATCACCACAAACTTCCTGCAAAACTAAAAATTTGTGTTGGCGTATGCCCACATAATGTTTCGGTTTTTAATTTAGGGGATCTGTGGTCTAAACGCATAACGTGACCCGAGCGTTCGTCCATGTCTTCTTTCTCGCACTATTAAACATACACACACAATCGAACAAACACCTAGTAAGTTATGTTCTGCCGTATTCATCGAACTCTATTCTACTTTTCGGTATTTTTTTGGTATTTTTATCGCGCACCCGGAGAGCGTAGCAGCACTGTGTGCACTACTTTTGAAATGACTCTCGTATTTCATCATGAAATAACGATTTTATTGCTTTCTTCAATTTTCAGTTACCATAATTTATAATAATATCATACGTATATGTAACTGGGTTCTCGAAAATGGTTGTAACCATTTTGGCTAAATTTAACGGTACTTAGGATTTAGAAATCGATCGATCAAGCTTTTGTCTTTCAGTCTACGAAGGGTCAACTGATGAAGGGGAAACCATCAGTGATCGTTATAGTAACCAATCGCCGTTGCGAAGTAATATTCATGATAATTTGTAGCAATATTTTTGGTTTATAAATTTTAAATTTGTTTTTATTTTTCGCAACGAGAAAATATTTCATTACGGAAACGAATATTACAATGCACACAATATTGTAGTTTTCGTTCGTGCGCATAAATGCTTTAATCTACAAGTTCGGAATACATCCAAGCATAGCTCGGTCCCCAGCTACTGAAACGTAAAACGGAGGAAAAATTCCACTTTTGCCATTAAAAAACTATAACAATGTTAACTTTACAAATTAAATTTAAAGATCAGCCGTGTAAACAAAGTTCTGGACAAAATATTTCATTCTCTACCGAAAACAAATTAAAATGAGCATAGTTTACTAAGATCGGCAATTCCGTATATAAATGCGATGTGAGAATTGGAGCACACATTGTTCGAAAAAGACAAAAGAGCTTTGTATATAGTTTGTACTTCAGTACGATCGAAAACCAATTATGGCAACATTCTACGATGCAACGGTGAACATATCTCGAAAAATTTGGTTAATTATTTTAATTGTCTGCTTGAATCTATATACATAGTACGGCCATAAGTTCTGTCAGTAAAATTTGAACGCGTGAAAAAAAAAAAATCTTTTGAGTGTAGAGAAATGGTAACACTGCTTAAATGTAGTGCATACGATTAGTATTCAGTAACCACGGCAAAGGGGGTCGGCAGACTGCTTGTATGAAGCGAGTGAGTATGTCACAGTGGGACATTTATGAAAAAAGCGTTGTAAACGGATTATTTAAGTATGACAATCAACGAAGATTCATACAACCTCGAAATCGCTTGGTGTATCAGTGAAAGGTTTGTGTTTCGTACAATTGCAACGATGGAAATTAAACAAACTCGATGGTCGGCTCAAACCGTCCGTGTCCTGTACGAACGAAACAAGCGGTGAACACGTTTCGTGCAAGGATAATATCCTGTGCGGAAGCAAACAATCCTATCTCGAGAGATGAATCTTGCTCCTGACACTGTATCGTGCATTTTGAAAGAAGGTTTTGGGTCTTTGCGCATATAAACGATGATACGCTCGACATCTGTTGACGGCGGCGAAATTAAAAGAATTTGAGCTCGTAATTTGTTGTGTTTGTACGGCAACGGCACTTATCGCGATATACTGTTCACAGATGAAAACATGATTTACTGGGGAAGAGTCGTTTAATAAACAAAGTGACACTGTATGGATGCTAAGTCGTCTATCGAAGCACCGGATAAAGTACCTTGCATTCAACGCGGACATCATCCGGCTCAAGTCATGGTATGGTTGGGTGTCAATTGGATGAAAGATTTCACAGACGTTCACTTTTGCCAGGCTGGCATTAAAATCTCCGCGCTTGTGTACCAAAAAATGTTGAACGTTAAACATTTGAATAGGAAGATGTTTGAGGGGTGCCGCTGGATTTTTCAGCAAGATTCTGCGCCATCCCACAGAGCGAAGACGACCCAAACCTGGCTTCAGCACAATCTTCCCGATTTTATCAGAGCAGAAGACTGGCCAAGTGGTAACCTTGACTTAAATCCGTTACGATTACTCTCTCTGGCAAAAGATAGAAGCGGTAGCATGCGCGAAAAATCATCGAAATGTCGACGTACTCAAGAAATCTATCAGGAAAACTGTAAAGAATTTTTTATTGGACACGATTTGTAATTCCATAGACGAATGGCCATAACGTCTTCGTAAATGTGTCGCTGCTGAAGGCGGACATTTTGAATAATTTGCATGTAGTTTTGTAGCTTTTTTCATCTACTTTTCGAAAATATAATTTTTACTGGATCTCCATTATTACTCTGTTATGTCGTAATTCGCGTTTAAAGTACTGACAGAACTTCTGGCCGTACTATGTAGTTTCGCTTTCTGGGTAGTGATTATCTTCCGATTTTAATTGAAATTAATATTAATGGTATTAGTACTAATGTGAAAACCGCTAAGAATAGCTTCAGGAAACATTGAAGATCCGATAATTGACCTAAATTTAGAAATCTACCGGAGAAAGAAGCGATTAATTTAAACACGTCTGAAAATTTTATCTTCGAACTATTTAGCTTTGGTTCTAGGCCAGTCTTCTTCCACCTGTTCCTGCTGTCGAGGTAAGAACTTCCCAATTCTGTGATGAAATAACGAATGTTAAAGTAAAAAAAAAAAAAGAATAAAAAAACGTATGAAAACTTTTCTCATAAAATTGTAGTTGAACTATAAAAAAAATTATACTCGTGTAGATTCCTTTAAAAAACTGAAAGAACTGCTTGAGGGAATTTTGTTTAAAATTCAATGGCGATCTATTTGTTAAAGATATGTGTAGTGTAAGTATACGAAAATGGCGCATTTTTTTTTATTTAATTTACTCGCAAACATGATCGCTTCTCATGTATCTTCTTTTTGGTAAAAATAGATGATCGAAATAGCGGCTAGCAGGCTCGCTCCTCAACTAGATGTATTTCGGTGGACCAATTATTCTTACTTTTAAAAAGTAAGAAAAAATATTCTTCCAAGGGATTAGATGAAGTTAGGGAGATTTTTAGCGAATTAATGTTTTCAACAATTTGTCGATCGAATCTTTTGCGTTACTTGGTTTTAGCTTCATTTCCTGATTTTACCGATATTAAAACCTCGTAAGTTATCGTGCGGTGGAACGTCTTATGGATCTATTTTGCTGATCTCGTGTTTCAGCTTTTGACATGGTGATTAGAAACACACTCCTTCAATAGACTGAAAATCTAAACATTTATTCAAGTTCTATTTTTGGTTTTAGGTTTGGATTAGGTGCCTATGATTGTCTGCTTAGTAAATGACACCTATTCCTTATAGTTATTTTTTAGATATTCTGATAACGGCATCAATCTCTAAATTACGTCATCAACTGATTTCGGAATACCTAACACACGCTGGCTGAGAATATTTGTTACTTCTATTTGAACGGAATATTGTGTTTTAGAATGCGTTTATTAGAAACTTTGTATTTGCTTTTTTTATTTATTTTGTCAACATAAATGTATTCATTCGATTTTTATAAACAGATCGCATAACGAATAATTGATCCAAATAATGTTTTATCCGGTCGAGAACTGAAATAAGAACCCCATTTAAGAGTAGAAAAGCTGTTGCGAAGCGGAGCTGTTCGGTAAATAATCGGATATTCAGATTTGCTATTGGGGGCTAACGCTCTAAAATTTCCATAATTTGTAAATTTATTTCGTAAATAAACGGTTGCACTCGTGATAATCATCGAATGTTCCATATTGGAGAGGATTCGTCGATTCTCTAACAATATTAATGGCGTGTTTAGCATTCAGTTGCTCCCAATACGTCACGTACTGTACTGTACTGATGATTTCGTAATAATAAAAACAGTAAGATTTCGTACTGTCTTCAAGAAATTCAACATTTAGCTGAAGTCTGTAAGGGTTTTAATTAAGTCTTCATAATTGTTCATAAACAATATAATGCAAAACGATGTTGTGTCAAACTAAACCAGTTCTGTGTCATTAAGATACTTAGGATCGTATTTTGATTGCCGACTTATTCGGAAGGTTCATATAGCCAGGTATTAGTTTAACTCTTTGAAGTCATTAGGATATTTATCTTGAGGTTGAGCACGGTTGTGCCGGAATTATTACATAGTTATAAGGTTGTAACTCTTTCTAGACAAAATTACGGTTCCTTGTTTTACGGTTCAGCCTCGTTAACTTTGGAAGAAACTAGATGGTTTACTGAACATATAGGTCTTTAAGGTTCATAACTGGAAATATTAGGTCTGCTGTGATTTCTTACTTTGAAGTTGCCACCAAAATTTTCTGCTTTTCATTTATTAGAAGTTGCTAGCTTACCATTTATTTTGTTAAAATACTCGCATTTTAATTGTAATTATTCACATTTATTCAATGTTATTCGTAACATCGGTATTAATTGGAGATTTATGCTGTCTAAATTATTATTGCTAGTCGGTAAAAATTACACTATATGCTAAAAATTTAAATGTAGATAAGTCCATAACCTGTTTGTTAATATTTATAAATATAAAATAAATAAATTCCTTCCTGACAAACAAAAATAAGTATAAAATAATTTTTGCTTTAATAAATTACAAGAAATACCTTTAAATATGGAAATAATCGCTTAAATGATCAAATACCTACTAATAATAACCCTATTTTCAATATAAAAATTGAACCCTTTTTAGATTGTTGTTCGATATACAGGGCATGTCCAGAAAGTCGTGAAACATGTTTTTTTGTCGCGCCCCTCTTGCCTGCAGCACGCTCGAACTGGTTTGGTTAGGTGGAGCTAACTCTCAGCTTCACAGCGTACCGCAGTTCAGTCTGTTCCGAGCATCGGTAGCGTCAGAATCGGTGAATTAGTGCACCTCTGTTTGGAGACCTCGTCACAACGTACGATGTCTGATTCAATGTGCTGCTCGTGAGTGAACTGAAGAAACGCATGTAAATTGAACCGGATTATTTGAGCAACGTTATTACCTGTGACGAAACGTGGACGTTCCAGTACGACCCGGAAACAAAGCGCCAGTGTTCTGAGTGGCACATCTCAGCGTCCCCAAAACCCAAGAAGGCGAGGATGAGCAAATCCAAAGTGAAAACGATGCTGACTGTCTTCTTCGACAGCAAAGGTGTCGTGCACAAAGAGTTTGTGCCCCAAGGACTGACTGTCAATGCAATGTACTACGTGGATATTCTGGAAAGATTGAGACAAAGGGTCCTCCGAGTGCGAAAAGCAACACGACAGTGCACCCAGACACACGTCTTTGCGCGTCCGCGAGTACTTAGCCAAGCACAACGTGGCAATGCTACTACAGCTACCCTACAGTCCCGACCTCTCTCCGTCGGACTTCTTCTTGTTCCGGAGAATAAAACACGCGCTCAAAGGACGCCGTTTTGAAAGCATTGAGGTCATCCAAACGGCTGTGACGAGGTCTCCAAACAGAGGTGCACTAATTCACTGATGCTGACGCTAATTCTCGGAACAGACTGAACTGCGATGCGCTGTGAAGCTGAGAGTCAGTTTCACCTAACCAAATCGGTTCGAGCGCGCTGCAGGCAAGAGAGGCGCGACAAAAAAACATGTTTCATGACTTTCTGGATACAACCTGTATATTCTTAATACTTGTTTTGCAATTTTGTACGTTAAATTCGTTATTATTTTATAAATCCCGTCTTTGATTTATTTGTAAATAATTTCTCTCCTTTCATTGCAGTCATACCGCCATCCACCAATTTTATTTTCTTATAAATAATATATATACATTTGCAATGTGTTTTTAAGGCCATTTGAGTGTATTTTGTGTTGTGAGCTGATGATATAGCCCAAAAACATTTCTAAAGCAAGTTATTTTAATTTATTAAAGTAAATAATATACATGTTTTTTTTTGTTAGTAAGGAATTTATTTATTTTATATCTAAAAATTTAGCTCAGTATTAATACCCTCGCCTATCTTTTCATCCAGGCGTGACACAAAATTTATCTTTCGATAAAGATGAACACATCGTTCTTCTCCTGATATAAACATATTTGTCTGTCTTCCGTGATTGTTAACGAATATTTTATTACGTCGATTTGATGAAAAATTATGAAATATTTTACTAAAATATTTGCAGATGGTTTCAAGTAGGGTTTCAACATCAGCCTCGTTTACGATGCTTTTGTCATAGACGGAATAACTGTCAGCGTTTTTGTGCTGCCACCGGAGGCTTCGATTTTGCTATCTTTAAGGCTTGCGCGTATATATTCTCAATGCCCCTTTAATAGTACACAGATAAATACGTAATTTGTAGTGATAGTTTTAACTCTTTATCAGCTCTTAAGAACTGTTCACTTAAACATAAGTGCCACTCAACCGTTTGGGAGATTAGTAATAAATGCGTTAAAATCATTGCCCACGAGAGAGTAGTATAGTTTTGCTGAGTGCCTGGTTATGACGTAGCGGACTGTACGGTTAAGCAAGCCGCCTCAGTATTCCTTTATTCCTTCGACTGAAAACCAAAGATAAGAACATGTTACCAGAGTAACCTGTTGTGAACGTTGGCGAAGCAATGTTAGGGGCATATACTACAGACTTTCTCAATACGTAGCTTAAATAATTACGCGTTACCGTGGTATTTATTTTTACTAGTATGATTAGAATTTCTTTACATCGTTGTGACGACTCAAATAACATTGTGGAAAATGCAAATAATCTGTAGCTGTATTAAACGTATAAATCACAAGGTTCCGTTTTATATGAAATTACGAAGTATACCAATTTTTCCATCATGCTACTCTCTTGATTACGGTTAATTTTGGTGAGATTTATTTTAAACAGTAATATAACTTTTATAAGAAGATGTCTCGTTTACTTCTTTTTGTGCTTTTTTTACTATTGTGTTTAGTTATGTTAGGTTTTTTTTGTTGTTTTTTTTCCGTTTTTACTTGTTTTTACCTTGTCTGCTCAATGTATGTGCTGATTCTTCCATTGCACCCAAACAGGAAAAAAAGTGAACAAGAAGCTAAATGGTGCCTGTTGTGCAGCGGTCAGAATAGATGAGGAGATTCGGCACAATTTACGGTGTATATTGTGCAACGGAAGAGTGGTTGCTATTTTTAAGAAAAAAAATTTCTGATAGAAAAATTTGATACCGAACCTTAAACTATAACTCAACGAAATGCAACATTTTCGATTTTAGAAATATGATTTTATCAAACATTTTATTCATACGCGGCTTTGCTCCTGTGGAATTCTGCTCCACCCTATCGCTACTGAAATCTTTAGCCGTACGAAAATTTGTGAATACTCTACCTCATAAGCAGGGTCGTATCTGAGTGGGGTTTCCAGGGTTCACCTCGCCGCGCACGAAATGTCTGCGAAATAATAACTGCTTGAATTAAATGAACCGAAGTTCAGAATAAATTTATTTCTTTTCAATTTTTGACAAAAGAAAAGAAAATTGAAATTTTTATGAATTCTATGGAAACGAATATTTTTTATTTGTTTTTATTGTAGTATTCAAATATTGTATATAGAATAATTGACTGCGAGGCTTTAGTGTATTATTTATAAATAAATATATTTCATGATAATATGCACGCACACACACACACACCCACATACATATATATATATAAATATTTTCCTAACCCCTCCTGAAATTTTGGTCTAGATACGGCTCTGCTCATAAGACATTTAGAGAAAAAACAGCGTTTCTCCGTAATTCATCTTTTAAATGATACAATATGGTCGCTCATCTTAAATCATTTGTAATGAATTCCGGAATTCCAATTGCGCCGATTAAGTCTGACAAATGTATACTCATATAAAACTTGAGTTGCCGTAAAAATGAAAAATAAGTTTCCCTAGTTCATCTTGGCGTTGATTATCTCAAAACATAACTTACTTGTTGCATGAGAAAAAAAAAGAATCTCTACAGCGCTTCCATTGCAGCTATATCATTTTCTTGACTTGTACATAAAGTTCAATAATACATGTACGTCCACAGAATTTTGTACGATAAATCCTTAATGAACATATTAAATTCAGAATAAAAAGTGATTTGCATATTTCTGGGAAATGTGAATGTGTATTTAAAATCCAATCATAGTCGTCGACTTCGGGAGAACAGAGCCGCAAACATATTCTTATGGGCATTATTTACTGCAGAATTTCGATCTTGCATTAATAAAGGGATGCAGTTGTGTGCCTTTGCCTGTGAAAGGAATGACGATTTTGCACTGAGAAAATAGTTTATTTTGTTGACCTGAAATACAGTCGGCGTTCTTAATTATTACTAAGAAAAACACATTTATACGAGAGTTGAGCTATTGAACTGTTCTGTTGAGAACGGCCGACTTTAAATTAATCGGAGAGGAAAAATTCGAGTTTCAAGCCATGATGTCCAAGGAAGCGGTCTAAAATAAAAGCGGAACGAAGGTTACAGTATATCGGTAACGACTGACGAATGCTAAACAATAAGACAGATAGGGAGTCGGTACCGTTGTGAAGATGAAAAATATAATTCCAGAACTTCAGAGCAGAATGGACAGAAGAAGTTTTTAAAGCCGAGTAAGATTAAATAGTCGACTCGAAATCACAGATTAAAGTGTAGACGGAAAAAAACATTCGTTAAAAAAAGAGCTATGAAAAGATGGTTCCAGGAGCGAGGACGGCGTGGGTGGTACGTTTACTGCTCCGTCGCTTCAGTATTCTGAGTCTTTCCGGCTTCCTTCCTTCTGCACTGTTTTTTCTGCCGAGTCGATCGCCATCCTTCAGGCTATCTCTTTTATTTCCTCTTTAAGCGATCTTTCCCAATTCCTCATTATTTTGGACTCTAAAGGCGTCCTTCAAGCCCTATCCTCTCCTCCTTCACATTCCTCTGATAGTATTATTCTCTCAATTCGTTCTCTTACCTCCACTCTGCAGTCATTCCGCTCTATCCTTATTGATTTTTTATAGGTCCCCAGTCATTCTGGAATTGATGGCAATGACGCAGCTGATTCTTTGGCTCGTTCTGCTGGTCACCTTGACTCATTCCTCAACCATTTCCCTTCTTCAGATATTCTTTCCTTATTAACCTCCAATCACGCCAGACTTTGGCGGGATATTTATCCCTTCCTATTTTCTAATCGGCATTCGCATTACCGTTTTATTCAGCCGATTCCTCGTTCCCTGTCTTGGTTCCATTCTATTTCTTTCGGTCGTCGCTCTTCTATTGTCTCCCTAATTCGTCTCCGGATCAATGATTCTCTTCTCCCCTCCTCTCGCTTTCGATTTGCTCTGTCGCCTTCTCCTTATTGTCCTCTTCACGATTGTTATCGTCCTCGTATATGTGATGCTGATCACATTTTCTTTCTTTTTTTTTTTTTTCCTACCCTGGGCGCGCCAGCGGCCTTGACCCAACAACATGAAAAATTAACAGTTATAACTAAATAGCCAGGCGGTCAGAAATGGAGAGGACAAAGGACAGGAGCAATGGAATAATTGAAGGCAATGGGAAGGAAAGAATATAGGTAGCGTTAAAGGGAGTAGGAAGACCCAAAACTAAAAGTTGGGTGTAAAGAAAGGAGCGTTCGTTAGAGAGTGCTGAACATTCGAATAGGATGTGATTTGAATGATCACATTTTCTTCGAATGTCCTGCTCTTCGTAATGAACACTTCCTTTTATACAGTCAGCTCTTGTCATTATGTCTCCCTACTCCCTATAACTCTTTCTTTATCCTCTCCTTTCCTTCGTCTTCTGTGGTGCCTGCACTGCTGTCCTTTGTTGCATCCATTTCGGACCGCCTAGCTATTTAGTTCTTTAGCTTAGTTTTTCCTGTTGTTGGATCAATGCCGTTGGCGCGCCTACAAAAAAGAAACGAAAAAACAAACAGTTTGAACAGTACGCAGGGACCTTGAAAAAATAAGAGAAAAAAAAAGTACGAATAAATATTTGAATAATGACTTTAGTAGTATACAGAAATACAGGATCTTTTGCGCATGAAGAAAAATAATAAAATAAAAAATAGAGAAAAATTCAATAAGAATACAACACTATTGTCGGCTGCACTATAGCCGGAACTGACTTTGTCAACCGGTTTCGCATTTCCTAGTATTTCCGATCGTGGTAGCTTGTTCTACTTTTTTATTTTCTATGTCACTCCTCATTTCTTTCAGCAATCATAACACAGCAGAAATAGTTTTTAAATCGATGACTCGCTCTGTCCTGAGAATTACATATGTGATAATTATGTATGTCGTTTCTACAGAATATAAATATGCTTTTGGTTCATAGTATTCGGAAAAGAAAAACTTTCTTATAATTTATACGTGGCTCGTATTCGCGCTTTCCAAGAGAACCCTATTAAAACGCGAATGATCTTTAAAAATATAATAAATCGGATTAAAAAATAAGATAAAAGTGTAACAAACGATTTAGAAGTATAATCTGTGAATACTATTCAGAAAAAGGGCTGTATCTAGAATTATCAACGGGAAGGAAGGAGGTTGAAAATTTTCTTCGCATATTTATTTTATAAATAATAATACAGTTTTTACTAATATTCATACTATTAATAATTTTCATAATTTTGACTTGTATATTAATAATTTACATAAATGAATTACCCCTTATAAACATTAATAAAAATTACCTATGTTATTAATTATAATAAAATAAAATGGACGTTTTTTTGTTTTTTTTTTGAATGTAGGAACACCCTAAAAATCATTAATATTTATTTTAAATTTTTGATTTTTTCTTCAGATTTTTGTATATTTATAACTATTTCAGTTCTAATGGATGGGTGTTTGGAAATTCATTGGAGTGTTTATTAATTAGTTTATGGCACGTGTAAAATACGAATGTTTATGCCGAGTAAGGTGGTTTGATGTTTTGTTTAATATAGGGTCAATAGTAGTTGTTTTGTTTACTGTGATATTTAAGAAGTTTATTTTATTGTTTTCTTCTTCTTTGCCACAGTATATTGTATGTTGTTATGTATTTTATTAAAGTCGTTTAAAGTATTAGTTTCAGTTTTATTACCGTTTTCATCGAAAATAATTAATTTATCATTAACGTATTTGATGTATAATTTTATGTTATATTTTTTAATTAAATTTTCTATATAAGTTTCTTCGAAAATTTGCGGAAATAATGCCTAAACCATTATTTTGCGTGTATGTGACTTTGTTAAATAAGAAATAATTTTGCTCAACGATTGTTTTCATTAAATTTAGTAATTGATTATTGTAAATATTATTTTTTGAATGTTTTACTGATTTTTCCATTATCTGTAATGTGTCCCATTTACTGCTATGTTAGTATATAGGTTGGGATATATCGTAAGAAATTAATTTTGTTTTGGTTTTATAATTTTTCAAATACACTTTGTGTCTCTTTTTGATTACATATTTATTGTTTAATGATATGTTGGTTTTTAGTATTTGAGTTAGAAATTTAACTATTTTATACCCAGCGAGAGTTGCGAAGTTTATTAAGGGTCTTATTCATATTACACCGATATCTTTTTAATTAAGCGAATTTTTATTTTCCAACACGGAATTTAGACGTTTAGACGTATAAAAAGGGTGGTGCCCCGTCAATTATAAATTTAATATTTAATACAAAATCGAATTTTTGGTTACACATTTATATACTTTCGATATAAAATCGTTGCCATAATTACGCGTAACAAAATATTAAAAAAAAAAGTGTAATAAAATTATTCCTTTTAGTTTAATATTTGAAATAGATGCGCATTCGAAAAATAATAAAATACTATTTTTGAAATTATTAAATACGCGCATTTTCATTATTCGTTTATTGCCTTTTGTTCGAATAAATAAAATTACATTCTTCCCGAAACAACATTTATCATCATTCTGTTTCGTAACATAAAATTAAAATATACGATTCTACAAGCGACCGGAACAAATGGGTAAAAGCAATGTTAATATTTGAAAATAATAGTTTATCTAATCGTCTCAGCGGAAGAGATGATATCTCTTTTGTCAGTGATATCGATGTTGGAAATTTAATTAATTTAGGAACGAAAAAATCCATTAAATCCGGTAATAACGATACCTCGAGAGTCCAGGGCCGTGCCCAGAATTATGAAAATGGAGGGGAGAGGGGTAAACATTTCTTTGCATATTTATTTTATAAATAATACAAATTTTTAACTAATATTCATACTATAATAATTTCCATCATTTTGATTTATATATTAATAATTTACGTAAATGAATTACCCCGTATAAACATTAATAAAAATTACATATCTTATTGATTATACTCGTTATAAAAAATTTTGCATAAAATATTAATGAACTACCTAAAAGTATGGATCATGTTTTTTTTTTTAATCCTAAAAAATCATCAATACTTATTTTAAATTTTTGATTTTTTTCAGGTTTTTGTGTATTTATAATAGCTATTTCATTTATAATAGGAAGGGTTGTTACCCCCCCCCCCCGGGTGGACACGGCCTTACTCCAGTCCAATATCGGTAATACATGCGATTTTGAGATTTCTTCTTGTTACGTCATTCTCACTAGCATATCAACCGGTAACGAAAAATCTGTAGAAATACCTTCGGAGAAACGGTTAAAATTATTCACCTGTGCTAGTCGAAGCGAATAAGTTATCGGTCACTCGATTAATGTGTCCCCGGCATAATTACCGTGATATATTCTTCAAAAATTGACAACGATACGAACAATTGTGCGCATTTGCCCGCGCAACGGCGCGATATTTCCTCTCTTCCGGCGGCTTCAGTTTTCCTCGTTGCTTTAGTTTGTTCTGTTTTTTCTTTTTCTTTTTTTTTTTTTTTTTGGCACCCGGACGGCTCCATTAATAACCCGAAAAAGAAGGAGGACAGATGTCTGGTTTGACTCCGTGTTCTGCAATATCGTTGTACGGTGACGACGGTTCCATAGGGAGGAATTGACGAACAAAATCTTAACCGACGACCTTGGGAAGGTGTTTTGCGCATGCGCACTTTTCCGGCTAAAATAGAACGTACTAAGTAAAGCCAAACACGGTAGCCGGTAAGCCGAAGCCGGCTTATTGCAAACACGCGGTCGCTTTTCATCATTCGACAATCGTGGCGCTAAAGCGACTGTTCGGTATTTTTTGACAAAGTCCTGTTTAGATCGTTTCGCCTGCTTTCGGTCGCCACGTTGTTCTCGTGAAATTGTTTTTCCGATCGATCAGGTTTTAAGTATTCATCGATTCCAAAAATTTTTCCGACCTTCAATTCTGGTTCATTTCGAGAAGATACTTGTCAGCTTTTGGTGCGTGTGTCGCTTCGCTACTCACGATTGTATTGCATCAGACAGTGACCATTATCGTCTTCGTTAATTTACGATTGTTGCATAGTTTCCGCACAGGTATGTTTAAATTCGATAAATTTTAATGACCAGAACATAAATTAATTATTTTGCGCGGGTACATTCCTTTGAAGTTGCGCGTAGCACGTTGTTAATTGTGTACGGCATTGATAAAGCAGTGCACTTAAACATATATACTATATATCTGTATATATGAATGTGTATTATAGTGAGAAACATAAACATTCGGATATTAATGAAAGGGAAACAAATTTGTTGCAAAATTATGTAGCACAATATATATGGAATTTTTTATAAAAATAAAAAGTGGTCGAAGCAGAATGAACATTCTAATTTACCATCGAAACGATCGTGTTAGTTTAATAAGTTTTATACTATTTAACACTTCGTAAATGCTCGCCTTTAATAATGACTTGACATGGAAAGGAACGATTTTGTACGAAAATACTCTTACAGGTACCGTTCCGGTTAAATACGGCTAGAAATGGCGCCATCGTTAATTTTAAGGTAACTGTGTAATTTTTTTATAGGATTGCTGTGATAAGGTGACTGACGAAATTTATAGTACTCCTGGACTGCTTATAGCAGCGTGGGACTCTACGGATTTTTCTACAAAGAAGGCCAAGATCGAAAAATGGTTTTAGCTATAGAAGCATTTTACTACTGTATTAAAACTGGGAAATTATTTTTTAAATCAATTTGCGATTCATGTTTAAAGATTTTTTTAGCCCAAAATTTATAATAAAAATATTAAAAATTACATTAGTAGTTGCAAATTATTTAATTTCCGCCGAAAATCATCA